>KE372012.1:96503-122341 GCA_000418225.1 Zizania latifolia
CAACTGGGTCATCTAGTGGTGATATTCTGACCCTAAAGAGAAAGAAAGTGGTGCAAGCTCGAAGAGTCCCTGAGACCAATCCAAGGACCCAGGTGGACTATCTCCACCACACTTCTCGGGCAGGAAAGGAAAGGATCCAAGATCCAAGAATCTATGAGAGGGATGCATCAAACTACCGCTTTTATAGTGGTTTTCAACAAGACTATTATTAAAGTGTGATGCTCCCAAAGAGGTCGCCGGTGGATAAAATGAAGTGGATCAATTGGACAAACATGAAGAAGAAGGGTTCCCTAGTTTTCAATCAAGTCATCCGGGCCTGCCGAGCAAAGAACCTCTATGATCTCTTAGAGTTGCAGTGGAACTTGTGTGAGGAGACAATATGCCAGTTCTACTCGACCCTCTTCCAGACAGTTGAGGACAATGAGCCAACTTTTCACTGGATGATTGAGGGCAACGAGTTTGAGGTGTCTATCATAGACTTTGCCATCATTCTTGGTCTTGGGGCTGATGATCTCCAACATCATCTCCTGGATCAGGAATTGACTCTAGGAGTAGACCGCACTCTGTTCCTTTACTAGCCGGGCAACCATCACATGAGTTTGATCAAGGGCCTCCTGCCCTTCTTCGAGGTCCTGAACAACATGTTCAGGAAGACCCCTTTGCCTAAGGTCGGAGATGCCACCTCGCTGCTTTCCAATGCGAGGAACCTATTGGCTGCCATGAGAGAGGACCGACCTTCGTTTAGCATGGCGCACTTCCCGTGGAACGAGATCTACATGTTCGGTCTCACCGGAGAGGAGCTATGTGTATGCTCCGTACATACAACAAGTGATCGACCGGGTCACCTGACTACGGATGGTTCACGAGGTGGAGCATCGAGACTTCACCCCCCGAGTGCCCAAGACGCCAGCACCCTCAGCAGCAGCAGCAGCTCCTCCTCCTACTGCATCAGGCCCTAGAGTTTCTAGGCGTGCTCCTCCTTCTAGTAGGGGTGACCACCAGTTTAGCTCTTCACCATCTTCTTCTTCTCCAATGAAGAAGATGATGTTGCTGGTGTTCAAGATGTACCGTAACCTCACCGTGGCCAAACAGCAGCAGAGGGAGGACGACAAGCAGAAGCGCGAGGCAATAAATTTGCTTCTCTAGCAGTTAGGGCATCCTCCTATGGTGCCCTTGCCTGTTCCTGAGGAGGTCTTTGACCCCACCTTAGGAGCCGACTGCATCGGTGACCCCTACTCTTACTTCTTCAGAGAAGAGGGCTCGGGATCTCGACAGCAGCCTTATTAGTCATCTTCTTTTGAGGAGGAGGATGAGGAGGATGATGGGGATGATGGGGATCAGGAGAGCGAGGATGACTCCGAGTGAGCCTTCCTGCTATTTCTCTCTTTTTGGTGTCTTTGATGTCAAAGGAGGAGAAATTTGTCAAAGAAGTCATTTAGTCTTAGTTTAGCTATCCGCTTTTAATTTCAAGTTGTAATCCATGCCATAGACTATTTGGCTTGTAATAGTGTTTTAACGTTTTATCTCTTTTATATGACATGGATGTGAACAATATGGATGCTTTAAAATTTTAATGTATAATTATGTTTATTTTGCACTTGTGACGTATGATTTGTGAAATTTTGAGATATGTGATATGTGATATCCTAAATGCAATGAAATACCATATTTGCCATTGTTGAACCGTTGCATGCATTTAGAGGGAGCTAAATTGTCTAAATTTCATCTCTTAAGCAATTTGAATTCCCTTTGATCATGTTGTCATCAATTATCAAAAAGGAGAAGATTGAAAGTGCATCTTGATGCATCTATGTCCCTAATTAATTTTAGTGTATTAATGATAATGATGATCAAAATCTACTAATCGCATTGTTGAGATATATGTAGAGAATTCACGAAAAACGGCGTTACAATTGAAATAAATTAGGAGAAAAGCTCCGTTTAGTCCTAAATAAGCTCAAAGGGGCAAAATATTGAATCACATATATATTTGAGTCTAGGACCGTACTATAAAGAGAGATACGTTGGAAGTTGTTCCAAAGATTTGTGCTCAAAGAAAAACATTTTTGAGAGCCTTTTGAATTGATTCAAACTTATTTCAGAATTTTCCAGTTGGCCCGGAACTTCCGGCCCTGTCCGGAACTTCCGAAAAAGTCATTTTGTATCGATTTATTTTCTGGCCAAGAACTTCTGGCTCTGTCCGGAACTTCCAAAAAAGTCATTCTGTATCGATTTATTTTTTGGCTCAGAACTTCCGGCCCTACCCGGAACTTCCGAAAAAGTCATTCTGTATGAAATTTATTTTGGCCCGAAACTTCTAGCTGAAGCCCAAAACTTCCCAAAAAGATGTTCTGTTTTAATTTATTTATCAGTCTAGAAATTCCGGATTGATCCGGAACTTCCGGATGAATAGTTGCAAAATATCTTCAAACGGCCACTTTTTGAGTGAGGAGTATAAATACCCCCTCACCCATTTTGAAGAAAGTACTCTTGAGCAAAATTTCAGAACACTCTCTTACTCTTTCAAAAGCTAGATCTTGAGCAAATCTTTAAGATTTTATTTGAGAGTGCAATATAAATCTTCTAGCAAACTTCTTGCTCTATCTTTTGAGAAGATTTTGTATGGTTGAGTTCTTTGGCTTCCTTAAAAAATATTGAGCACAAAGATTTGAGCCTACAAATCTTTCAACGGATTTATTACTCTTAGAGGTGCTACCTCCTAGACGGCTAAGCGTCAATCCGCGAGCACCCAAAGCAATTGTGGTATACCCGGAGAAGTTTGTACAAGCTCTATATTGGCTTCGACAAGGTAACTAGTGGAAATCTAAGCTTAACTTCGGCTAAGGCTTGGTGAGAAAAATGGTTAAAAGAGACCCAGCCTTTTGGGGCCCCTCAACAGAGTCGTAGGATCGATGGATCTGAACTCCAGGAAATAACCCCTTTGTGTTCATCGTGTTCTTCGCGTTCTCGCTAGTTCATACTATCATATTACTTGATCTACTGCTAGCTAGGTTACAGAACATATTCCTGTGTAAAAGTTATAGCTAACAATATTGCTCATACTTGTATTCATTTACATTGTTAGCTAGATTAAATTTCATATTTGTTTGGTCATTTTTTGGTCTGCCTAGAACTTTCAGCTCAACCAGGAACTTCTGGACCCCCAAAACTTCCGTCCAAGCTCCGGTGCCCCGGAACATCCGGTTCCAGTCAGAACTTCTGGGCCTAGGGATTTTCAAACTAATCGTTTTCCGTAATAAATTTTCAGATCACCTATTCACCCCCCTCTAGGCAACTTTCAGTTGTATCACTTCTCCAAATTATGAAGAAACACATAAAATCTGGTACAACATAAGAATGAACTATACTTTTTCGAGTTTTTCAATTTGTCTATTTTGAAATGATCTTTTCTATATATTAGGAACAAGAACAAATTATATATATAACTGAAGATGGTTTGAGTAATCCAAAGTAGAAACTTATTTTACATGTTTTATTAGCGGTACATCAAATGAATGGCGGCTAGCAACCTGTTCACAAATCACAGCTAGGTAATTCTTGGATGAATGCACATCAGCGGCACTAAAAGACAATAGAACAAACAACTTGGTGAAATCAATACACGCATATATGGTTAACACTGGCGAGTATAGATATATATCTATCACTAATGGGACCATTAGTGATAGGCGTAGAGGTACAATCCATCAATAATCACTACCTAACAAAAGGCTATTAGTGACGGGTCATAAAAGTCATTAGTGATGGACATCACACCCGTCACTCTTATCATGTTAGTAATGACCTATCATTAGTGACGGGCATACACCCGTCACTAATGGTCTACCTTTAGTGATAGGTATACATCTATACCCGTTACTAATTGTCCACCTTTACTGACGGGTATAGATGTATGTGCGTCACTAAAAGTTATCATCAGTGATGGGTATAGATGTTCACGCGTCAATAAATGTCAGTTTTTCATTTCATATCTGTTCTATACAGCTTCATTTAGTTTCTCTCAGTTCAAATAAGATGACGATTAGATTCGAGATGGTCATCGAGAGACTATTTCCATCGTGTTTGTCGTCATCGTGATGTACTTTCCGTGTGGTCATCATTGGTGAGACCTCTACCCCGAGCCACAATAGAGAGGGAGAGGCGATGATGAAGAAGGAGATGAGGAGGTGACAACAATGGAGGAGAGTAGGCAGTAGGATTTGGTGAAGCAATGGCAATAACTATGTACTCTTTGTTGAAGCATCTTAATACCGAGGAGCTCATGGTCGAGTAGAGCATGAGGTGACGTCGGTCGCCGTCAGGTAGATCTTGTAGTGATACTGGTCACCATCGATAGAGTTTGAGATAATAACGGTAAAGATCAAGTAGAGAGAGCAAAGGAGGGAAGTGTATAATGGTTAAGAGTAGAGATTGGAGAGGGGAGACGGGGCTTTATAATAGTGCGTGTGTGTTTTCGGGCTAGTGTTCATTTGCCCGCCCAAATTTTCAAAAAATTTCATATGCACCGGTCTGACACCCGTCACTAAAGGTGGATCTTTAGTGACGGGTCTAGATATTCACGCGTCACTAAAGGTCGATTTTTTAAATTTCAGATATGTTCTATATAGCTGCATTTAGTTTCTTTTAGTTCAAATGAGGTGACGATTAGATTCGAGGTGGTAGTGGAGGGGCTCTTCCTGTCATGTTTGTAGTCGTTCCGAGGTGCTTTCCATGTGATCATCGTCAGTGAGGCCACTACCCCGAGCCACAATAGAGGAGGAGAGGTGATGATGATGAAGGAGGAGAGGAGGCGACAACAAAGAAAGAGAGGGGCGGTGTTTTTGGGCTAGTGTTCTTTTGTCCGTCCAAATTTTTAAAAAATTTTATATGTGCCGGTCTTTAGTAATAAGTCTACATGACACCCGTCACTAAAGATAGGTCTTTAGTAATAGGTCTACAGGACACTCGTCACTAAAGGTAGGTCTTTAGTGACGGGCCTCAACATTGCCTATCACGAAAGATCGGTTTAGAATTTGGCAGTTTAGGATTCCTCATTAGTGATGGACATCATTGAGACCCGTCACTTGAGGACCTATCTTTAGTGACAGATGTTATATTAGTGACGTGTCTTTTATCTGTCACTAAAGATTATTTATGTGGTAGTGAATGGTCTATCATTAGTGACGTGTATAGATGTATGTCCATCACTAATGATCAACTATTAGAGAGGGACATACCTGTTCCTGACTATAGATGGTTAGACAAAACTGACTAGCTGCACGATCAGCAAGTTTTTGTAAGAGATAAAAGCTCAAGTTTATAGAATTGTCTTGTGGTTGCATAAATTCATGGGCATGACTATAGAACTAATGTGGCCATCATTTTCTAGAACAGATATTGGTATTCCTTATATTACCTCTGAATGTACTGCAGTTATTTCCTCCATTGCTTCATTTTATAAATGCATATCCTTAAAATTTCTCTGAACCCTCTCCAGTTGTTTCCTCCATAGTCCATAGCTGCATTTTGTAGACTTGTAGCCATCATATTCTCTTTAAACCCACTATATATATTTATTTCCTCCATAGCTGCATTTTCTTTGCTGCTTAGGAAGAACAAGAGGAAGATTGTACGCATTAATTAAGCAAGAGATGCAATGTTTTTGGCTAGTTGCTTATCAGTGGAACTCCTGTAGATCAGCAAAATCAATGCCTGGTTTATGCATTCTGATATTAACATTTCCTTTGGTTTAGAATATAGTTTGCTCAATATTTGCCAAACTTCTCATCATTTATGCTAATGGTGGCAACTGGCAAGTACTTCATGGGATTTAATCTGCATGAGAATAATATATCAGGTTCTTATAATCGCATATGCTCACTATCAGGGCCATATATTGGCAGGAGCGGATGGTGCATTTGTTCAGGCCCCCAAAATATAAAAAACAAAAGGTGATCTTTGGTGCAGCGGAGAAGACACGGACTTTTGAGCTAGATGTTCTGAGTTTTGTGTTTCTCTCTCCTCTCTTTCTCTACAAATGAATTTATTAAATCTAGATTTCTCTATCCTCTAGATATATGTTATGGATAGAACAAAAATAGCTAAACTTACACAAGAAATTGCATTAGTGATATATGAATTTATGAAAAAATTATAACTTTCTTGGGTGTTTCTCTCTCCTATCAAAGAGTGGTTTTTTAGCCTTTCAATATTTAATCTAATCTTTTATATTCTTAAATAATTATTATAAATATATTTTTATCTATAATCTACTCGTTCCATCCCATGTATACTTTGTTTTTAAATAAAATTAATAAATTAGTGGTAAATGTATTAGAATAAGATAATTATTAAAAATAATATTTGTAAGTGATATATAAGGGATAAGTAATTATATTGATGAAATAAAACTTTTTAATTTATAAATAAGGACACATAATAAGTAAAAGCATACTTTGTTTCTTTGGTTATGTTGTTTTCTCGAATCTTAGAGACCCATCACGTGTTTCGTTCAGGGCCTCCTGCTCACTATTGTCATGTAATATTTTCATGTCTTATCTTTGTCAGGGTTGAAAAATAGAATAAGTGCTGTCAAGCAAGAACCGTCAGTAGGCACTGCAGCCATCGGTGGTCTCTGCTGTATTTTGGTTTCACACACTGCCCTGACATTTGCCCAGATGAGCTCCAGAAGATGGCTTTGGCAATTGATAAAATAAGTAGGTCATTGTGATTTGTGTCCTTTAGCTACAATTATGTTGATAAATCATGAGATGTGTGTTTATCATGTAGGCAAACATCATGTCCCTGTGTTTTGTAGCATGATGTTGTCACTGTAAAATACACCAAAACAATTAAAACACTCTAGCCTATCTCAGCTTGCTTGGGACTAAATTCTGAGATTGCTGTTGCTGTTGCTGCTGCTGCTTAGAGCTTAGGCGTGGCTCTGTGCGATATGCCTATATTGAATACCTTACCAATAAATTGCACCAAACTAAATTGATAACCCTCATATCCATATGAAAGAATG
Source organism: Zizania latifolia (assembly GCA_000418225.1). Lineage (NCBI taxonomy): Eukaryota > Viridiplantae > Streptophyta > Magnoliopsida > Poales > Poaceae > Zizania > Zizania latifolia. Next base: position 103,531 of record KE372012.1, read on the forward strand.
CAGTGTGGACATACAAAAGCTTATTATTAGTTAACTGACTAAATGGTAGTCTCAACTTATGGAAGTCTATATGACTATATCCTATAGTTGTATTCAGTTGAGCAGGTATATGCCTGCTGAAGCATATATCTTGTACACATAACATATTACATATGTACTTGTTTTTCTCTTTCTGTGTACATGAAACCAATGTAGCAAACTTTTGTTGATTTCAGAGGAAAATGCAAAAATAGAAAGTGTGCCAGTTTCCATCACAGTTGATCCTGAGAGAGATACTGTTGTGCATCTGCTTCAACAGTTCATTTTGATATTCATACTTACTTTTATTCTCTGAAACTGTATTTCCATCTCAAAAATCAATTTTGGCTCCTCCTTTATTTGATTTTCTAATATTTATGAGCAACTTGTGTTTCACGGAGTTTCATCCAGATCTCATAGGACTAACTGGCGCAGCTGATGAGGTAAGAAAGGTTGCTATATGAAGACAGAGGAGGAGGGTTCGGATTATCTCGTCGATCACTCAATTGTCATGTGTGTTATTTTATCTTCTTTTGTACAGCGGACAATCAAGATGTCCCAGTTATAGAATTGTTCTAGTAAGGAAAATCTATCTGCAATAAAAAAATGTCAGAAAAACTTCCTCCATTCTTTTTTATTTGACATTTTTGAATCCATGCCTTAATACGATCTATCGGTTACCTGAATTCCTGAAAGCTACTTAACTAGACTAATTTGTTGTTGGAATAATAATACCGCGGTTAATGATTAATGTTTCATAATTTCAGTTATACTTAGTTATACGATACAAACAGCTTGAAATTTCATATGTGGAGTCCACATTATGCATTTATCATATAAGTCAATCATAGTTGTTACGGCGACGTAACGAAGCGTGACGACCTATCACCTTCACAACTTTACAGCGCTTATGGCGCGCGGCGTGACGAACAATTATGATATTAGAAAATAAAATAACAATATAAACATAGCACAAAAGACATAAATTTTATCTTAAAATTTCAAATTCATGATGTTTCAAATTTCTGACAGCTAGCAGTAGTATATTCTATTAGTAGCAAGTCATCAAGACTTCTTATCTCTCTGCTACTCTATTTTATAGTAAGTCTAGTCTAAAATATAGCTATTAGTAGTTAAAATATATTAATAAAATATAGATGAATTTAAATAGGAATAGATAGCAAGCCATATTTAAGAAGTATATTGGAGTAGATAATAAAATAGAAATTCAACTTAAATAGAGGCTTACTATTGTTCTAAATAGCAAATCAAAAATAGAAACTATGATAGAGATACTCTAACATCTAGCAAGCCAATAGTACTCCCTCTCTTTTTCATGTTCAACAGGCCAACCCATTACTTCACTGGGGCACTGACCACTTTCCTGCTCTCTCCGCTTTCCTTCTCTCTCACCTGTTCTCCTTCTTTTCATCACTTCCAGGCTTCCAGATTCGTGTGTACCCTTCTATTTCTATAATACGAATGAATGCCGGATTTGTGCGCACCTTTTGTGTCTTGACTGAATTATTTGAAGCTTGTCATTGTTGGTGCACCATGGCTTCTGAATGGGTTGACTGCATAATTATCACCATGTCACCACCATTTCGATGTGACCTCTACTGTTGCTACTTCTGCTCGGGAGTTAGTATTAGAAATTTTGGTGGCACTGTGCCTGTCATTATTATGCAATGAAGAATGCTTCATTTATTGTCCTCTTACGAAAATATGTATTTTTTTTACATATGCAGAACCTAAAATGTTATTTGAGATAGCCAGATACCGAATTTAAATGTCCAGTTGGACAAGCCCAGTACATTGTTGATGATACAGAACTGTCTGTAGGGAGTTGCACAGCCTCTGATTTTTGTCGACCTTGTCCACTTAACAGCTACACAAGATGATGGTCAAGCTACACATCTTAATAGTTGAGTACTGGCATTGAACTGTAGCATCTCTGAGAAAGACTTTTGCTTGGCAGCTAGATTTCCAGTCATCAATTTACTTAGGTCCAAGATTCGGTGCGCTGGGAGGAGGAAGGCAACACGATGGATTCAAGATTTGGTGTGCGAGGATATAGGGTCCCGAGGGAGGAGGAAGACGAAGCTGCCAGGGTAAAACGATATATACACAAATACATAGGTGGACATGGTGTCTTTGGAGCAGTTTAAAATGGTATATTTCGGAGTTCTCTAAAATTATCATAGCATGGTTCGAAGTATACGAATTGCAATGTAATGGTATTTCTCCGAGCTCGTAAAATTACAATAACATCTATCCAGTTAACCCTACTTGAAAAGCCTAGCATGGCAGCGGTCCAAGAACCCAAAGCTTGCTTCCTTTATTGCCATTGTTTAGTGTCTACTCCAAAGAAGCTCAGATCTCCACACCAGCTACAGCATGTGATTGCAGCAAATTCACAAAACCATAGTAACCAATTTTCGCTCCTCTTGTTGACCCACGGTAAATGGTAATCGATTCAGTTTAACAAAAATCGAACCAATAATAATAGGAACCAGACCGGTTACCGATTGGTCCGGAAATCACATTCTGACTGCTGGTTTTGCAAACACCGATTGCAGCTAAACTCCTTTCTTGTTCAGTTGTCCCCAATGATCTAGATCAGGAAAACTACTCATCTCAAAGTAGTACAAACAAAGCAAAATTATCAGATTTATTAATCCCTCTCAAGTCTCAACGTTCTATGGAGTATGAACCAAACTGTGATCTCAGTAAATTATCAGTAAATGTTCAATGATCTCAGGGATCACCAAGCTCTCTCTCTCTCTCTCTGTGGATTGACTCCACAAATATTCTGCAAATAAAATTCAGCTTGTGTACAGATAGCAAAAAAGGCCTGTTTCTGTACACTAAAGATATATGTATTGATACAGTTGGGAACAGAGGTGATGGACAAAATACTGCCATAGTAATGACACAAATAAAGTTCTAGATGGCTTAGGGCCTTAGGCCTGCTAAACCAAATAATGCGAGATCATTTGAATCAATGGAAACCATATGATTAAATGACGAGAGAACACTTGAACAGAAGCTCACGGGCTTGGATATGATCATGGTATTAAGGTTCAACAACGCAGTACAATGGATTCCAAGATTACAGCCACGTGGACGAGTAGCCATAAAAATTAAGCAAAAGTAGGACAACTCTAACCTGTTCAGTTTATAGTAGCCTAACCTGATTCTTACCTACGGCTGTGACTTCATGTATCCAAGTTCAGTGCGGCATCCGTTTTAGCCTCAGTGTCATTCTTGCTCCTGACCACACATCTCTTCTTCGTTTCGTCATCTAGGTAGCCCAGGTCTTCAGCAACAGCAATGTGTGCGTACAGCAGCTCTTCAAGTACGTCAACAGGGGCAGCCTTCTTACCTTTGCCACCTTTGATATCCTGGAACTCTTCCTTCCCACGATTTTTGGTGCTAAAATGCTCGTGAATTATCATTGCTTCTTGAAACCCAGATATTGTTGGCAGGAACTTCACTAGGAACACGCTCTGATTGGCTGGTTTTCCATAGCAAATCTTAATCTTTGCCTTCTCACATGCAACCCCAATGTCTGGATACAGAACAAAATGTTAACAACTAAAGTGACATGAGATGCTAAAAACAAACAAAAGCACAGGAGTATATTTCAGAACTCAGCATTATATTTTTCTGCCAGAAACTGCAGAATTAGGCATTCGTCTTAGCCAAAAGCATGTTTTCATTGTATCAGTTGATCTTAATCATCTTATCATGCTAGTTCAAGGAAGAGAGTGACAACAAAAAAAAGTTAGTTCAAGCTAGGTAGCCATGATCCCTAAGTTGCATAGCTCCAGGGATGAACGAACAAGTAGCAGGTCCATCCGCCCAGAGGTCATAAATTCTATTGGGGCTAAACACATACTAACCTGTCAGAGCACCTTCAACTTCCTCCATCGACACAATCTTTGCTTCAGTAGCATTTGCTTTGCTTGCAATGGAGCTGTTATGTATTACGACAACTGGTGGCCACAACATGAGATCACCCCTCATGGCATTTACTTCCCTGTCTGGCATGGAATGATAGGCTTTAGCAGTGTCAGGAGCAACATGCCAATTCCACCCCATCAGAACACAGAGTGCCTTGTGAAACCCCAAATGTTTTGTCTTCAAACCCACTTTGCATGTATCATAAGCATGTGATATTAAGGCATCAATGTCTGGAAACTTCCTTGTGAAACTGTAACGAGAAATAAGTGAACAAACAAACAAAGCATTTCTTCAGGTTATTCATCCACCGTAAATATTGAATAAAATCATAATTGTAGACACAAGAAATATGGTTTCCGCTATGCTTTCGAATGCATTACGATAAATGACAAACTGGAAACAATTCAAAAGGGTCTATGCAACTACATGGCTGTGCCTGTCAGTAGCAGATAGAAACCAAGTGGAAAATAAATTGTTTATAGGTGATAGCATTGTAAACATTCCAAAGATACAGCATGCAAGTAAAACAAAATGAATACTTAGGAACAGCAAAAACATCAGCCAAGCCAATCCTTGCAGCTAAAATGGTAAAGGTGGAAAGCCCGTAGAGAATTGAAGATGCTATACCCTCAACTATCTCAAGAAAATAAATGGCATGCACAACTGCTGCTTCATGTGCCCAGCCAAAAAATAATGTTGCTTCATGCAATAAATTTGAATAGAAATCTAAAAAACCTAAATTTCAACAAAACTAGCATATCCCATAATAAATTACAAGAAAGCAAAGAGCAAGCACATCTGATTTGAAAAAGAGTACAAATCAAATATGAAGGTTCTGTGTATGCATACAAAGCAGAAGGTTAAGTAAAAACAAAGTTGAAACCAAGTTAAAACAATATTTACTTCAATCCACCTACTACAACTCAACATCCCTGGAAAGGTATATTCATAATATGTTCTTTACACCTTCAGGCTTCAGTAATAAAACATGAAGCCACTTGCCAATAAAAACTTTAGTTTCAATATAGAAATTCCAATTTAGTGAGGACTAAGAAGATATCAAGGCAACAAACAGTGGCAGTTATGACTATCAAAGGTCACAGGTATGAAAAGAAATCACAATCCATAAGAAGCTAATCCAGTGCTATACTAATACTCCTATCATAAACAGTAGAACTTTGACAAATGCAAAAGTAGAATTCAAGAATCAAGACTAATTTGCTCACCAGGATGGAAAGAGCAAAAGAAAATATAACTAAATGAACAGCATACACTGCATGCCCCCAGATAACCAACTTCGAACACAGCAGTTGGTTTAATCTACAGCCTCTAGCAGGAGTATAAAAATGTGGCATGCTGTAAAACCACAGCAAGATCCCATGCTATAGGTTTGTCTTACTTCAGAAACTAACACAAGCTATCCAGCCTTCAACACCTTGGCAAGCATGCACCTGCTAAATGGTCTTTGGCCTTGTGTTAGCAAACTTTTATATTACTAGTACACATGCTGAATGGCCTTGAAAAAGGGTCAGTTTTGCTTGATTAAGAAATAATATATCAAGCAGAATAGTTTGTGTGCCTTCCATGTATTTGATTACGGTTATCCAAAGAATCATACCAGCAATTTGGTTATGTATGCATCTGACCTCACAGGATGACTTGCTGTTACCCATATACCCAAAAGTACCAGTCCCCAATAGCTCTTAAATGGCAATCATCATATGAAACTAATGTTTTGTCAATAGCACCAATACCTTCCCTTGTACATTCTTCCAGCCGTTTTGTTCTGATAAATCTTTGAAATGTGTTACTCCACAGAAGGTACATCACTATTGGCTGTTACCTTTCCAAAGAATGTCAAATTGTCAATCCACATCACAGACCATTGCTGGAATTGATCAAAACCTTTAGTGCCAATGTTTCATTGTCTGAAGCCAATAAACAATGCCTACATGCAGTATTGCATGCTCTTGATTGAACCATGAACTGGCGTTGGCATCAGTAACTCTACAAGAATTTTCCTCAAATCATTGTACTTGACCTCTAATTAAAACAGGTCTGATTACCTCACGTGCGTTTTGTGGAGGGCACCTAGAAGCTTCTCGTCGAACCATTTGGAAGTTACCTAACGAAAATTCCTAATAGGATTTAGCTATTTTAACCTAAACTACAAGATCTAGGGCCAGGTATGCTAAACGTGACCAGATTATCTAGGGCCATGTAAACTAAAGTTGACTGTATGATATGAATTTTGAAGGATTCCTCCATTCCAGTCATAGGAGGAGCTGTTTAGATGGTAGAGTGTTAGCACAGATAAAGAAACACAAACCTGTCACAGACACAACAAGACAAAGATCCCTTTGGTGCTTCACAGTATCTCTTCTGCACAGTCGGGCTCTCATTTAATAGCTTGGTATACTTAAGAAAGGCTTGGTGAACTTGCTTACTGAATTCTTCAGAACCTTCAGGTGGGTCTTTCTGCATAGAAAGGTCCTCACCCTTTGGAACATCCTCATGGTTCAATTCAGGGTCATTATGGTCATCTTCTGACCGCTTCAAATGTTTATTTGGCCTAACCAATCCATCTCTCCCTGATGTATATCCACCATGGAATTGAGGAAGAGCAGATCTTAATCTCTTTTTTGCACTTTTTGTCCATCCTCCTCTTCCTCTGCCATGCAATCCCCCAGATTGTGACTGGTCATTGGGTCTGGACACCCTCTGTGACCTAGGATTGTATCTTGAATGCCCATAGGCTACTATTGTGCTCAAATGAGGATAGTTTCCCTGATCTGCATCCGTCCGTTCCTTGTTGATATCATTTTGCAAAGTAATCCTTGAGAAAACATTACGATTAGTTGGCAAATCATATCTTGAATCATATGATTCATATCTGTCATAATCATCAACCATATCATAAGGTCCTGTCATTCTCTCAGGTGATAGGACATGCGAATCCTCCTGTCTTAAAGGACTATCATCTGCTTGGTATGGTTCCATCACATCATCATGATACATAGCCTTCCAGGGTCTTCCTCTAAAAACAGGAGAAACTTCTTGATCACTAAACTCATGGCCATCATCAAATGAAGCAAACTCGTGTTGACGAACCAGGCACCTTGCAAGTTGAAGACGGCCAGTTTCAGGAGAATGTGAGTACTGCACATCAAAATCCTTTGTCCTAGGGTGACATGTCGGTGCATCTCCATGGTAAGAGCGCTGCACATTGCGTTCCATCCCATCATGTGTGCCCTGGAAAGTATCCTGATCTTCTGTCGTTTTGTGTGTTAACCTCACTTGGTGGTCAATTCTTTCATCCTTGGTGCCAGTCAAATATGATGAGCCCAATGGGTGCCTCACACTAACCCGTGAAACCTCATTTCCATGTAAGTTTTCTGGTGCAAGATATGCATCATTTAGCGGATCCCTTCTCCCATATTCATGTACATCATAATCCATGGGCACATCTCGTGGTGAATGCTTGGAGTGTTTCTTCCTTGTAATGTCTGGTAATATCTTGCCATCATGGCCACGACCATGCTCTAGAGAACTTTCTGAGAATCTGTGAGCATGGCTACTTACATATCCCAGGGAGTCATGAGATGGCCTGCCAAGTCCATCCATGACATAACCATTACTTGGCTCATAACCAGATTCTCCATGCACTCTGTAAGGCCGTTCCTTGGCAAGCAAAGATGAGGAAGAACCAGCATAAGCCTTCATCTCCATAGATGGCACAAGGTCAGCACCAAGTACACCCTTACTTGAGTAAAGCCTATCCATTTCTCCGTCCCTGGCACGATGCCCATCCCTACCAGGATATAGTCTGTCAAACTCTCTTTCTCTAATCCTCTCAACATACGGATCATGCAAACGGTCAAGGTACTGAAACTTGCTGCCATCATGCCGCAGCCTGGTACTTGCAGTACCAAAGTTCTCCCCAACCTTCATCGTGGATCCCCCTGTCAGAAATCCTGTATCTGTAGGTGTAGGTGGCACTGACGAGTATAGTACCCTATGAGGTGGTGATGCCAGCGGTAGTGGCGGTGGTGGCGGCGACCTGCTGTCCAGGTAGAGCGAGCTGGTCCTTCCCATCCCCGTCGAACAAACGCTGAGTGTTACACCGGCTTCCCCGAAGAACTCGCTGTCCTTGTTAGCGCTCCGGTCATCAGGGCCTTCAAAGAGGTCACTGTCCATGTTAGGGCTCCGGCCACCACGGCATCCAAAGAACTCGCTTTCCTTCCTCGCAGGCCGCAGGGATGGCTGCCTCAGCCCCAAGTCGGACGGGTGGTCGGGGAGTATGTAGTTCGGCGGCGCCTCATACCTCCGGCGATCGTGACGGTCGTGGTAATCGCGGTACTGCGGCTCTCTCCCGAAGTCCGGGCGCCCGTCGCGGGGCAAACCGCGGTCCCAGTCGTCGTCGCCGCGACCAGGGCGGTCGTGGTGATCGCGGTAGGGCGGCAACCTCCCGTAGTCCTCGCGTCCCCGGCGGGGCAGATCGCGGTCCCCTTGGTGGCGCGCGCGGTGGTCCCGGTAAAGGGACGGGCTGCGGCGGGGGTGGTAGTCGGAACGGCGGTCACCGTGCCTCCCACTGTCGTCACGGGCGTCCCTACGGCTGTCGTCACGACCACCCCCCGACCGCTCGTCCCTGCGGCCGTGGCCTCCTCCTCCTCCTCCTCCTCCTCTCCCTCCGCCTCCTCTCCTTCCTCCTCCGCCTTCCCGCCGCATGACGGCGAGACGCGGTCACCAGGGATGGCTGGCGCGACACGGGAGCGGATCCAGATCAGGCCCCGCGCGCTCAGATGCGGTTGCGGGATGGCGGTGGTCTGGATTAGACGACGGCGGGCGGTTGGGTTTGGGAGATTCGGGCGGCGCCGGCGCCGGCAATTTATGGTGCGGTGGTGGGCCTGCGCTTTTGGCACATGTTCTCTCGCACAACTTTTTATTTTAAGATTATAAAGAGATTTTAACATTATAAATCTTTATTTTAACATATTGTTTTAGCCTAGTACGGAATAGTCACTATATAGTGTTGTTCGGTATATTTTTATTAACAAGTCCTACGATATTGATACGGCAATAATTGCATACACAACATGGTTGGCCTTGATCATAGGTATTTAAAGTATTCATTGCGATTAATTATAGTATCTCTAGAGACCATGTGTACATATATTTACCTAGAAATATAAGACAAACTTTCATTTATTTATAGTGTGATTTTTTGATATTACATATTATGATGGCGACATCGATGATAAATTTTAGATCTAGAGCTAATGGATGAGAAGAATTAATAATTGTTAGGATGTCAAAAATATTGTTGTAAATAATATTTCATACACAACAATGATAAATTTATCATTGTTTGCTTCATAAATATCATAAGCAGAGACTAATCCAAACATATATAATTAAATTTGAAACCAATGTAGCAAACTTTTGTTGATTTCAGAGGAAAATGCAAAAATAGAAATTGTGACAGTTTTCATCACAGCACGGACAGCTACCGCGCAGTAGCCAACGTTTCGCTGGTTGTCGGTTTGAATCAAACCGGATTGATTCAAATTTGAAATTTTAAATTTTAAAAAATGTAAAATTTTTAAAAAAAATCTTAAAAATAGTAGGTGAATTAAGATGATTTATGGAAAAATTAGTTTTTAAAAATATTAAAATATCACAAAGTTATAGACCGAGCAAATAAACAATTACAAAATGCAAAAATAATTTAATTTTTAATTTTCTTCACCGTATTATTGTTTGATTCTCACTTTACTTATATATGAATGCTACTAGGAAACCTTAGAAAGAATATTTGTATGCAAACTTTTCTTCTTCACGTGAAGACGTGGATTGCTTCACAGGCTCTTATATTATTGGCACTTCTTGCTATATGATTGCTACAGGAACCTTGAGAGAATCTTTACATATAAACTTTTCTTCACATGAAGATATAGAGTATAAAATAAACATTCTTGCTTCACATGACTTATAATTAATGTCTATAGGGAAATACAATGTCGCTTATAATCAATGGAGCCATCAATGATAAATTAAAAATATTTGAATTGTGATTAGCCATGTTGTATTGTAATTTATATGTGATGTTGTGAGCTTATAAAATTTATGGTATTGTAAGTTTTTAATTTATCTCTGTTGATAAAGTTTTTGGTCACACGCGTGGCCTGAGAGATCTACTTAACTCTAGTGCAGGTCCTAAATTTGCGGTTCGTGACGTGCCAATCAGTTTGATCTTGTAACTGATAAAATAAACAAGAAAACCATAAATAGTAACACCTATCGGCTATCGAGCCGATGGTTTCAACGCGTATCGGACTATCTATTAAATGACTGTAAATAAAATGCAATAAGAACATGATAAAAGCCAATCAACGCAGCATATCGGGTGCACGATGTACGAGAAATAGATCTACTATGAAACCTATCGAGACATCGGCATCGGCCTGAACCCACTAATCTGTGAAAGCAACCGAAAATAGTATCTGGGCCAGCATCGGGTCGTAAAAGCAAGACAAGTGAAATAACGCCAGGCCGATGCGTACCGCCCGACTCCGATACCCTGGATCATCGTGAAATTTAAGCGTGTAGCATTGACAGATATGAGATAACCTATCAGCTTATACTCCGATAGAATCTGGCCTCATCATGCCCGATATGTGTTCGCATTATCCTTTACTGTAATCGCAAGATTGGACCGAACCAAGACAGTTGATAAATCACAGCAAATCATAATGCTAAACATATCGGAACACACTTCATCCAGATGAACGATACATGATGTAAATCAAATACATAGACTAAGATATCGAACTTAACCGATGAAGCCTTAGACTAATATGTTTGATCTAAACCACGCATCTGATATAGTATGATCGATACATAGATTAAGATGTTGGACCTAACCGATGAAGCCTTAGACCTACGAATCAATACATGTTTGGCGAAACTTACCCCTCGCCGGAGATCGAAACGATGCAGCCCCGCGGGAGAGCAAGAACTCGCCGATGGTAAGTTTGGCGATGCGCCAAGAGTTGATTGATTCCTATTCTAATCTAAAATTTATATATTTATAGTCCGAAAACTTACCGTCCTATGCGGATACGATTGCAACCGATTCCATCTTTATCTTCGCAGCAAAATCTATCCCCTCCTTTGTCGGCTTCTTTGTATCTTTATCCGGTCACACGTGTGCGTTACGGACGGGCTTCATTGACCGTGCTTTGACTGGACTTCTTGACTTTCATTGACCGTGCCGAAACTTTGCTGAGCTTGGGCCTTACCAAATTTTGCCGTTAACAATCTCGAAAAACAATTTTCTGTAGTTTTATAGTTTTCAAATTTTGCTAAAAAAATGTATATCGATTACTGAGCTGGTACCGTAGTAACCAAACCTGGTACCGTGATTACCGAGCTGGTACTGTTCTAGTGGTTACCAAGCCTTATACCGTGGCTACCGAGCCTCGTACCGCGGTTACCATTTTTACGAATCAATTTGAATTTAAAATTTAAATTTTGAAATTTGATCGAATTAGACCTGTTACCGCCTAGTTATCGCAGTAACCGCTGGTCCAGGCCGAGACGGTAACCGTCCCACACACACACACGAGATTGTGAACGCTGCGTCACAGTTGATACTGAGAGAGATACTGCTGAGGTTCGTGACTATGTTAATGGTATGTGCATCTGCTTCAACAGTTCATTTTGATATTCGTACTTACTTTTATTCTCTGAAACTGTGTATTTCCATCTCAAAAATCAATTTTGGCTCCTCCTTTATTTGATTTTCTAATAATTATGAGCAACTTGTGTTTCACAGAGTTTCATCCAGATCTCATAGGACTAACGTACATGCGCAGCTGATGAGGTAAGAAAGGTTGCTATATGAAGACAGAGGAGGAGGGTTCGGATTATCTCGTCGATCACTCAATTGTCATGTATGTTATTTTATCTTCTTTTGTACGGTGGGCAATCAAGATGTCCCAGTTATAAAATTGTTCCATTTTATAGTAAGGCAAATCTATCTGCAACCCAAAAAAGTCGAAAAAACTTCCTCCATTCTTTTTTATTTGTCATTTTAGAATCCCTGCCTTAATACGATCTATTGGTTACCTGAATTCCTGAAAGCTACTTTACTAGGCTAATTTTTGTTGGAATAATAATACTGCAGTTAATGATTAATGTTTCATAACTTCAGTTATACTTGGTTATACTATACAGACAGCTTGAAATTTCATATGTGGAGTCCACATTAAGCATTTATCATATGTTTCAACTATGTTAAGTACTGTTTATGCAAGACTTGGATCAACAAGCATAAAGCAACTAGTGTGCTAATGACTGTCTTGTGTATTTTGTAAAAAAGAGAACAGTTTCTCTTTTGCTTTCCCTTGGTAACTATGCAAAGCAGCCATCATCTCGGCTGCTAAGTTCAGCACATGCTACCAACATCTAGTTCAGCAATCAGCATATAGAGAGACCCCTCCATTCCTATGATTATCATCTTGCATATGGTGCTGTTTCAAGCTGGATCAGCCAAGAATGGCTGCGAACAGTTCAGGACTTTGATCATATTGTTACACAGATTATAATGTCCTAAAGTTCACTATCAATTTTAAGTTGACTGCTAAGAGACCAACTATTATGTGTCCCCATGCATAGTTTACCTAAGGCTGGATATGCTCATGTTGACATTTTGGGCCTTGAAGAAAACCCGAGAAAGTACGACTGATTTTATTAAATATGATACATGGAATATCTTGTGAAATAGCAAAGTATATGGCAACTGTAACATTCTCCCATTTTAATGTAACTTGGGCAGCCTCAGATTTGTTGATGCTCCTATCACCATTGTTTTAGTAAAAGGAAATAGATAGTACTATAGCATACATCTTGCTAAGTTGTTGCTCATGTCTTGCAGGTATTTGATGAATCCAAACATGGAGTTTGTGAAATTTTATGGCAAGAACTACAATGCATATTCTCTTGCTGATGGCATCATCAAAGAAATTAAAGGGCGCCAATAAAGATAGAGAAAATATAGCTGACCCACATTAAGCTGACAAGCTAGGTTTTGAATGTGTCCAAGATTTCTGTGTAAACTGAAAACAATGAAATGAGTGGCGCTCAAGGTCATCCCGTAGCTGTTTCTTTCTGCTCTGATCATTCATAAAGATTAGAAAATTCTATATATGCCACTCAAAGTTTACTGGTTCTTGTATATATCACTAAAAATTTGTTATTCCTATATATGCCATTGTTTTAATTTTTTGTGTCCGTATATGCCATTGTCATTTGTTTCAACGTTTTTTCTAAACGATAAAATTACCCTCAACTCACAACGCATGAAATCAAAGATGGCTAAGGGGTACACAGGGAATCATGTCGTCACCGCCGCCGTTGCTGAATCCTCACCTGCTCCTCGCCGCTCCCCAACTCATACTTTATTGACATGAGGACAGTTTTGCCATTTAGAAAAAAAAACTAACGTTGAAACTGACGGTAGTGATATATACGGACACAAAAAATTGAAGCTGTGGTATATACGGAAACAACAAATTTTCAATGGTATATATGAGAACCGATGAACTAACTTTCAGTGGTATATACAAAATTTTCTCGAAAGATTAGGAGATCAAGATTTTGAGGCATTCAGTCTCATCAGATTTTGGTGACCATGCCAAACTTTTTGGCAAAACATCATGTAGTACTAGTACATTTACAAATATTTCTGGTAATAATGTACTTCTATTAGTAATTTGTTATGTATGAATAATAAACTTAAATACTGTCAAACATTGTGATTGATACTGTGCTACGTGAGTTACGTTGTAATTTACCTTGTGTTTTGTAACTTCATGGCAGAATGGGCAGTAACTTTGTCCTCATACACATTACGGTTCCAGATTATTTGTAGCGTGACAGAGATTAAAGGGAGGCGGCATCGCCCTTCTGTCAATATATGAATCTTGTACGGATGGTGCTGCGGGAGGAAAAGAATAGAATGTTGAAGAAAGTTAAACGGATATTTTCGAATATGAATACAAAACGGATAGTTCTAATTTAAATATGAATTCGGATGTTTATTAAGTTCAACTTGAAATGAATATAAAAATATGAAAAATATGAAATCCGTCTAGACTTTAATTGATAAAATTCGATTAATCAACGAAAATTTTATGAATGGTACATATAAACATGCGTTACAAACATAATCAATCAAAATCTTGTGAATTGAACATAATCAATTAATCAATCCAATATTTCCACTTTAGCAACGTAATAGAAATATATGCGGTAGTTGTTTTTTTTTTCTAAACTTCAATAATATACGTTTGGAGCAACAACAATGTACAATATCAAATACTCAAATTATGCATATCTATAGCTGATGCTCTATTGCTTGTATGACTATGAAATGTACATATAAAACCATTTTCTCAACTACTTCAAGAATTTGGTCAAATTCAAATCAACTGTTTGAAAATGAAAAACGATGATTTAATCATCCTACTGCCTTGTAATAATAGAAAACCCTAATAACTTAAGTGTTTCATAATTACATAAAGAATAAATAAACTACACATATTAATATAGTGAGATCATATTATTCTGAGCCCTTAACAGTCTGATCTGTGTGAAATCCTAAAATAGATATGGATGTATCCACATTCAGCAGAATTTCAGATATCTGTTTCTATATCCATATTTGCCAGACAAATTCGGATGTTTCTGTTTATCATCTACATTTAATTCAAATACGGATATCCATATTTATAATTTATCGAATACGAATATGGATAATTCGGATATTTTGATATCCATATCCATCCCTACTCCCATGGTAGTTTTTGCAGTTTACTCTTTGATACTATTTAATATTACACAATAAACCAATAAAAATATATTGACACATATAATTAAAAGCGAATAATATATATCATATAAAATATATTTGATTTATTTTAGACAACATTATAATATTTTTCTTTTGTCTATAGCAAAGCATGAGCATTTTGCTAGTATTGTATGATATCATACCACATGATATTACACCGCTTATAGTTTCTGCTTGAGGAAAACATTGGCATCTGCTCAGTTCTAGATTTTCAGTGTTCAGACTAAGCAGATATCCTTTTCAGTTGGTACTTTATACTATCACCACTATTATATCTTGCAGGGGACAACAAACTTTCCAGCCCAACATCAGGTATGCATTGGCATCATACAGTTGAGCCAAACTCAAATTGGTCCAGGCAAATGGTCCCAGCCTCCCAGATGCAGAGCTCCAGGTACCAAAGCCAGTGGCAGAGACAGGGATGGGGTGGCTTATGCTCGAACCCACCCCTAGCTCCTTATTAATGGTACTTAATACTTCCTTTAGTTTCCTATCTTTTGTTAGTTAAATGTGTGTATGTTTAGCTATGTGCATCTTAACTATGCAAAAGCCAAAAATATTTTCAAAGCAGTTGTATCACTTTGATATAACTGACTGATTTTGATAAATCTTCTTTTATAAAAAAAATTACTATGAAATTATATATAAATCTTTAAAAAAATTAAATTATTATTTAAGAATAGTTAAATCAGCCCCATACGAGTGATATATTTTTGGCATCACCATGACCAAAGCCAAAGATCCAAGAAATGCCCTGACTCATGTGCCACCACATATCTCAAAGACCCCTTTCTCACAACACATCTGCATCTGTCAGTGCGAATCATAAAACATCTTCGATTTGAGGACTAGGAGTGGTCACATTTATCCTCCAAGGTAAGGGTTGCAAACTTGAAATGCATACAAACTCACATGGTAGCAGTAACAGAAAGAATCACCTCTTATCATTGTAGCCTCATCAACTGCATCTATACACGATGATTGTTTCAAACATGACCACGACAAACGACCACATCCAAATCGATATAGTATGGTATTCCTATAAATTGCTATTTCATTGCTACTGCCAATGTTGTCTGTAGGCGAACACGACAGGAGCAATGCAAGCAGGTTTACCATCAGGATAGAGATTGCAAGGCCCGATTGGAGAATGCAGCTACCTCCAGAGGTCCTCTGATTCCTGTGACCACAGACATCATAAGTTACTTTTGAGAGAAATTCGTGAAAGAACAAAGAACATGCCGAAGCCTGAATACAGTTCTGTAGCAGCTCATGCCTTCCTCAGAGCGCTGATCCTCGCAGCCAGTTCATCAAAATCTGGCATGCTCGGGTGTACATTCCCTCTGGATTTCTCTGGCTGCATCGAGATGGACCTGGCAGGAACCTTCGGCTTTGCATTCAGGGTGCCAGATTCTGAAGGTAGAGATACAGTTCTTTCTGGAGGATGCGAGGGCCCCCCTTCTCTCTTAGACCGTTCTCTGACTACATCAGCAGGTTGATCAGCTCGAAGTTGAGGGGTCCTTGATTTTGTTCTTGTTTTATGCTCTTCCCTATCAATGCCTTTCTTGCTGTAGTGCATTAGAAGCTTATCCATCGCCCTTTCCTCGTCGTCGCAGCCTCCGCTGTGGGGATGAGCACTCCTACTCCTGTGTCTCCGATGAGAACTAGGTGCTCGGGGCAAAAGATTGCCAAAATCAATTGCATTGTCTGTCTCATCCTCCTCTGACTTGTAGTCATTGCCACTTGCTGATCCACTCTGCTTGCTTCCATTTTTTCTTCGTTCACTGATTCGCTGAAAGTGCCTCGCGTTATTGACAGCATCATTAATACCAACACCATCTAGGGGCTGCATATAACCACCTCTCTGGTCGTAATCATCATCAGAACCATTCCTTCTGCTTGAATGTCTTCGTCGACCACCAAGCATTTGGTCTGTTGTCTTTGCCTCGTCATCATAGCGATCACCATATGTAGGTGGCTTTGCATTTTTCCTTCTGACAGAAACAGGATGAAGGGCATCTTCATCAGACAGTCCATCTCTCTGGTGGCCAGTTTCCCCAGTGCCAGCATGCTTGTAACCATTAACAGCTTGATTTGTAGGGTTTGGCTTAACATAAGGAGGCCGCATATTGACTGCCTTCTCTGGCATTTTATGCCTATCTTGCACAGACTTCCCATACTCTGCACCATGATCTGGTCTGTTATACAAAATATTATTATCTTCTTCAGCAGACTTCTCATTAATAGCTTTGTGGGGCTTAGAATAAGGAGGAGCCTTGTTCAGTGTTTTAACATTCAAGGAAGTAGTTGACTCAATTTCTTGCTTTTCTAGTCCCAGAGTTTTAAGCCCCAAGTCAGCATGTCCCCAGTCATGATCAAGGCCACCAGTCATGCATGATCGATGGATGTGGTAGCCTTTCCCATCCGACTTTTCAGCATCATCTTTTTTCTCAGCTTCCTTGGGTTCTGTGTATGGAGGAGCTAACTTCTCTGCGTTCATCAGTTCCCTCCGGTGCAGACTATCTTTTTTTCTGACTTTCTTTAACTCCTGATCATTAATTTTCTTCAAGTCCGAAGGAGGCACAGCATAAGGTATATCTAAATGTTTCTTCCTGCTTTGCTCACCAAGTTGACCAATGGCATCAGGGATGACATGGATATCTTTAGGCTTTATCTGCATTTCCTGCTTCTTTTCACGGACTTCAGGTATCACTTTAGATTTTCTTTCATGCACAGCATGCCTATCCACCTTTAGGTCATTGTGTGCTGATGCTTCAACTTCTACCTGTTTATACGATCTCTTGTTTGGAAGATCCTGTTGAAAAAATATCAATATGGCATGTAAGTAAACCTACATATATTTAGGAAGGGATATGTGCAATGATCTGATTCAGTAAGTTCACTAAAATGTTACATGTTTATTTTGAGGTACACCAGATATCTTCTGTTGCAGTGCCTTGTTATTAAATGGGACTGAGAATTCTTCAGCTATGCTTTGCATCACTTGCAACTTCTCTTCATTAGTAAATGACTTGTCCTGAAGCCTCTGAACAAACTGCACACAGAAAGGTTAAGTTAATCACATTGGTGCAGCACAAGAGAGCAACTCAAACATATCAACAATAAATGTAACTTACGCACCTCAGAACTAACAAAAGGCTCGATGGAACTCCCATATCTCTCTGTGAACATATGTCTCACGTCACACAGTTCAGGCAGATCGGGAAATCTAGCAGCTGCAAAAATTAGAGTTGACACAGCTTCCATGGCTTCCTGAGGGCATTCACTGTAAATGCGCCATCACAGATTTAGTGATAAAAGATCAATTGCAGAAGATAAAAAGTTTTTTGTGCTATATCAATTGAATGCAATGAGAGCTATATCTAACTTTTGTAAGTGGCACCTACTCCATTGCTGTAGCAACCAGAAACAAGTTCATTTTCGTTATGTACTATGACATGACATGACATGACACCTTGACATATACACAATTACACATCAAGTCAGTGTAAGACAAACCAATGATAATTGATCCCATGCCCATTTTTTTTCCATTTCCAATATCTTGTGATCCCATAAGATTAAGGTATTTAAAGAAAAAAATAAAACCATCAGGAAGATGCCAGCAGCTTTGCAGTTTCAGATCATGTAAATATAGGATAACATCATAAACAAACAACTGCATACAATAAATCAATAGCAAAGACTACCTTTGATTAGTGGCATGACTAAACTTGTATGGTTCAGGTTTTCAATATTTAATTGAAGATACCTATGCCTTGAGCAGAATTGATTGGGAGATCAAACTATGGTGCTGCTCTAAAAGCAAGAACATTTAATCGTTCCCGTAAGCTAGGATTCAACAACGCTATTTAATTGAAGATATCTATGCCATCATATTTAGGTATTATG
>KE372012.1:148188-158404 GCA_000418225.1 Zizania latifolia
GGCCGTGTGCGCCAGCGTGGCGGTGTACGGGACCTCCACCAGCCGGCGCTTGGCACGCGCCAGCTCCCCCACCTTGCGCTCCCGGAGCACGCCGCACAGCCCCGCACGCGCCCGCTTGTTGCTCTCGCCGGGGTCCTTCTCGCCGCCGGTGCCCTCCTTGTGGCCGGCATGGCCGTGCAGCGCTTCCTGCTGCCGCTGCTCCTTCGCCTGTGTCCTCAGCTGCGCCATCGCCGATCTCTCTCTCAATACTGTGTCACTGTGTGTGAGTGGAAGATTCTAGAGGATTGGCTTTGTGTCCGGGGATCGAGAGGCTGCAAGATTTTAACGGCTTTCGAGTGGGAGTACGTGGCGAGCAGCAAGCATGCATGGGGTGCCTATCTGCCGCGTGCATAGTAACGTAAACCTTCTGCTGTTTTCTTTCCCTTTATTTTTGTTCTCAACTCAGCATCATCATCCAATACTGTTTCCCCCCAAAAAAATCTTCAGCCAACAGTCCAATGCTACTATACCAGGTGCTTGCACACACGGAAGCGCGGATCGTCGATGTGTTACTGAAAACTTATCAATTAGATATTAAGATTACCATTCATATTAAACCTATATTATCAACACTAAATTAAAAAATATTTAGTTCAATCAATAATACATTTCTTATATACGATCTGCCCTTGTGTATTCGGAATTGTATTGTGTGCAGTACACTAGAATTCAGCTTTGCCAATAAAAAACAGCTTTTTTTCATTTGCCTCTTCTCATGGTTGCTCAGCCCAAAGTTCTCCAACCAGAGCAAATCTGGATGAAGCCATGAGAGGGGACTACAGATTAATTAGTTGAACAACGGGGCCTAGATAAGTAGAGTGCTAGTACTCCGATAAGAGAAAAAGAAACCGAAAAGAAAAGAAGATGTAGTAATAGTAATGGCTGTCTACTTGAACTTCAGGTCTGTAGGGTTAAAAAATGGTAGATTTGTTCTTAACGTGTAAATTAATGATTTTTGCTTTTTTATTCTATATAATTGTATGACACATGATTTATGTAATGCACACGGTGTGACAAAAGAAGATATAGGAGAAAAAATAAAAATAAAAAGAGACTCAGGTTGAGGCTGTGGCCTGTGGGGCACATGCAGGGGGTGAGAGGGTTCTCCCAGTCAGAGGTCGTAGTTGGGAAAGGTGGGCTCGGGAGGCCAGCGTGGGTCTAGGAGGTGATAACGACGTCGTCGGCGACAGAGGCCCAGCCCATGTGGGGGTGGACTTGAACATGAGCCTAGAGATGTTAACGAGTAAAATACCCACAGGTAGTATCTGCCTATACCTGTACCCGAGTATAGAAACCCATACCCGTGCCCGTGTCCGTGCCCGTACCCGCTCACGGGTATGAAGTCTTTCCCTTATCCTGTAGCCATACCCGTACCCGTACGGGTATCGGATACCTGATGGATACCCATATCCGACGAGAGGTGAGGGGCGGCATACCTCGGCGGATCTGCCGAAATGGCTACAGGATAAGGGACTGAGGGAGGGGGCTGACAGCGTCGTCGCGTCGTGCTGTGGGGGAGAGAGGAGCGAGGCCGGCGGGTGCTGGCCTGGCGGCTGGAGGCCGGCTGGCTAGGGCTAGAGCCCGGGGAGGAGGAGAGGAGGGAGGAGACTTGGAAGAAGAGGTGGGAGGAGACACCAAAGCCGTGTAGGAGGCGCGCCGGAGCAGGGAGGAGGCCGGTGGATGCTGGCCTGGCGGCTGGAGGCCGGGCGGCTAGGGTTAGTGCCCGGGGAGGAGGAGAGGAGGGAGGAGACTTGGAAGAAGAGGTGGGAGGAGACACCAAAATTTCTGAATTTTTTTTTCAATTAGTTCAAAAACCTCAAAGGTTCAAGGTAGATTACATCCCTATATATATCCCGAGCGGACTGAGGAAAATACTAATCTACCCCTAGGGTTACGGATACAGACTCAAAGCCCGCAGTGCACAAATGTAAAAACTGACTCTAGATATTTTATTCGATGCTGAACTTGGCGTAGCTTCCACGGCACAGCTTGGATGTAACTCCGTTACTCTCTCCGTTTGGTTTGGGTGACGGTTTTGCGCCGAAACCGTCAAAGCACTTGCCGTCCTTGCGCCGTGCACCCGGATTGGACCACCACGACCCCGCGGCTCCTTTAGCCCGGCAATCGCCCGTCCGTCTACCTGAGTCACACCGGCTAATGCCACGACAAGTCATCTTCTCCTCGAAGTCCCTCTCTTCAGAGAACCCTTCGAGGTGCCCCTCTTCAGGGGACTTTCTTCTTTATCCTTCACCTCCCTTCGGAGGCCATCTTCAATATTCAGTTGACAATCACTCATCATCTAAGAGCCATGAGGCCCACAGTCTTCACCATGGCTCCTCAATCTCCCCCTTAATGAGTGCATTATCAACATCCTCGAATCATCACTTGGTAACCTAAAAACAAATGTAGAAACACGAAAACAAAACACAAGAGAATAGAAGGAAATAAAAAAGAAACGAAAAAAAAAATTCAACCAATGACCAAAAGCCAAACACAAGTCAGAAAAGGTCGTTAAGGTCAAACATAAAAGAAATCAACAAAGATTTCAAAAGAAAAATTCATATGAGTGCAAACTCTAAAAAATCAACAAGGAGTTTAAAAAATCCAGGGTAAAAGAGAAAGAGAAAACTCCCCCTAAAATAAATCCCGGAGAAAGCCCAAATTTCTCCCCCTTGAACTCACAAATCTCTCCCCCTTGTTGACAGTTAGACTCATCAAGTGAGTCAAAAACACTCATAGAACAACTTCACTCCCCTTGGGATACAGCTCCCCCTCAAAGTACGCCATGAATGCATAATGGAGTGAAGTGAAAATCACAAGCTTCAAAAATATGATCACTAACATGTACCATGTCTTGCAAGCAAAAGCAGTTGATAGTGTCCATGAACATTGCATAACAGGCTTAGATGAAGTTATCTAAAGAAAATCATGAGCAAGCAGTTGAGATAGTTTTGAAATAAAGGCATCACCACTAGAACTAGCTCACAAGCACGATAAGGCATGAAGTGCACAAGCTAACAAGTATCTACCCAGATATACATATCCAAACACAAGGAGCTTCAACAAACTTGTTTTTCATCATTTTAAGCTCTTTTTGATTTCAATTGCTTTTTTTATTTAGTGCTAGGGATTATTTGCTTGTCAAGCCTCTACATTCCAACCAAGTCAAGCCTAGGTCAATCAAAAACCATCAGAAGCTTAAGACATTGGTTTTAGCAAACACTAATATGTCTCAGTTCAGATCATAGTGCAATGATAAGCAGTCTAGAACACAATAGTGGGACAAAGCAAACCCACCTAGATCTTTTCATTTCAGTACAAGACATGGATATTTTCATAATATATAACATTTTCAAGATCAAATTTCCATGAGCAAGCAATTTGATGTCCAAGTTGCATATTTGCATCCAAAGTAAAAGAAATTTGCTACCAGGTATGTAAAAGCTAGCAAAAGCATTCAGCCTACACATGCTAGGAACCAGACTGAGCGGTGAGCAAATTTTAGAGTTGTAAAATGAAAAGCCATGCTTATGACAAGTTTCAGATACATTCATTTGAGCGAAATTGACATGGACATCGACATTTATCCAATGCACATGCAAGCATAGACAGGTTAAAGCAGTTAATCATATGAGTGAAGCTAGTGAATTGAAAAATGCACAGATGCATGAAATGCATAACGAAAAGTGCAAAGAAAAAGAACAAAAATGAGAAAGAAAACTCAAGATATCCTTCAGAAAGGATAAAGCACACCCAAATCCCCTCGTAAGCGTTCAAAAGTGGTTTGATCCAAGGGTTTGGTCAAGATATCTGCTAGCTGAGAATGAGGGTCAACATGAATAAGGTCAATTACTCCCTTCTCATATTGATCTCTCAAGAAGTGAAAACGCACATCAATATGTTTGGTTTTTGAATGAAGACATGGGTTCTTTCCTACACTAATTGCACTAGTACTATCACAAAACAGAGGCACTCTGGTAGGAAAAGACAACCCATAATCTTTTAAAGTGGAAATCATCCAAACAAGTTGAGAATATCAACTAGCAGCAGCGACATATTCTGCCTCAGTAGTGGAAAGAGCTACTCCAGATTGTTTTCTCGAAGACCAAAACACTAAGTAAGAACCAAGAAACTGACAGGTACTACAAGTCAACTTGCGATCCAACCGGCACCCGCCAAAATCGACGTCTGAATAACCACAAAGTTCAAGAGATGATGATGCTGAATAATAAAGACTAAGGTCAGGAGCGTAGGTAAGATACCTAAAAATACGCTTCACAGCTTGACGATGAGACATGCGCGGCGACGACTGAAAGCGCGCGCACAAGCCCACAGCAAACTGGATATCTGGCCTCGTCGCGGTCAGGTACAGCAGCGACCCGATCATCCCTCGATACTCTTTCTCGTTCACCATCTCGCCTTTCTCGTCCTTGTCCAAGCCGCCAGATGTACCCATCGGGGTCATCTGAGGCTTGACCTCTCCACCAAAGTCAAACTTCTTCAACATATCTTTGGTATACTTATTTTGGTGAATGAAAATGCCTTCCTCAGTTTGCTTGATCTGGAGATCGAGGAAGTACTTGAGCTCTCCCATGAGGCTCATCTCAAACTCATTATGCATCTGCTCAGAAAATCTTGATACAAGCTCATTAGAAGAACCACCAAAGATGATATCATCTACGTAAATCTAAGCGATCAAAAAGTCATTGCCATGCCTCAGTAGAAAAAGAGTCTTATCAACAGAGCCCATTTCAAAACCCTTTCCCAACAAAAATTGCTTTAAACGATTATACCAAGTTTGAGGGGCTTATTTCAAACCATATAAAGCTTTCTGCAATTTGAAAACACGTTTGGAAAATTTGAGGTTTTCAAAGCTAGGAGGTTGTTTGACATAAACCTCTTCCTCAATGAACCCATTCAAGAAAGCACTTTTGACATCCATTTGAAAAAGTTTAAAACATTTAGAAGCAGCAAATGCCAAAAGAATGCGAATAGACTCAAGTCGAGCAACAGGTACAAATGTTTTCTCAAAATCAATACCCTTCTTCTAGCAAAAACTCTGGGCTATAAGGCGAGCCTTGTTGCGCACCACAACCCCATCTTTACCTTGCTTGTTTTTAAACACCCACTTGGTGCCTATGGGGTTGCATCCTGGTGGCAGCTCAACCAAAGTCCAAACTCTATTTCTTTCAAAATTTTCTAACTGCTCATGCATGGCATTGACCCAATGATCATTAGATAAAGCGTGTCCAACATCTCGGGGCTCAAAATTTGCAACAAAAGCAAATTGAGCAAAGATGGCAAGTGAACCTGTTTGAGACCTAAGCGACCTTGTCATCAAGTCACCGATGATGAGCTGAGGTGGATGATCCCTCTGGATGGTTCGTAACCCGTGAAGTTCTGAAGTCACCTCTTCATCCGCAGCAGGGACCTCTGAACTTGGAGGAGGAGGCACGATTGTCGTAGAAGTAGTAATGAGTGGCCCCTCCTCCTCATCAGTAGTTGTCTCAGAGGCAGTGGGATCAACAGCCTTCCCACCATCACCTTCATCAGGAGCTTCTTCTTCGAAGATTAACTCGCCTAGCTCATCGTCTCCTGAAAGCTCAAATGAAGGGGTTGTGCAAGACAAAGATTCATCGAAGGAAACCTCACATGTCTCAACAAGCTGCTTGGTGTCTAGGTTCCAAACTCGAAAGCCTCGAGAGTTCAAGGCATAACCTAGAAGGACACCATCCCAGCAGCGAGACTTAAATTTATCCAAATACCTCCCCTTCTTGAGCACAAAGCACTTGCAGCCAAATGCTCGCAAGTGGCTCACCTTAGGCTGTCGGCCATATCGCAACTCATAAGAAGTCTAACCAAGGTAAGCTCTAAGAAAAATACGATTGGCAACATAGCAAGCAGTATTCACTGCTTCAGCCCAGAAAAGCATAGGAGTCCTATGCTCATCGAGAATCATCCTGGCCATCTCGACAAGCGTGCGATTCTTTCGTTCCACAACGCCGTTCTGTGGGGGAGTGTAAGGTGTAGAGTATTGATGATCAAGACCATGGTCATTGCAAAAGTTGTCGAAATAAGAATTCTTAAATTCTGAACCATTGTCGGAGCGAATTGCTCGCATCCGACCATTGTTCTTATTCTTCAACTTCAAGATCAGGTCACGAACATATTGAAAAACTTCATCCTTAGACTCTAAGAAAAACACCCACGAGAACCGAGAAAAGTCGTCCAAATCACGAGAACGTACCACTTTCCATCGACTGATCGAACCCGAGCTGGACCAACAGTATCCATATGTAGCAATTCGCTCGGATAAGAAGTCATCACCTGAGTCACAGGTGTGTGAGAAGCAGCCACCATCTTCCCGTGGCGACAAGGATGGCAAACAAGGTCATTTTCCATCTTAAGCTTGGGCAATCCTCGGATGAGACCCAAAGAGCTTAATTTGACTAGTAGATCAAAACTCAAATGGCCTAACCTCCTATGCCACCTCTAGAGCTCAGAAGAGGAACCAGCCATCAAACAGCGAGAAGGGCCAAAAGCACTAGAGAAATCAATCCGAAAGACTCTACCAAAGGGTAAAATCTTATAGACCAAAGCTCCTCTAGAATCAACAATAGAAGAATTGCCCTTCTTAAAACGAACCTCTAAACCCTCCTCAAGAAGTCGCGAAACATAAATGAGATTAAAACCCAATTTTCCAACCAAAGTAACATCTTTCAAAGAGAAATTTTCAGAGATTCGAATAGAACCAACTCCAATTACCTTCCCTTGACCATTGTCCCCAAAAGTGATGTATTCCTTGGAGCTCATGGGACTGAGGCTGGAGAACCATCGGCGATGTCCCGTCATGTGGCGAGAGCATCCTGAGTCCATGATCCACACGTTCTCCAAGCCTCGATCCTGCAAGATCAGTGGTCAAAAGAATGAGCAAGCGGACCGACACTGAGGTTAGTAAAAGAACTGAACCAGTGCCGAGCCATCTGCTCAAAGGAAGGAAAAACAAAAGAAGTAAAACAGCTAGGATCAAAACACGGCTCTCTCTCAAAGCGCGGTCTCCTAGATTGCCTATAGCCTCGGCTGCGAGGTCCATGGTCATACAGAGAACGACCCGAAGCTCCGCCGAAACGGTAACTATCCACTGGAGCACGGTCCTGAAAGCCATCTCCCCTACCACCACCTACACGGCGCGCCCTGGCCTCCAGCCTCTCTCCGCGCCGAGGAATCCTAGGAACCCTCTGTCTACCACCCTGCTGGTAGAACTGATCTTGCCTAAACCCGGCTTTCCTAACCCTCTCAGCACGCTTCCTCCTGAAGCAGAACTCCTCAAGATGCCCATCTCTCTAGCAGAACTCACAGTGATAGGATGGCTTCTTGGGATGTGTCTGGGTGTTGGGGTTTTTAGGCTTGGTGGCTTTAGGTTGATTCTTTTTGACCTTAGAGGGTCCTGGCAAGCTGTCTAGATGAGTTGCGAGGTTTTAGGTTTGGGAAGCCAGATGGGTTTCTTGGGTAGAGCTCTGGGTTTCTCATGGATTACTCCATCCACAGGCTGATAGGTTTTGCAAGAGTTAGTGGTGTGGGTCTTGGGATACTTCTCCTCAGGACTAAGCTCACTCCACTCCACTGCTCGACTTAGGGCACTCTCAAAGTCAGTCTTGGTGTAAGTGTACCCAACTCCGAACCCATCTTCTCTCTTGAACTGTTGGATAATTATACCCAACTGAAGCTCTCTAGCACTCACCCAACTGAGAATCTAGCGGAGGTAGGTGTTCTCATTTTTGGCATTGGCTCTCTCCTCTCTCAAGGTAGCCATCACCTCCTCCTGAGCAGAACAAACCTCATACTCAACGGATGGTTGGGCAGACTTCTTCAGCTTCCTAAGTTCAGTCTTAGTCTGCGCCAACTTAGCTCTCAGCCTCACTCTCCTATCCATCACACTTAGCTCTCAGCTTAGTTAGGTCATCTAATAGATGTGGGCAGTCTTTGCAAGACACAGCAAAGGAGGCTTGGACAGCTATCAACTCATCTCGAGCATTTGCTAGCTCCACAGCAAAGGCATCTCTCTTGTCTACCCTCTCAGTGTATCTAGACTTAAGCGCAGTCAAGTCACTCAGCAACACCTCACAGGTAGAGCACTCAGCAGTATCAGGATGAGTGGAAGAAGAGGTAAAGCTCTCAATCTTGCTTGTTAGCAATAGCAAGCTCACTCGTCAGCTCATCTAACCTCCTCTTAGCTTTCTTGAGCAGTTTATCCCGATACTTCAACTCCTGACTATTTTCTTTAAGCAAATCACAAAGCTCAATATCACGAGAGATTACCTTCTCGTCGTCGTCATCGTCGGAGTTGGAGCTGCTGTTGTCGTCCTTGACCCCAAGAGCCATTGTGCAGAAGCTCTTGTGGGACCTGCTGTGGTGCTGTCTTCGTGCCTTGAGCTTGTCCTTGGAGGTGACAAGACATAGGCGGGCATGATTACCTTTGTCCTTCTTCTTTCCTTTCTTGATGGTGATCTCCTCATCACTCGAGCTCAATGAGGAAGAAGAAGACGAAGATCGGTATGAAAAATGCCCTTTGATTTCAACAAGGAAGGCTTTGTCCCTTCTTCTGTTCTCGCGCCGGTAGTCCTTTAGTACCTTCCGAACTTGTCGAGATCTGGGCTTCCCCTTGGAATGGTACCGACTGGGGTGATCATGCCTAGGGGAATCATAGGAGCCGCCACCGGTGTCCCTTTTGAAATGGTCATTCTTCTTAGGGCACTCGGCGACGAAATGACCTGGGTCACCGCACTCAAAATAGCTTTGTTTGGTGCCAGGTCTCTTAGACATTCGCCGATCGTACACACGACAAACGAGGCTGTTAAAGAGATAAATGTCATCGTCTCCTAAAGTCTCCAGCTGCTCTTCAGTTATGGACATCAACGAAGAAAGAGCAAAGTTGTGACTAGAGCTAACATTAGCGGTGGTCGCAAGGGCCAGGCTCTTGGAACCAGAACCAGTGAGATGTGATCTCAACTGGGTATCAACCTCAGTGGCCTTGAGCTTGCTGAAAAGCTCTGCGACTGTCAAGGTATCGTATCTAACACTCTCAACAATGGAGGATACAAAGGTATCGTATCCAACACTCTCAACAATGGAGGATACCTTGATCTCCCAGACCTTAGGATCTAAGGTATGAAGAACCTTTAGAGCCTGTTCATGATCTATCACCAGCTGGTCAGTATCGGCCTTATTAGCCCGGAGCTTGTTGATGATCGACTGAAAACGACCAAACAGCTCCTCAACTCTCTCTCCCGGCTTCTGTGTGAAATTTTCATATTTACGCCGGTTGGTCTGATAAAGTCGAGCCTTGACCTGAGCTGTTCCCTCATGGTGTGCTTGGAGGGTAGCCTAGATCTCTCGAGCAGTGTCGAGATGGCTCACTCTCTTAAACTCAGTGGGACCTAATCCAGAGAAAAGTATGTTCACAGCCTTGTTGTTGTACTCATGCTGTGCAACAATAACTGGGGTATTGCACTCAGCAGGAGGACGAACTGTAAAATTTGGATGAACACACATATCCCATATGTCCGAGCCCTGGCTTAGTAGGTATGCTCGCATGCGAGTCTTCCAATACGTATAGCCAAAGGCTTCCAGGGACGGAACCTTCCCCAAAGAAGTCATGGTCGCACAAATTTGGGTTTCGAACCGGTTAAGATATTGAAAACCCTAACCTTGCTCTGATACCACTTGTTGGACCGAAACTAGCGACCAGAGGGGGGGGTGAATGGGCGCAAAATAAAAAACACAAATTTAAACAAAAATCTCCTCAACTCTTTGTATCGAACTTGCGAGTGACTTCACGAGACTCAGCGCAAGACTGTGCTAAATATTCACTCGAGACAAGTTGATACGATCTCCACCAAAAACGAACGCCGAAAAGAATTGCTCTAAATAAAGACAAGTGTTAATCAATCAATCAAAAATGCATCCACGAGTGCAACAAACGTTCTATGGAAAAAGATGTGTTCAAAGCACTCATGCGCAAATGATCGAACACTTGGTGTGCAACCTTATGGACAATTCAACAAACACCTTCCAAGCATCCAAAAATATCATAGGCATTTCATCAAACAATTGGCATGCGAGAGAAAATACTTGAGGCTAGGTGCTGTCCTCGCGGGGTGGAGAAGAGGTGCAGAAC
>KE372012.1:170010-195784 GCA_000418225.1 Zizania latifolia
CCCCCCACCCCCCACACACACCCAATGCAGTGTAACAATTGTTACTATATTTGTTGCTGTGAATGTCGTCTGGTACATCTTTGTGTCATATAGTAAACACAGTGTCTAGCTTCATTGTTCTTTTTTTTGAAAAAAAAATAGAGATGAGTGGTTCTACTGATGCGGCCATAGATGAAGGACAATCTGCAGGCGACAACACCAGCCGTCGGCAAGAAGTGGTAATGGCAAAAAACACACCTCCCACACACACACCCCTATATTGTACTAAAAATTTGTATCGGTTGGTACCTTTGCGAAAAGAACACAAATCATGTTGCCGTGTTAGTAATGGATCACCATAATACTTGTTTGTTTCTCTGCTACATGTAGTGTCTCATGATTTCGTGTGCTGATACTAAAAAAAGGTGTACCATTTGGGACTAAAAAATATCAGTGTGTGTACCACCCCCTCCCACAACCATGTACATGTTAAGTGTAATACATGATACTTATTTGTTTCAGTGCTGCATGTGTTGTTCGTTGTGGTTTTATATTGTAGTATAAAAAAAGTGTACCATTTGGTACTTATTTGTATCTGATATAAAAAGTGTACCATTTGGTTTTATTCATGAGTTGTCTGTTTTATTTCTCACATGTTGTAAAAATATCACATCTGGTGCTTGTTTGTTTCGCTTAGTGCATATTTTGGTTCTGTAGTTTGCTGTCTGATACCAAATTGTATCATTTGGTGCTTATTTGTTTCATTAAAACTACTTCATTCAGAACACTCCTAAAAATCTATCTTATGTGTGAATGGACACATAGGACGTAGAAGCCGCGGCTGAGTCCACTGATTCAATCATAGACAAAAATCATGAGATACAAGGTGAGAATGATGGTGGCATCGGTGACCAAGATAAGAATGATGATATATTGCAAACATCACAGCGTGAAGCTTTGATAGCACCCCCAACAGATATCAGCATTGATCGGATAGATGCAGGAGAGGGTATTGAGATAGAGTGTGGTGACACCGAAGCAGAGGGTATTCAATCGCAGCCGGTGGAGCCATTTGTTGGGATAGAATTCTTCTCAAAAGATGAGGCTCATAAGTACTACAATGATACATATGTGTACCAAATGACATATACATGTACCATATGATACATATCTGTACCATATGATACATATATATACCAAATGACACATACATGTACCATATGATGCACATGTCATATTTACATCCTCTGCACATTTGGGGGCCATAATATGCACATACATAAATAGTTTTGCATTTCAATATGTTTGCGTCAATCCATACTGCTCACAAAACATACATTGTGGCACAAAAAAAGAAAAAATCCCCCCTCACTCTCCTATCAACTGCCACCTGCTATCCCTCCCCTAAATTGAGCAAAAAAAATCCTTCCCACCCTCTCATCAACACTCCTGCTCTCTCCCAAAAGACAACATACTAATCACAGTGGGGAGTGTGCGGGAGGGGGAAGAGAATCATACAGACAACAACCTCTAATAACATTGTTAACAACACCATCCTATTAAAGCTATTTATGCAATCAACTCACTAACATAAGGGATCAAAAACAAAAATGAATCAAAAATTAGTTGTATCTAAATAACTAAAAAATTATCCCAAATTAGAGAAAATCACTAATTAACAGTGTTCCATACATACTAACTTACTCATACAACTACTAAAATGACTGATATGAATACCTGACAATGCAACGACCGCAGGATCTTCCCCCTCCTTCAATCGGCGACGCCAAAATGCAAGGGCCCTTCTCCTCTCTTTCTCGGCCAACCGCAAGGATTCCGCTCTCTCAAATCCACAGCCGCCGGCTCCGCGCACCTCCGGTCGCCGACGCCAACCGCAAGGATCTCCCTCACTGTACTTCAAATGCGCGCGGCGCAGCGCTTCCACCCGCCTCCACGCCTCTGATTGTCGACGCCAACCGCAAGGAAAACCTCCTCGGAGCGCTGAGTCGCGCCGGTCGCCGCGTCACCGGTGCGTAGCCTCCTCCCCTCGTCGCACTTCCTCGCCGCACTTCAAATGTCCAGGCGTTTCGACTTCACCGGTTGCGTCGCCGCTCACTCACCGCTGCGCAGAGAGGAATCGCAAAGTTCACGGACAAAAGCAGTTCAGCACTGGGATAAATACCGACGTTTGCAACAGAACGGATGATTGTATCAGTTGGGTGATGGGCTGCGAGGTTGGGCCGCACGTGATGGGCTGCATATTGCGTCGCGCATAACAGGCTGCAGATTACGTGATGGGCTTCTCCCCCGTGACGGGCTGCTCTCTTAAAATGGACCGTGCGCAATAGTTGGGACAGTATACCGTCCACTAGATTTTCCAATAAAATATTGGTTCTATATACTAAAACACTTTAAAAGCAGCGCAGTACAAATGATTTTCTCTGTTTATATCTAGTATAGATGTTGGATATGAGTAAGTATTAAACATTAATATTTTGTTTACGAGGTTTACTTATCATTTTTTATACCATATTCTTATAAAACGATTTATAAAAAATCGGACTGATTTTTTCTACCATCTCGTCATTAAACGATTTATAAAAAGTCGGACTAATTTTGACGGTAACAGTAGAGATGCCAATGCTCAATGCAAGCTCGCTACATATGAACAACAAAAGCTTGGTACATCTATGACTCGCCAAAGATGCATAATGGATAAAAACGTTAAAAATGACCACTGAATGGAGTAACTTAAACAAGAAATACTATAGACGAGGGACGACAACACTGAATAATGATGAAATAATAATCTAATATATACATCTATATGTTGCTTATGATTTTCACTATATTATAATCGCTCTTGTTATATTTATTGACAGTCACAAAATAATAACTTTTTCATATGTGCCCGGTCAATATAATTCTATAGCTATTTTTATATCACAAAGCTTATTTGGCATCACGTTTCATGCTTTAGGCCCATTCGTTTTAGCCTTGTCCAAACAGGGCCTAAGTCCAGGCACATTTTCTAAACTTTTAGGACTTCTTTGAAATGGATGATATTAAAAATATATGAATACATGAAACATATAGATAAATTGTTCCATATTTTAGATATTATAAGATTTTAAAACATATGAATACTTGAGATAATGTCTTTGGATAGAGCATAATAATTGAAACACATGAATTTTCAAGAAAATCATATGTAAAAGAGAGAAAATAGATAGAGGAAGAGAGAGAGTGCATTGCGTTACTTATAAAAAAGAAAAACATGCTTATTTTACACTGGAAAATGACTTCAGAATCAAATCTAAAGATTTTTACATACAAAATCTTTAGTTTTAAAGGAAAACATTTTCCATGGATTTGAATCTTTAAAAAACTTTAGAATTTTCTTCAATCCAAACAAGCAATTAAACAATACAATTTATCAAAAAAACATGGATCATTTAAACCTTTAAATAATTATTATAAAACTTTATCTATCATCCATTTTTTCATAACCTGTTTCAAACGAGTTTACGAATAAAATGTACATGGAATCTGCATAGCCAAAATTTGAACTCCCACGGCACACGAAAAAGAGTGGAAACTCTCGCCGAGCAGCCACGAGCGGCGGCTGGCAGAAGTTTCCGTTTCAGTTCGCCTTCTTTCTAGAACCCCAATAAGATGCCACCCGAGGACGCACGCACACCTCGAATCATCTGGAGCCGTCGCACCGCAGCCGTCGCCCACCGCCGTGCACCTCGCGGCGGCGACACGTGGTCGATAGGGGGGAGGGCGAGATCGAGGCCGACGCCCGCTGATGGACCCGTCCGACGTCGAGATGGAGGCCGCGGAGGCGGAGCCTACGCCCCAGCCTCCTCAGCCGGCGGCGGGGGCGGCGGAGGAGGGGTGGAGCATGCTGTCCCGCGCCCGCGCGCTGCTGGAGGAGGGCAAGCCGTCCCTCGCGCTGCAGGCGGTGAGCTATATCTCGCCCCTTCGCCTCTTACATTCCGCTTCCATCTCGCTTGCTGTGTACGCGTCGATCCCTACGTTGGTGCGGGAATGGGAATTCTAGAGGTCTGCGTCACGTATCTTACCCAGGAGATGGGAAGTTGATCATTCGATTGGAGGATCACAGGGTTTTCTGTGATTTGATTTCGCTTCTGGTAGTCTTCTCGAATCTCGATGGCGTAATCCAGCTTGGGATTTTAGGCACAGATAGAGAAAGCGGTTAGGTGTGATTCTTTTTAGTTCTAGGGTTTAGGCCGTGGGGTTTAGGATTTGTTAGGTATGATCCGTCTAGAAGATGCTAGGTGCTGGTCTGGTCTGCCTTCTCACCTTGACACATATCCCTTTCGGCCATGTCCTTGTTTCTTAGACTAGCAATAAGTGGTATTATGCTTGTCCTCCTTAAGAAGTAGAGAGAAGAAGATTGTGAAGTGATGCATACACAGGGAATTGCATGTTCCAGTATGCCCGGTGCTTGTAGTATTATATTGATTCCATAACCATCAGTAATTCAACTTACTATTCACAGATGAGTTCCCATATTTCAGTCATGGAAGGGCAGGGAAGTCAAACGAATTTGGTGTGGCCATGCAAATCCTTTAATCTTTTCAACTGCCATAATGTTTGATTTGGGTCTATTGGCTGAATTTCCCGCGTAATTGCACATTAGTTCTTGAGAAATTAATTATTCGAGTTTGAGTTCCCACACAATCACGGCTATAATTTTGTTATTTTTTGAGAAATCGGCTGTTATAGTTTGTTTACTGCACAATTTCCTTTTCCAATGTTTCTCCCTAATTAAATAATTATTATAGTTTGTCCCCCAACACATTTTTCTTTTCTGTGGATTGTTTTTGCTTCAGTCGTTACAGGATTTTGTTATTTTTTCTCATTCCTTTTAGCTAAAGTAGAACTTTGAAGAATGCTCTTCATCTTGTTAAGGCAGGAATGAGAATGTCTGTAGAGCCTACTCTTAGTATTTAGTATATATTGAAGTTGTTTCTAAAGAAGGGTGCTAGAAATGGGTATTGCCTGAGTAAGATAAGCTTTGCTAGTTTTGTGGACAGTTTATATCTGTTATTCAAACTATTGAGTTTCCGTGAGACCACATATTGACGTAGGCAGAATGCTTATCATGAACTGGAGCATGATCTAAATCAAGAATAGCCTTGATGGATCTTAGCCTTTTGTACGATGTCTTGGGTTCTACGTGGAGCAGCTTGTCTCCTAACTCATATCATATGCATATACATTTGGTCATGATTATTCTGCTAGTCACAAAAGGCCATTTAAACCCTTCTTGAGAGGGATAAGATGCTTAATGATATAACACAAGACGTGAATGAGAAGAAAGTGAACTAGATTCCATAAATTTGAGATAACAGAACTAGCAAGTTAATCAGTAAACCTGTTTTCTTGCAGAGATAATTCTGTTTAAATTCATAGCGCACAATTGAAGTTGTGATTTTTTTAGCAATTAGCACTTACATTTCAATTCCATTGCCTGGTCCACAGATGTGTGCTGACATTTGTTAGTCACTACTCAGTACTTTCCTGATCTCCTTTTTCACAATACTTCACTGAAATAGTTTAATGAAGATAGATAAAATGTGTCAACTTATCTGTAAATACATGGTCACAAATTTACCTGTGCATTTAAACCTTTTATAGTTCTGTTAATTAAAGTTGTTTCCTTTTATTGATTTTCAATTGCCAAAATCATGCAGATTCTCTTGGCCATAAGATCTCAAGGTGGTGAACAAGCTCTCATGCAGACACTGAACCGTGCGCGGGAACTCTACAGGCAGAGATCGCAGCCCAGCCCTAGTGTTGATGATCTTGCTTCATTGCTTGCACAATGTGCTATAGCAGAGGCACAGTCAACAGACAATCCACAAGCACCTGGCTCTGACCCAGTCACGATGTTGGATTCTGATGAAGTCTGCATTCTTGCTGAGAGTGGAAGGAAGCAGATAATTTTAGATGCATTTGCTGACGGCAGCAGCTTCATTTGCTTGAAATGTGGTGGGCTGTTTAGCACCTCGCGCAAAGATGCGCACCTGGCCTACTGGTGCGGTACTGCATGATCCTGGTACTGTATACCATGTGTCCGTCCCAGGCAATGGTCATGGTACCCGTGAGATTTTGATGCTCGAGATACAACTTGTGTTCACTGAAGCAAGTACATTGCCAATGCTGGACATTGTGTGGGATATAAAACCTGCCATATCCATTACCTGTAATCTGTTCATGCTGTACTTTCTGCCGGTGGAGTGGGAAACCTCTATATGTTATATGTTTGGCATTCTTTTCTACCTCTCATAGTCTCATGGTTGTCAGATTATGATTTGTAAGAAAAACATTTTCAGTTGACAAACATGGGAGAAAATGGGCACTGAAGTGAGCAAATGATATTGTGCCCTTTTGGTTATGTTTTCCAGCCATTGTTGGGTAGTGAAGTATCCATAAGCAGGTAAGTTTACTTATACCAGGTAAGCTGTTACGCAAATCTGTAACAGGGTAGAACTCTGCTATCCTACCTGCTACCATGCCTTAAAAGTTTAGATTTACTTTATGTTTTCTCTTTACCACAACTAAAACCTTTGTTTGGAGGGCCAATGATCGACTCAATTTTTCTACTTTGTATTACTTGAGATTGTTACTGCGGTAAACAACTGCTAGTTATATTTTGAAATTGGCTTTGTTAAACATGAGGCATTTCAGGGGCATGCTTGTCAGAGTTTGTTGTATTTCATGCCCGTGTTTTTCTTTCCTTCTTTGAAGGCTTCACTTGAAGGCAACAAACAAGTATAGATGGGCAGTCGCCTCCCATCTACAAACTTTAGCTCCTGCTACGCCTGTGACTTAATTTCCAAGTGTTAACTGATAGCATCTTCCTAGCAGAGGACCGCTGTCAAAGGAGGTTCAGTATTCTTTTCTTCAACATGTTTTTCTCACCAAACATGATATGGTATGTTTGCAACTTTTTTGTTTGATATCTGATAGTGATAGCTACTTGCCTTAACAAATTCTGGAGCCAACTTCTGTAGCTTTTCAAGCAATTGATGATGTTCCTCATCATCACCTGATTGTCACATTGGCATTGTATGCTCCATACTGAAAACCATGTAAGTCCTCACTTCTTCTCTGGTAGAAGTGTCATGGCCTGATAATTTAGAGGTTAGTATGTTGTCTTTAACACCCTCTAGTTCAGTTGAATAGCTGAACTTGCTCATGTACTGCTGTTCAAAAGAAAAAATAAAAGAAAACATGGTATTGTATGGACTATGGAATTAGTCTTCTTCTTTGAAAGAAAGCTCTTGTGTCCAAATCATAGGAGTGCCATCCAAACCTAAGAATTTTTTTGATCCACTTTGAAGCAAACTTGCAGGGATTCCTTTTTAACTAGCTTGCTTTCTTGCGAAACATTCCAACTACTAATCCATCACAAGCTTATTTTGCTTTGCTTAATTAAGCTAGCTAGGCCTTGTTGCCTGTCCCAACCTCCATTTCTCTTCCAACGATCTCTCACCTGAAATGCCAGTCAGGTCTGGTTACCCATTCTTCCATCCTCACCACCTCATCTACTAAACAATTGTGTGCAGCTATCCTTCACTCCAAATACTCACTCAAGAACACACCCATAGATAGAGTCAAGTGTCTCACAGAGCCAGGAAGAAGAGACAAGAAATAAGAATTGGAGGGAGATGAAGGGGATGGCAGGGCCGAAGCTGCTCGTCGTGCACCCGGCGTCGAACAAGCGGGGGTACAACGGGGTGGTGTCGCTGTCGGCGGCGAAGTCGCCGGGGACGGCGGTGTCCATGCCGTTTCTTGGCTTCGGGCGGTGCATTTGGCTCGTCGTGTTCCTTGCGCTGTTCACTTGCGTGTCCCTGCTCACCGTGTTCTCCACGGCGCGCGCGTCGTCGGCGGGGGTGGCGCTACCGCAGCGGGTCACGTTCACCGTCAGCGCCGCCGCGTCGGCGGCGGGGCACGGGGATGGGTTGCCGGCGTACGTGTTCGACGCGCTGGTGCAGTACGCGGCGACTGCGGGGAACTCGACGGCGAGCATGCCGGAGGAGGACGTGCGCGCGATAGCGTCGGTGCTCCGGCGGCGAGCGCCGTGCAGGCTGCTGGTGTTCGGGCTCGGCGCGGAGACGCCGCTGTGGCGCGCGCTGAACCACGGCGGGAGGACGGTGTTCCTCGACGAGAACCCCTACTACGTGGCGCACCTGGAGGGCGCCCACCCTGGCCTTGAGGCCTACGACGTCGCCTACGCCACCGCCATCCGCGAGTTCCCCGACCTCCTCGACGCCGCCCGCGCCTCCCAGGCCGCCGACTGCCGCCCCGTCCAGAACCTCCTCTTCTCCGACTGCCGCCTCGCCATTAACGACCTCCCCAACCAGCTCTACGACGTCTCCTGGGACGTCATCCTCGTCGACGGCCCAAGCGGGTACGCATACTGCATACACATACAAGACACGGCCATGATGGATGCAATTCGCCATTGATGCTGACGCTGCTTGATGCTTGCGACCTAGGTTCACCGAGGGGTCGCCGGGGAGGATGGCGGCGATATTCTCTGCGGCGGTGATGGCGAGGACCAAGGGTGCCGAGACGGAGGTGCTGGTGCACGACTACGAGCGGGAAGTGGAGAGCGCGTGCGCGAGGGAGTTCCTGTGCCAGGAGAACCGCGTGGAGACGACCACCGCGCCGTCGCTCGCCCACTTCCTTGTGCGCGGCGGCGTCGCCGCCAACCGGGAGTCCTTCTGCGGCACCGCCGCCGGCGCCGGCGCGGCGGCCAGCACCAAGAAAGCCAACTAGCCATTGCTACGAATCAATCCATCCATCTTCTGCCCCGATCCCTTCTTGTCGTGTATTTTATCGATATCGCCATGGTTGCTGATGGATGCATGCATGTGATCATGTCTAAATTTAAGAGGGGAGCTAGAGAATTAAATTGAGCAAGAAATCGATCTCGAAGGATGAATGCAATCTGTAAATTAGAGCAAATATAAACGGAAAGATTTCGTACACACACAGCACTACAACAGCAACGAAGGCAGCTTTCCGGTTAGACCGTTAAATAAACAAATAAACACAACGCAAGAAAGCTGCATCAAGTGTTTTTTTACAAGTTTTTTTAAGAGGAAACTGCACTAAGTTACCCCTTTATCGTTAAAAGACTACTTCTAGCTTTTCAAACTTGTCTAAAAAGATTTTATTTATAGCCCTTCAACTTTAACTTTGTCTAAAAATGCTTTATTTTTAGCCTTTCAACTATACTTTGGTGTGTAAATCAAGAAATTTTCTTCTTTAAATACCCTTTACCTACCACTTATCTATAACTTCATAATAATTTTATTGCCTATTACTTTAACTACTAATTTATCAAATTTATCTTAAAATTAAAGTTTTTTTACTGGTAGGGTACTTAAAAGATTTAAATTTAAATAGTCTCTTCCAAAATCGTGAGATTTTTAGTGAAACATGGCCCACGTTTAAACGGCCTTTGGGCCGAAGGAGGTGGGCCCGCAGAAGCAGGCGCAGGCGCCGCTGCTCGGCTGCTGCTTTTTGCCTTTTTTTCCCCCGAGACAGCGGGCGGCGCGTTGGCTGCCGCGTCTCTCCCATTTTTCTCTATTCGCTCGCTGGGCGACGCAACGGCACAGCGAAGGCGACGATGCTGCGGCTCTCCCGCTTCCTCCCCTCCTCCTCCAGGTCAGTCTCCTCCTCTAAACCCTAGCTAAAACTCTAGCGCACTCTCGCTCGCGTGCACCCCCAGCGGAGCTGGGGCTGGCATCCGTCCGGTAGCGGAGGCGGCGGCGCTTTCATACATCATTTTGTGCGATTCGGAGGGGCTGCTCGTATGGTGCTCGTGGTGTCGACCGGCTCGTTGATTCGGCCCCGAGCGCTTGCGCGTGCGGTGATCTTAGGGTTCGGGTTGGTGATCTCTTGCTTGGTCTAGGGGAAGTGGCTAGGGGCGTCGTCAGGTCCCTTCTGCAGTCGATGGCGGCGAAATGGATGGGGGCTTTGCAGCTTTCGGTGGTAGGATTAAAGCCCCCTTTTCCTGTCTAACTTCGATATGGATTTTTTCTGTGTTAACTTCGTTGTAGAGGAGTCCCAGGAGTTGGTGGTTTTGCCCTGGTGAAATGGTAGTCATTTGTGCAGGGTTTAAGAGTGTTACGTTCCATCTCGTGGTGCCCCTGTTTGACTCATGGGACCTCTTCTTGATTGGTGATTAATTGGTCAGTGGGGCTGTTGCAAGTTGTGCTTGAACAATACCACTGCTGTTTCTAGACACAAATTTAACTCATTGACTGAAAAAGTCTTATCTGCTGTAGTCTTATGATCGAATTTAATGCTACCTATGAGCTTACTAAGGATTGAATGAATTGCTGCTGGACATGCACGTGCAAAATTTAAGGCACTGCTGCAAATTGGCGTCCAGTACTCCAGTTTGAAGCTGATCAAGTTCATACTGGTTCAGTTTGTCAATTTGTTTAATTTAGCTCATGATTTCTCTCATAGTAGTGCATGATCATAGAGTATGCCTATTTAAGTAGTACAATCAACCAGCCTTAAAATGATATGTTCAAGTGAATCCTTTGTTCTGTTATGGTCCTGCAGTCCTTCTACCTATTGCAGTTAAGTGTATAATTCTCCCCTTCTCAGGAGAGTTACGGAGCTTAATAATGCTCTCTGGAGTGGTTCCTTGACCGTTCAACATGCCCTTTCAACATCGGCAGCAGATGGTACAGACTCAGTTTATTATATGCTTATTGTTACTAATGTTACTAATTTCATCAAAAGTTTATATGATAAAAATATTGGTTATTCCCTTTATGCAGAGAACAGATCTGGTAGAAAATTTGCTAGCTACACCGTGTTCAAGGGAAAGGCTGCACTTTCTATGCATCCTATCCTGCCTAACTTCAGCAAACTGGAGGTATGCTTATTTCTATTTGACTATTTGTTCGTGTTCTATCATACAATGCCTTACTTGCACTATCTGATTTGCCAATTTAATAAGTCTGGAGGATCTCGAGTGAACAAAAATGGATCAGTTATGTTGACCTTTTTCCCGGCTGTTGGACAAAGGAAATATGATTATTCAAAAAAACTGGTAAGAATATTTCTTGAGTAGTTCATCTTTCTTATTGGTGAAAACTATCTGCCTACTGAGTACTAACTAAGTGCTAGCTGT
Organism: Zizania latifolia; assembly: GCA_000418225.1. Taxonomy (NCBI): domain Eukaryota; kingdom Viridiplantae; phylum Streptophyta; class Magnoliopsida; order Poales; family Poaceae; genus Zizania; species Zizania latifolia. The sequence goes on from KE372012.1 coordinate 181,190, forward strand.
ACAAAATTTATATCCATATTTGAGATGGACTCATGTCAAAATTTAGCAGAAGAAAATTTTTATTTAAGAAAGCCAAAGTAGTGTAGATCCATTACCTATTGGTTATTATGCTTTATATGTTGGTTATTTACTCAAGGAATGCATTTTTATAATCACCTAACATAATGCCAATGAGTTTGCATGGTGCTTGCTACTAATAAGTAATAATGCACCGAGTTAATAGTTATAGTACACATGATTTAACTATCTGTGCTTATTTCACTTTGGTCATGAGAGAGAGGGAGAGAGGGAGAAGGAGAGAGAGAGAGAGGCAGAAGTGTTTGTCTTGCAGTCAGATGAATCAGAAAGATTTACCTTGTTACTACTTTTTTTAGTGTTGGTCATAGGATCATACCAGACAGAGAAGACATCACACTTGTGGGTTTTTACGCTCCGTATAGGAGTATTGATCAGATTGTTCTTTTTCCCTCTAAAACTATGTTGCATTTACTTTATTTATCGGCGGCGTCTATTATACAGCTCTTTGCTCTGTCACCTACTGAAGTCGGAAGCTTGATAAGTCTTGGGCCTGCTGAATCTTGTGAATTTTTCCATGATCCATCAATGAAATCAAGGTTTGTTATAACTTGTAATAAAACATATTGTGCATAGATGCTTTATGCTTTCAAATCATGGCTTTCTAACGCTACCATTTTTTATTAGTCATGAAGGCCAAGTGAAAAAATCATTGTCGATCACTCCTGTCGGCAATGACAGTGGATACTTTCTGAATATAGGTAAGTAACTTTAGTATTGCATCAAACATGATTTGTGTATTACAAATATATCCCTGTTTTGTGATGTTCAATAATTACATGTTGCTAATTAGCTAAATATCATTTGGTGATTTGACCAATTGTTCACATTTATCTTGATACATCGATGTCCTTATTATTAGCTTTTTTGGGTGGTTGTTTAGTTACACTATTCATTATATGGTCCATTGTATTTTTCATACGGATCTGTTGTCTCACGCAGTCTGGCTATCACGTACACTTTCATCAGGCACAACTACTGACTATGGAGTCATTATACTAAAATTCTGCCATAAGAATTGTGTGTCCATGAGTAGTGGACTTCTTTACATGGCAGAATGTTCAAGTTATTGCATCTGCCTGTGGCGACCTACAGCCATAATGCCTAACAATACCTTAAGATGATCAACTGATGAAAACTTGTGCAATAACTAACAACACAGTGGGTGTTGTTAAGTTTTATCTGTCTTGACATGATTGTATAATGACTAAAGACTGACTGAAATTAAAAGAGTAAAAGAAACTATTGTTTCTTTATAGCCAGTTATCAGTTTGCTCACCATGTTTCGTTGATAGATACATCACAGAATCTTCTTTGCAGCTGTTCTGAACAATGTGCAGAAGACAACTGAGCGGCTTTCACTCCCTATCACAAAAGCTGAGTTTGCAGTTATGCGGACAGCATTGAGTGTAAGTTTCCATATTGCTATTTGTAATCTATTGCTGCAATATTGTTTTGTCCAACTTGTCTAGATCCTACCAATAGATTAGTAAAGTAGGGCATTGTCATCTGATCATAGCTTCATATTGAAATAGTTCATACTATTTCAATAAAGCATGGCTTGATTCATTTTAGCAAGTTAATTATAGCATATATGGCTATTCTCTCTAGTGGCTTCAGTTTTAATTTAGTTATGAATGTGTTATATATTCCATTTTACTGTACTATCTTCATTACCAGACGGTGTAGTCCTTAGTGTATTCATGCGTGCATGCATTACTGAAACAGAGAAGAATGCAACGCATAGATTTCCATTCATGCTAAATGAGAGTCTTATACAGAACGTTACATGCAATAGCGAGTCTAGCGGTAGCACGACTGCATGAGAGGCTAACGAACTAACAAACTAACGACGTGCATGGGACATGCAGCGCCTGAACGTAGCCAGCGGAAGAAGCTAACTAATTTCTGTTAACACCCCCCCGCAGTCCTTGCGTCGGATGTGCCGACGGAGAGACTGGATCTGAATTCATTGAACTGTGCAGTCGACAATCCTTTGGTCATCACGTCGGCTAGCTGCTGGCCCGTCGGAACATGGAGAACGCAGAGATCGCCAAGAGCAACTCTGTCTCGAACAAAATGAAAGTCAAGCTCCACGTGCTTCGTTCGACGATAATGAACCGGATTCTTGGACATGTACACCGCTGAAATATTCTCACAATATGCCACTGTTGCCCGTGGAACCTCACAATGCAGTTCTCTGAGCAGCTGTCTCAGCCAAATACATTCTGCGGTGACATTGGCAAGAGCCCGATATTCGGCTTCGGCGCTTGAACGGGACACTGTCGGTTGGCGCTTCGAAGACCAGGAAACAAGTGTGTCGCCCAGGAAGACACAATAGACTGATGTAGAACGCCGTGTGTCTGGGCATCCCGCCAGTCAGCGTCGGAATACGCCGTGATGGTCGGTGTCGCTGCTGCGCCAAGATGGAGGCCGAGGTGCGCTGTTCCACGGACATAGCGCAGGATACGCTTGATCAGTGCTAGATGGCAGTCTCGAGGATCATGCATGTGCAGGCATGCTTGTTGCACTGCATAAGCAATGTCCGGTCTTGTGATTGTGAGGTATTGCAACGCGCCAGCGAGACTCCGGTAAGCATTGGGGTCACGAACGGAAGAGCTAGTGGAAGAAGAAAGTTTGGCCTTCACGTCAATTGGTGTTGTTGCAGCTTTGCATTGAGTCATACCAGCCCGATCAAGCAATTCATCTGCATATTTTGCTTGTGACAAGAAGAAGCCAGCAGCCGTCTGTTGCACTTGCACACCAAGAAAGTAGTGTAAAGGACCCATGTCCTTCACTGCGAACTCAGCACGCAAGTGAGAGATAATCTTGGTTAGCAGCGTGGATGTAGAAGCAGTGAGTACCATGTCATCAACGTACAGCAGGAGGAAAGCCGTGTCGTCACCGTGCCGGAAAATGAACAGGGACGAGTCTGAGCGTGACGCCTGGAAGCCGATTGCACGAAGAAAACCGGCGATGCGAGCGAACCATGCGCGCGGAGCCTGGCGAAGCCCATAGAGCGACCTGGAGAGGAGACACACTGCTTCCGGCTGATCGTGGTCGACAAAACCCACCGGCTGTTGGCAGAGGACACGTTCGTCGAGGTAGCCATGAAGAAATGCATTGGAGACATCTAGTTGGCGCACCGGCCAGTTCCGACCAGCGACGAGTGCTAGGACGGTGCGGATCGTCGCAGGCTTCACAACTGGTCGAGACGTTGCGTAGCAGGTGGTGCAGCGAGATGGGGATGAAGTCCGAACTTGCCGATGACCGAATCAAAGAAGCAGCGCCATTCGGGATAATTCGGATTGACAATGTCGAGAGTGGTAGGAATGTGGGATTTTATGTTCACCGTTTGCAGGGAAGTGGCAGAGGGAGTTTGGGGCTGTGTGATGGTGGGCGGATGGCCGGCGTCGCCATCGGAAGTGCCGGCAAGAGAGGCCGCCGAAGATGTAGCATCCTGAAGATTGGTGGCAAAGGCAAACAGAGGATCGGTGTCCATGGTGGGGAGGTGGTTGGCAGTGGAAGGAGATAGGCGCAGGCAAGGATCAAGCCGCGCAATCTGATACCATGAAACAGAGAAGAATGCAACGCATAGATTTCCATTCATGCTAAATGAGAGTCTTATACAGAATGTTACATGCAATAGCGAGTCTAGCGGTAGCACGACTGCATGAGAGGCTAACGAACTAACAAACTAACGACGTGCATGGGACATGCAGCGCCTGAGCGTAGCCAGCGGAAGAAGCTAACTAATTTCTGTTAACAATTACGTCAAGCTGCTCTACATTTTACTTATTCATAGGCAACAGCACTCATACTATTACTAGGTGGCTTTGTTCATCTACCCCATATTGTACCAATGGCATTGCAATGCTCGCAACATATTGCTTCCTTGCAAATATAGTGCATGCATTACGTCAAGCTGCTCTACATTTTACTTATTCATAGGCAACAGCACTCATACTATTACTAGGTGGCTTTGTTCATCTACCCCATATTGTAGCAATGGCATTGCAATGCTCGCAACATATTGCTTCCTTGCAAATATAGCTGCATAGCGCTTCGTTTATGTTTATGTTTTTGTTTTGACTGATTGGGGTGTGTGTATGTGTGTGTGTGTGTGTGTGTGTGTGCAGTTTGCATTGCCCCACATCTTGGGCTGGGACCAGGTCTTGACTAATCATCACCACCCCCCGAGTCCATCAGCCAAGGCGGAGCGCCGCTCACACCCAGATTTGGAGTGGGATAGGTGAAGCTACCTGGTAGCACCAGATGGAGGGTTTTGAACATCACTGCCCAATCAGTATGGAAACCTGGGATGCATGAACTGTGCCCACCTAATCAAATCTGGGGATGTTTGTATTAGACTCATGGAACTGAAGGTCCAAGGCCAGATGGAGCACGCCATGAATGGTTGTTTGTTCAATGCATTTCTAGCTTCACCAGACCTACTAGGTGCAAATTTCTCCTCGATTTATCTATGGCTTTCGTTGACACAATGTGCCTTCTGTTTTGCCAGTTTGGTTTCAATCATGCAATTCATGCGTGCCAATGTTCTTGGCAAAACGGTGACAATATCCGTTCGCATTTGGGTGCACTCCGGCAAACACCAGCGCTACTCATAGACGATATACAAACGACATAAGTACGTAACTAACTAAGGATGCTACACTTGCATAAAAATGCTGTAAGATTTGTGCCTTCTGCAGCTGGTGCTTATTCCACTGCATCTGAAAGACTGAAACTATTAGCGTTCATTTACAGATGGTAGGGTACAAACATCCAACGACATATTTGCTCTTACATAATATCATACACACAGAGACACTACAGTGTGTCTGCGAACTCTTCAAGGCTCTTTGGAACATGAGAGTTTTACAAAATTTTCACAGGATTTGAACTAAATCCTCCAAATTTCCTTTAAAAATACTCCGTCCCAAATCATCCATAACAGTCTAGGCAACACGTATTAGTACGGCGATATGACGCCACCATCCGACAAGAATCGATGCAACGTGATGTATTTGACCAAACAGCTGCAAAGAATGACATGGAACAGGGTAGAAGTTGATGTGAAAGCATTATAGCCCAGCTGAGACCAATCCATGCAATGTGATAATACCACAGACAACGTTGTTGTCGTTGACAACAGGCAAGAACTGCACTGGTGAAGGGGGCGATTCCATCTTCTCCATGGCTTCTACTGCCATTGCATCAGCAGTGATTGTTCTTGGGTTCCTGAATGGTAGGTAGATCAAACAGCATGTTAGTGAAGGCTCTAGATCATATTCAAAACTAATTCCACAGAGAAAAGTATTACTTTCAAGCAGTTTTTACATATGCGACAGTAACTCTACATCAGGACACTTATATTCCCTCCATTACATAAGTCGTTTGACTTTTTTCAAATTCAAACTTATCTAACTAAAAAAGTCCAAACGACTGAAACAGAGGTAGTAACATACTTGATATGGCCAGGATTTACACCAAATGCTCTCACTCATCTTGACATGGCCGTATGAACAAACTTTCAGGGAAAACATAAATGTTGGATCACCAAACATGCACATAACACTGAGCTGCAATGGCGTGTCACCTCAAGTTGGTACGGTGGTACCAGCTACAGGCAACAATGATGTCTTTGCCTCTATCACCGTCACCGACATAGAATACTCGATGGACCTAATCTTATATCAAAACCAAAAAAAAATACCAGTGGTCCCAAGCTGTCAACTAAGTAGATCAATTGTCCTTCGATTCTATCAATCTATCATCAACAGTTCAACTTCAACACAATATCAGTGGTGCTCAGGAGACTGTACTGGCATTTCAATAAATGCTGCTCGGCTCATTTAGAAAAGAGCAGCAATCTCCCACAGTCCCACCCCCAAACAAGCTGTATCCCATCGCTGGGAGAAGAACCGGGCACTGACAAATTCTGTCACTTGATCTTATAGCACAATTAGCAGGAACTAAATCATTGGGTTTCCAAGAACAGATCTAATGCACCATATAAGATTAGAGAGGGGGAAGGGAATCTCTACAAGGCTGAAGACAACTATTGCAAGCAGAAAATTCTATTGTGGAGCACCAAAAATTCACCTAGACAAATTTTGTGTAAACTACAAGGATATAGGGCCAACAAACACAAACAGAACCAGAACCTAAATCGGAAAAATCAGTTCTTATCGCATACTGTTTAGCTGAGTATGTCATGTTGATTGTTGAACACTAACATTTGGATGGCCCCTGTGAAAACTATAGATAATTATTGCAAAAGGGCATAATTTGGGTGCCGTTCTTTAAGAAACACCACAATTCTTTTGGAAAATGCCATACAAGATAAGAGGCAGCATAATGCCATCTGTTGTTTCCGGGAAAACCACGTATTGAAGGATGAGAGAAAGAAAATGGGAGTCTATTATCATGATCTTTTTTCTGTTTGCCACACTTGATTTTCTTTTGGAAGTTCCGTTTGGCCCAGGCACCTGGCCATGGATACTACGATTCAATTTGCCATTTTCCAGATTGTAACCTCCAAAAAACATTCACTAAAGATGACTCGAGAGGTTATTTGAGAAAATAAAAAGGAAACTGAGCACAGTTGATAGGAAAACAAGTTGTATGACTTTTGGTTCTGTATCACTTTTCCGAAACCTTGTTTTACTTAAAAGATCTTACAGAACACCACCAAATCATAGAGTGAAAGATTAACATACAGGTCTAATAAATCATAAAGACTGAGCACTGACAAACCTGTTGCACATCTCTCCAACCGTGAGATTGAAAATTGCTGGTCCACTTGCTGTGAGTGTACGCCGGAGATCACCGTCAGTGAAAGTCCCAATCAGATGATACCCATCATCAACCACAAGTAGACACCCACAACCTTTGCTAGTGAGCTCAGTGAGTTGATCCATGATCATATCTCCCTCCTTGCACAAAGGAAGCTCATTTTGCTTCTTCATAACATCCTTAACCTGTAGGGTGAATTTTTGCAGGTCATGATTTGACACCATAATAGGGTGGTTTGGATGGGGGTGGTGATTACTTCGGGAATCTTTGGGGTTTAGTTAAAATTTAATGGCTATTGTTAACTCATCACAAAAATTAGCTAGCATGATTACCACAAGCGAACGTGAGGAATCATGCAAAAGAAAAAAAGAGGTGCTTTCTAGTATCTTCTCCCATGCATGGAAAGAAGGTGAAAAAGACTGGTAATCTGAATATCCATCCTTAGGAAAAAGACTGGTAATTGATTGCATAGAGAAATAAAATGTTGTTTCGACAGTGACAGAAACGCATCACAACGACACAATGAGCATGTTCTGCTTGTATTACGTGTGCAGCATTCCACCCTGGAAATTGCATAACTAAACGCACCGACACAAATCTGATGAAGTAAAATCTAAGATCTGATATTTTCCCCATTGGGGCCAGCAGTAAATTACTCCTTATGTTTTATATTATAAGTCATTTGATTTTTTTAAGTCGAAGTTCTCTAATTTTAACAAAGTTTAAAGAAAATATATTGACATCTAAAACATCAAAGTTAGATTTTTCTATAAAACTAGTTAAAGTTAGAAAAGTTTGCCTTGTTAAAAAAATTAAACGACTTCTAATATGGAATGGAGAGAGTAATACCGAATTTGCTAATGTTTGGAATGCAGGTGTGTAGCTTGTCTATTAGATTACCTTGAAGATGAGGGTCTTGCCGATCTTGCCGGCGGGGTGGTTGGCCGCGTACTGGTCCCTGGAGAGGCGGCGCGCCTCCATGATGGCGGCGACAATGGTGTCCCCGAACACCATCTGTATGGCGGTGGAGGTGACGGGCGCGAGGCCGAAGGGGCACACCTCGCCCTGCAGCGGGAGGTGCACGTTGAGGTCGCACGCCGCGGCGAGCGGGCAGTCGGAGCCGGAGGGGGCGGAGGTGAGGGAGATGAGGTAGGCGCCCTTGGCCCGCGCGCAGGGCGCCAGCGCGAGCAGCTCATCGGAGGCGCCGGACTTGGAGAGCAGCACAAGGACGTCCCCGGGGAAGACCGAGCCGATGTCGCCGTGGAGCGCGTCGACGGGTGCCAAAAATCCCGCGCGCGCGAAGCCCAGCGACGCGAGCGTCTGCGCGAGCTTCCTCGCCACGATGCCGGACTTGCCGACGCCGGTGAAGAACACCGCGCCGGGCGCGTCGAGCAGGACCTGCGCGAACGCCGCCGCCTGCGTCAGGTCGAGCCGCTCGAAAAAGTGCTCCAGGTGGCGCCTCTGCGCCCCGAACAGTGGCGCCAGGTCCGACGCCGCCACCTTCACCCGCATCTGCGGCGGCGCACATTCCGGCGAGCAGGCCACGGGGAGCGAGCCCATCTCCTCTCCCACCCTCGCGCGCGGTGGGTGCTTGCGGAAATGCCGCGGCGGAGGAGCGGATCGCTTATTCTTTACTTGGGATCTGGGCAAACGGGCACGGCGGAAGCCGGGGATGAAGAAGACGCGGTGTTCGCGCGTGCTGGCGAGCGGTATGGGATTATTGGAGCTCCAACCGGCGCACAAATTTGCAATAAATAATGGTGTGCTTCACGACTTAATAGCTACTTCTTTTTCAGGATATTCATTTGTTTGCTAGTAATAGTGTGTTTTACACCGAATTTTTATTTTCAATACTTCAAATAATACTCCCTCAGTTACTTGTTCAACTTTAAATTTTTTTATAAAAAGTTATACCATAAATTACAATATCAAATTTGTTTCATTAAATTGAACATTAAATATGTTTGATAATATATTTATTTAATATTGTAAATATTAATATATTTTTAATAGTGTAATTATTGTTAAACAATTTACAACGTGAAAGGGAGGTAGTATTTGTGATCAATGACTATTTCCATCTAACTTCATTAAAAAAACAAGCAGCGGTGTGTTACACGTTGCAGACGTGTTACGCAAGCTCTATTTCCTTCTCCTGTTTTTGGGATATTCATTTGTTTGAAGAAATATGACATAGTTAAGGTGAAATTTCGTTTGTTTATTTGTGAATGAAGCTATTTTGATTTCACTTCGTTCCTTGAAGAATAGAGGTGTGCTGCATTTGCATAGCATAGGTAGTAAGGATCATCAGATATATGTGTTTTGAAAGAAACTGAACGCAGGGAAAAGTGCAACGTTAGTTTCTTTATTTACTAATAGTAGTGTGTACGTGCTAATGCTATGATAAAAATCAAAAGATAATAAACATCTTGCCTCAGTAGGAATTGATTAGTTGAGATTCTCAATTATCTTGGTTCCAGTTGCAAGCGAAAAATCTAGATGAAAATATGAAAAGATTGCCACGACACCTTACAAAAAGTCCCCGTTCAAGTAGCATGGCAAGAAACCGAAGAAACCCCGTGTAAAAAAAGTACATTCGGAACAAAAAAAAAAGAAGGAAATAACACCACTCTGGCCCTCCGCAGCTACAACTTGCACCAACTTGTTATCCTTAGCAGTCTTTATCTTTTCTATCGACTGATGAATGAACAAAGAGATCATGTCAAGAATAAACCATTTCATACTATGCATGAGTATAGGAGTACAAAAATGGGTTCATACCTTTAATACTTTATCAGGACTGAAATTGTTTTCAGTTGCCAAAAAGTTTACAAGGCCCTAACACAGAGAACAAGAATGTTAGTCTGTTAAACAACAGAGAGCATGTGATAACCACCAAGCACAACCTCCTCATCTGGTGGGGTCCACAGGAAATCTGGAATATCTGAACAAACATTAGGTTCCTTAAACAAGATCCGAACTTCTTGGTAAGGCCAGTCTTCTGGGACACTGCAACTACAGATCAAGTAAGAAAGCATTCAGTAAAACTTACTACCTAGCATAATAAGATTACTCGGGGAATGGCAAGATAAAACTAAAAACATGTCAGTTCGACCAACTCGTCAATCTAACATAAAGTCTAATGGAACTCAAAAGTTTGAGGAGGTTTTCGTATTCCTGGTGTATAAGAAGCTTCATTAAGCAGAAAAAATGACAGAATATTCACAGAACAGCAGACCATGGGTATGGTTGTAACAGCGCCATGGCAAGAGCAGTAGGGAGGGTGACAAAGAGCAACAAAGAAGGATTTCCAAAGAGCCATGATAGCTTGAGAACCACAAAATGTGCCCTAGGCCTTAGCAGCAATACAAAGCATGATGCCATGGTAACAATGTAACATGAGTGGTTGCGGTATGCATGGTAATAGAAGCTGTGAAGGATGTGGAAGGTCGTATGGTCAGTGACAGAATTGAACACATTGGTGGTGTAGCTGCGCATGGGGTTATGGCAGAAGATAAAGAAGAAATGGGTTTCCTTTCATAAAGTTAGTGCAATTTATTTATTAAGTATTTCTGAACTTTCTCAGAATTAAATTATCAAATATTTTGGATAATTCACAGCATTGTTAGTTCATTGCCATTGAAAAGGCATGCAATATACTACGCTTAATGCATTTTAAGCATATTATAGCATTTCCACATGACAAATCATCATTGCCATTGAAAATGCATGAGAATACATGATTAACGTTTAATTTAGAGTGTAAAGAAGTGTCTTATAATTTGCTGGCAAAACAAGCCGCTAGCAAGAACACACATACCTATTCTGGTTAAGATTATGCACAATTTCTTCTATGCAACCATGCTCAGGAATAAATTTCAAAGCTCTCTGTCCCCCAACACCTATTAAAAACGAGGTGAAAAGTAATAATAAATGACCTCTATACATTTATGGTAATGAATAGTCAAGGAAGGATGCAGCATACACGTCATCCAATTTTCCAGCATAATGAGAAAAGGCACTCTGCAACCTTCTTAGAACTTTGAGTAGCATTTATTCAAGATTTAGCTAACAGAACCATAAATTTTTGAACTATAAAAGCAATTGCAGAAAAGACAAATTGAACCTCAAGCACCGCGCGATATTGCTGGTAGTTGGTACAATCTAATATAAGTATGTAAGAAATGAAAACGTGATAAAACCTCTAATATTCTCGCAGTAGTCACATCCACTAAGGATACACAAGTCAATGAATTGATCCACTGTGAGTTTGAGTTCCTCCAAAACCTGGAAAGCAACAAATAATTACACCGATACCCAGAAAAATGTCGAGAATAAAAACTATAAAGGCATTACCTTTGACACTTCAAATTATATTACAGGAGATCTCTTAAAACTAAGGTCATGTTAAATGGCGAAGAAACCTTCAAGCACCAAAAGTTAGCGAGTCCATATCCTCTGAGGCTAGAGCAAAGACCTGGAATTCACAACCTGCAGTAAAATATAACTCAGTCATTCAACAAGGTTATCAAATATAAAACACATTAATCCATTTATTGCACTTTATGATTTTGACATAGTGCTGCACACTGCGATTCTGCCTCCTGCGGTGCCTGCATAAGTGATAAGGTGAATTGATTAATTATAACAGTGAAGGGTCACGAAGGCCAGCCAACATGATGATATCCTATTATGCCAAGCTGTTCAGTTAGAAGAAGCATTACCTTTGACACATAATGCATAAAACTTACACAGGTTTTATTCCTGCTTCCAGAAATCTTACCGTCCAGTTCAACATGCCCTGCAGATGGTTACAGTTCACAGCAATAGAAGGTTCTGTTATCTAAAAAAATTCATGACCACAATCAGACAAAAATAATTGAGGGAGAATAGAAGAGATACATCATGCTCTCTTAAAATTGAAGGAACCAGAACTTAATGGGAAAACATACAATCATTAATCTCTGATGACTCGGATGTTGTTGCTCTGATTGGAACCAGCAAGGACTTGGCAAAACTAAATTGATTGATCGTATGGCAATCTACAATTGTGAGATTTCAAATAAACTAAATGTGAAACAATACAAAAGTCTTGCAAAAGAACTGGATAATGGCCAATGTGTCAAACAAAAGTTAGTAAAAGCATAACAGAGATTTGGTTCCTACATGTTGTATAACAAATTGGTGATGATAAGCATATTGTCCAACAAAGGTATCTTAAAGATTCGCCTTGCAGTGTTCTTTTCACAATGATCAATCAATTTATTTTCAGAAAAATGAGTCAACAGGTGACAGGGCACACCAGACAAACCTACAGCAAGATACAAGGATAAGTAATACCTGTGCTGACTGAGCATGAGCTTTCTCGTCGCATTCAAATTGATTTTTCTTTGACTTGTGGAATATCTTTAACACCACCAGTTCTCCCTCATCATTCTCTGTGTTTTTTATATGATATTGATGTAATCTCCAGTCAGTGATCTTAGGAACAAAACCAGATTGTTAGACTGCACATAGAGACTGAAAGTCTGTCATCATATGCCACACAAAAAAACTGAAGAACTAACAATACGAAGTTATTGATAGAACTCATAAGCGGCATAATGCAGGCATTTATCCTTAAATCTCTTGAAAAAAATCTGAAAAGAACGCTAAACCCTGCAGGATTCCGGTACATTATGCATCTAGTTGGGTAGAAAATGACGGAAACTTTCCAATCAGACACAAGAAAAACTGTTCCGGACTTCCGGCAACTTGAAGATCTGACTCCTGGGCAACGTATTGACCAAGCCGCATTCGATTGGAGAAAAGGCCAATCGTTTGTTCTGGGAAAAAAGGAGAAAAAATGTACTGTTTCATAAAACGGATTCGAGTTCTTACAACGGCTGCACGCACCTGCCTGGGAACACATTGCCTTTGATCGGGAGCATTGCCGTCGAATTCTCCATGTCTTCTGCGGCCCCCGCCACCGCGCATGACGACGGTGGAGTCCTGCGACGCACGGGCCTTCGGGTAAAGAAAGATCCCCCTCTCTCCATGGCTCCTCCTGTGAGAACATATGGACAAGGGATAGAAAGGTGCAGAAGACACACGTACTGTAGTTGGAGTGTTGTACACTGCTTGCTAGAAGTAAACTCAAGGCCCCTTTCTCAACTTACAAAGATTTCAGTTTTAACCCTTACAGAGTCTAGAGGTTGCCTAGTAGGCCTAGGCCTATCTTCGATTCTGTACAATGAGTCCCTGGTTCTGTAGCCAACATAAAAGCAACACCATGACAACAATTTGCATGTGTTCATCTAAGTAAGGTTAGTGCCATTTTTAAATCTGTAGAACTATCCATAATTTAAGTTTTGCCTACAAAAAAGTATGAAACAGGAACATGCCATTCCAAGGATCAGAAGAGCTTTGAGATATCGGATGAGCAGACTAGAGAGAACTAAACTGTTTCCCCCATATAAACCAAACTATGCATGGAACTGAAAACAGTAAGCGAATTGTCGATAGAACAGGTCTGGTCATATCTGATAGTTGACAGCTCATCTGTCTTTTCCTAGAAAACATGAATGCTCACAAACAAATAAGTGGCCTAGGTAGGATTATTAACTTTATGCAATGCAGCTTGTATCATTAATATCAGACATACCTGATCAAATCCATTTGGGGCAAGATTTTGACAGCTTCCTCTCAAGAATTCGCCAGCAGCTCCTTATCTTTCCTGCTTTCCTAAGGAAATAGCAAACCATCTAATATAAAAACAGCTGTGGTAAACAACACCATCGCTATCCCCTGAAAAAAGAAGCAACTGAAGAGAGTTGATGCAATTTTAGTATTACAAGAAACCTGCAGTTTCCTTTTTATGATGTTAACATGTCGTCATTTGCAAATTCATATTGAATCAGGAGATGGACCAAACACAATAAAGTCACTACAAACTTTTGTCAGCTAACTACCATTCAGTGAACCATTCATAGAAGAAAGAAAGAAAGAAATTGCCATCCGAGATTAAGATTGTTGTTCTGTTCTAGGGCTATTGCTTTTACTTGCCATGTAGTGTTTGTGTTAGCTTCCTCTACTCTCAGGAGCCATTGTATGCTTGGTTGCTTGCCTTACAGTACTTCCATTATTCTGTTGTCTCCTCTTCTAGGTGCTTTTGGCCTGCTCACTCTCTTCTTAGTGCCTTTTGCTCTTCCTTCCCCTTAGTCACTTACAACCACTTTTTCATATCACAGTTCTAGGAGCAGGATGTTCACGGTTGGAGTTTCAAATGTGTCTCTCCTAAACGCCGCTACCTAGCACTGCATGCTTCCTTCGCTCTGCTATCTTTGGGAGTTTGATCCTAATGGTGGGCTATTAGCAGGAGTTGAGCTTGTTGTTCCAGCCTTAGGAAACCCAGGTGGTGTAGAGACACTGTTTTTTTGGGCTGCAGCTTCAGATCCAATAGGAATTTCCCATGAGCCAGTTGCAGTGCAAGCATTGAGATGTTTGCAGCAAAGACATGGCTTTATGGTGCATGACTACAATTTTTGCTCCATGCTAGCCTACAGGGGGATTGTGGGGGCTGCTCTGTGTGCTGCTTTATCTACTGCTGGTTGTGTCACACGCTTTAGGTTGTGTCATGGGCCATTGGTTCCTTACTGCGATGATTTCTTACAGACATGTAGTTCGCTATGCTTCCGTTTTTATGTAGAGGATAGGGAGCATCTTGGTCAGTTTTTGCCTTAA
>KE372012.1:219655-241586 GCA_000418225.1 Zizania latifolia
ACTCGTGCGACCGGCGTTGGGCGGAGGCATGCGCACGGGCGATGATGGGCGGAAGCACATGCGCGGGTGGCGATGGGCGGATGCGCGTGGGTGGTGACGGGCGGACGCGAGCGGGAGGGCAGGTGACGGCATGGCAGCCTGAATGCATCGGGGCATCACTGCATCAGAATAAGGGTTGACTGTTGAGGGCTTGAGGCCCAGCTCTACTAGTAGGCTGAACGAATGGCTAAGGCCAACAAAAGATTAGACTGAACTGAATAGTAGGGTTGATTCTTCACAAGCTTTATATAGATTCATTAAAAAAATTTCACGAGTAGACTGAAGTTCAAGCAGACCTAGTTCCGCCCCTGCCCTCTATCACGTAAACGCTTGCCATTCAGACTTTATCTCATAAAGGCTTAATTTTTAGCTGTTTTCCTGTCATTAATGCGTGCATAAATAATGTGCTCTAGCTTATAACCAAGCAACATATAAGTTATTTCTTCACATTATTAATCTATGTAAGAATTGATAAAGTAACCGCGTGGGAGGGAGAAAGTAATTTATTTAGTATAATAGTGGAATTGCAGAGAAAATAGTGGAATTTATTTAGTATAAT
Organism: Zizania latifolia; assembly: GCA_000418225.1. Classification (NCBI taxonomy): domain Eukaryota; kingdom Viridiplantae; phylum Streptophyta; class Magnoliopsida; order Poales; family Poaceae; genus Zizania; species Zizania latifolia. Next base: position 220,254 of record KE372012.1, read on the forward strand.
TTATATCAATAAACGTTCACATTCACATGCAATGTTGCCACGGTTCATTTCAGTTGACTGCAGTTCAGATTGTTTCCATGCCTCCACCGACCGGTCGGCCATATCAATTGCTCCAAATTTGTACTCTTTGGACCAGACTGTACTAACTGAGTTTCGCTAACAGATGACGAGCTGGAAGCTGGTTATAATAATTACGAAGTCACGGCAGCTGATTCCTTATTTCAGTTCTATGATCAATTGCATATATATGCAAAGACGACAAATGCAATTGCAAAGACGGCCTCGTTGACATATTGATTTGTGGAGATGGAGGTTGGAGCTGCTTCTGCTGAATTGCAACGGTGCAAAAGCATAGGGCTGCATACCTTTGGGTTCCCAGCAAAACTAGAACTTGGAGATGTGCTGAACTGACCTCAATTGGTACAGGTCCTTCAAGGTCATTGTAGGAAATGTTGAATTCAGAAAGGAAATGAAGGTTGGCCTCGCCAATGCCGAAGGGATTGCACCTGTCAGATGATTGTATGAAAGGTCTAGCACCAACAGATCCTTGAGGTTGCCGACTGATTGTGCAGTTTTCCCGTTTAAGTTGTTGAAGCTGAAAGTTGAGTGAAAGGAGTGCATTCAACTGACCAATCTCCATGGGGATCACACCGGTTAATTTGTTGCTACCTAGATTCAGCAAATCAGTAGTTGTACGGTACTGAAAGCATTCACCAATATAAACTGGCGACTGAAACACTCTTGGGTCTGAGTGATCTGCAATCTTGCCTGATTTCAGCATTGGCATCTCCATTAGCTCCATTGGTATTTCCCCTGTAAGACTATTATTGGATATGTCTACATACATAAGGGAGTTAAAAGTCTATTGATCCAGGTTGGTATTGGTCCACTGAGTTGATTGTTGTATAAAAGTAAAACTTCCAATTTTTTGAGCTTTGACAACCAATTAGGGTTTTTTCCAGACAGTGCACAATCATTTATGCCAAGAACCTGAAAATTCTCAAAAACCCTCAATTGTCTCATCCTCTGACATAGCTTCATGCATGAAATTGCCCCAATTAGCAGGATGCTGGGGTTCCTTAAGCTCTTTAATATGTGAAGTATCTGTGGTACTAGCAAAATTATTGTAGGAAAGAGATAAGAAGGTGATGGACTTCAAATTTCCTACATGTGTTGTCAATTTACCATGAAGCTTGTTGAGAGATGGACGCAACCTATTCAAATTACTGCATGAGTAGATGCTTTCTGGAATTGTTCTGGTGAAGTGTTACAGCCGACGCTGGTGACGAGAATCAAGCTAGAAATCAGAGTAGCAAAAGCGGATCGGATCGCCAAGAACACGAGAGAGAGGGGGGAAATGGGGAAAACAGAATTCTGTTTCTTTCTTCGTCATCAAGCCACTGTGCTGAATCTAGCAATTTACAGCTAGTTGCTGCCCAGTTTACAGAATACGTTTTCACTCTGCGATTACATTTCACACTTACGCTTTCACTTCTCGAACACGTACTTTAACACCCATTCAAATGTAACGCTTCGCACGCTACTCTAACGTCCCGCCATTTACCTGTTCTTCTTTGATGCGTCCAGCTCCCATGTTCATCGCCGATGGCACACCTTCAGGTGTGACATTGTGCCCCCTTGAGACGATCCATCAGTCCAAATTGTGGCATCCGGAAAACAAGCATGCAGCACCGTGTAGTCCTCCCACGTTGCGCATCCGACCAGCAAATTGCCCCATTGCACAAGAAGTTGAACTAGAACTGAATTTCCCTTTTTCACCAATCTGCGGTCTAGAATTGTCGTTGGCTTCAAGTCCTGCACATCCAGTTTGACTGCTGTAGGAAGCTGTGAGTAAACTAGTGTAAGCTAGAGTGAATGGCTTCAGCTGCGACACATGAAAGACTGGATGAATAGAGCTGCCTTCCAGTAATTTCAGCTTATACGCAACAGTTCTAATCTTCTCAGTGACAGCAAAAGGGCCAAAATATTTGAAAGCCAGCATTGGATATGATATATTCACCATCGAAGATTGTGCATATGGCTGAAGCTTTAACAAAACTTGTTCACCCACTTGAAATGCTCGAAAGGACCGATTAGCATCTGCGTTCTGCTTCATTCGGTTCTGTGACTTCTAGAGCTGGTGTTGTAGCATTTCAGAAAAGAACCGACGATCAGTCAGCCATTGTTCAACGTCTCCATTTACAGCTAAATGCGATATGGCATCATCAGAAGACGTAGGTAGGAAAAATATTGTGGCTCGGACCCATAGAGAACCTTGTGAGGAGAACAATTTAAAGCAGTATGAAAGCATGTATTGTACCAATATTGAGCAAGAGGTAACTACTGTGACCATTTTATAGGAAAAATGGAAGTCGAGCATCGCAGGTACATCTCCAGACACTGGTTAACCCTTTCAGTCTAGCCGTTGCTTTGTGGGTGATAAGTAGTCGATAGGTTTAGAGAAATCTAGAGATGCTTGAATAAAGTTTGCTAGAATGTGCTAGTAAAGACTCGGTCCAAGTTAGACATAATGGATTTCGGCAGACCATATGTCACGGGCGTTGTGTAGCGGATCGTGGGGTAGCGAGTGGAGGACATAACCGTGGCTAATGGGAGGGCAAGGGCGTGCTGTCCCTCAACTCCCCGACGCCGTAATGGCTGCGCGGTAGATAGAACATGAGGCCGACAGCAGCAGATGGCGCAGGCAGGGGGCCAGCGCCAGGGGCTGTGCGGCAGGAAATAGAAGAGGAGCCAAATTGGTTTATTTCTTGACTGATCTGATTACAAACTACCGACCTCCTTATATAGAGTAGAGGCCCTTTATTCTAGGAACTAACTGTAACTAACTGAAGATAAAGATTATCAAATATATAACTAATCTAGCTTGGCATCTTATCTAATCCTTGGCTGCCACATGAAGAGTACCTGAAAGTGCATCTTGGTGCATCTAGGTCCCTAATTAATTTTAGTGTATTAATGACAATAATGATCAAAAGCTACTAATCGCATTGATAAGTTATATGCAGAGCAGTCACGAGATCAAGGGAGATATTAGCCTAAACTATGTGAGAACCGAAAAACAACTCGCCGATATATTTACCAAGCCTCTAGATGAGCAACGATTTTATGAGTTAAGAAATGAGCTAAATATCCTTGATTCTCGAAACATAGTTTGATGAACTTGTATATTGAAGCGCCCATGTTAACAATGGGAAGATAAACCAATTGCCTTCCTTCTTATGTATTGGGCCACATTTTAAATAAAAATACAAAAAACTTCACCTCTATGGTCATAAAGCATGCCATGTTATACTTGTGATTAAAATGCTATGCCATGATAAATTTATAAACTTGAGCTATGCCGTGATGATTTTGTGATTATGCATATCTTGCCATGTTGTATTTATGGTCATACATGTCTTAACATGCTCGTAGTGAAACATTATTGCTAAGTCATAAAGTTCATGGCACTTGTCGTCCTTGAATTCCAAGTTAAAATTGAGTTCTGGAGGGCCCGAAAGTTCCGGCTATAATCGGAAGTTCCGGACCTGGGATCTATTTTAATAGTTTCTGGTGCAATCGAAAGTTCCAGTTACAACCGGAAGTTCTGGTTCGCCCAGAATGTCCAGAAGTTCTGGTTCAACCGGAAGTTCCGGGCTGGACTTATAAATAGCCCAGGCCAAACCCTCTCTCCTCTCTTCTCCCATTTCCACTTGGTTTTCCCCACTTCCAACACTTGATTCCTTCGGCCATTCTCCAAATCCATCCATGGGAATCGCGTGTCCTCTTGAAGGGGAGCCAAGGACATCTCCGGGAGCGCTGTTCCATACTTTTCTTCATCGATTTCTCCTCTTTTGAAGTATATTCTTCAAAACCCTAGATTTGGGTTTTCTCTCTAGTTAGCGATTAAAACTCATTTTTAACTAGCTAGAGATGCTCCTAGTGAACTTGTTTAGGTGTGCCCTAGCTACATTTTCGAGATCAAAAGATTTTGATTTTGTGGAGCCCGGAAGTTCCGAGTACAATCGAAAGTTCCAAGCACCGGAAGTTCCGGCTCCAACCGAAAGTTCCGGGTTAGGCTGCACTCTGAATTTTAGTTCCCAATTCAATTCAATTCATTTCTTTCCCTTCCTCGCTGCAGCTTCCATCATGTCTGGTGACCGTCGCAAGAAGGCTCGTCACGACACTCAAAGGAATGCTAGCGACTCCGATGATGGGAGCGACTACACACCTCAACCACAAGAGGCGAGTACGTCGCCTCCTTCGGCAAGGAGGCGTGTGAAGCGAACCGCCACAAGAGGTCCTCACCCTGGGGTCCAGCTACCTCCTAGCGGGCCTCAGCCCTTCGCTCACCAAAATGTGAGCGCGGCTGGTCACGGGAAAGGAAAGGCTGTTGTAACTGGATCCTCTAGTGACAACATCCTGGTCTTGAAGAGGAAGCCAATGGCGCAATCTAGAACATATCACTTGACTGCTCCAAGGACTTAATGGAATTATCTTCGCCACACCGCTTGGGCCGGCTCAAAAAGGATTTAAGATCCTAGAATCTTTGAGAGGGATGCATCTGATTACCGCTTTCATAGTGGTTTTCAGCAAGATTACTATCTTTCCGTAAAGCTTTCCAAGAGGTCGCTGGTATCTGACATGAAGTGGATCAACTGGAAGAACATGAAGAAAAAGAACTTTCTAGTTTTCAATCAAGTTATTCGTGCATGCCGAGCCAAGAATCTCTTCTCTCTTTTGGAGCTAAAGCAAAATTGGTGCGAGGAGGCTATTTACCAATTTTACTCCACCCTCTTCCAGACTGTTGAGGATGAGGAGCCAATTTTTCACTGGATGATCGAGGGCAATGAGCTTGAGGGCCTCCTGTCATTCTTTGAGGTCCTGAACAACATGTTCAGGAAAACCTTGTTGCCCAAGATCGAAGATGCCACCTCATTGCTGTCAAACACAAGGAATTTGCTGACTACTATGATGGAGGATCGTCTACCGTTCAGCGTGGCGCACTTTCTTTGGAGCGAGATCTATCTATGCTCGGTCTCGTCGGGGAGAAGCTGTGTGTATGCTCCATACATACAGCTTGTGATCGACCGGGTCACCCGACTCCGGATGGTTCATGAGGTGGAGCGTCGAGACTTCAACCCCCGAGTGCCCAAGACGCCAGCTCCAGCTCCTACACCAGCTCCAGCAGCAGTTCCTCCTCGTGCTCCAGTCCCTATCGGCCCCTGGCGTACTCCTCGGTCTAGCGAAGGCAACCACCCGTCCAGCTCATCGTCTTCATCTACTTCTCCCTTGAAGAAGATGATGTCGGTGATCTTCAAGATGTGTCGCAACATCACCGTGGCAGAGCAAGAGCATAGAGATGACAGCAGGCAGCAGCGCGAGGCCATCAATAGGCTTCTCTAGCAGTCAGGGCATCCTCCCATGGATCCCTTGCCTGTTCCTGCGGTGCCTTTCGACCCCTCCATAGGAGCCGAGTGCACCGACGATCCCTATTCCTACTTCTTCGGAGCAACGGACTCGGCATCCCGCCAGCAGCCTCAGTAGTCTTTTTCTTCGAAGGATGACGAGGATGATGATGCGGATTAGGAGGAGAGCGAGGATGACTCCGAGTGAGTCATCCTGTTCTTTTTTTCTTTTTGGTGTCTTTGATGCCAAAGGGGGAGAAGATCTATCAAAGAAGTCGTTCAGTTGTAGCCAACCATCTAACTATCTATCATTTTCCTTCCAATTGTAATCCGTGTCATGAACTATTTGGCTTGTAATAGTGTTTCAACGCTTTATCTCTTTTGTATGACATAGATGCAATGAACAATATGGATGCTTTAACGTCAAATGTATAATTATGTTTATTTTGCACTTGTGATGTATGACATGGTTGCATATGGTGATATGTTATGAAATTCTGCGATTTGTATTATGAGATGCCATAAATGTAATGAAATGCTATATTTATCATTATTAAACTGTTGTATGCATTTAGGGAGAGTTAAATTGTCAAAATTTCATCTCTTTTGCAATTTGAATTCCTTCTTTGATCATGTTGTCATCAATCACCAAAAAAGGGGAGATTGAAAGTGCATCTTGGTGCATCTAGGTCCCTAATTAATTTTGGTGTATTAATGACAATTATGATCAAAAGCTACTAATCACATTGATGAGTTGTATGCCGAGAAGTCACGAAAAAACGGCGTTACAATTGAAACAATTTTGGAGAAAAGCTCCGATTAGTCTAAAATAGGCTCAAAGGTGCAAAATGTTGAATTACTTTTAAAATTGAGTCTAGGACCGCCGTTCTATAAAGAGGGATACGTTGAAAGTTGTTGCGAAGCTTTGTGCTTAAAGAAAAATCTTTTTGAATTGGTTCAAACTAATTTCTGAATTTTCCAGTTGGCCCGGAACTTCCGAAATGAACCTTCTATATCGGATTTTTATTTGGCCCGGAACTTCCGGTTAAGCCCGGAACTTTCGAAATGAACCTTCTGTATCGGATTTTTATTTGGCCCAGAACTTCCGGTTAACCCCGGAACTTCCGAAATGAACCTTCTGTATTGGATTTATTTTTGGCCCGGAACTTCCGGCTGAAGCACGAAACTTCCGAAATTGCTGTTCTGTTTGAATTTGTTTTTCATCCCGGAACTTCCGGCTAGTACCAGAACTTCCGGATGAACAGTCACAAAATGTCTTCAAACGGCCATTTGTGTTCATTGTGTTCTTCATGTTCTTGCTAGCTCATATCTTCATATTGCTCGATCTACTTGCTAGTTAAGTTGTAGAACATATTCCTGTGTAAAATTTGTAGCTAACAACATTGCTCATACTTGTATTCATTTACTTTGTTAGCTAGATTAAATTTAATATCTGTTCGATTTCTGGTCTGCCCGGAACTTCCGGTTACAGTCAGAAGTTTCGGTCCCCAGAAGCTCCGAAAACCTTCGGCTACCCGGACCTTTCGGTTACACCCAGAACTTTTGGTCCTGAAATTTTTCGAACAGATCATTTTTCGCAAGAAATTTTCAGATAGCCTATTCACCCTCCCCTCTAGGCTACTTTCAATTGGTATCAGAGCCCAACTCTTCTCAAAGGCCTAACCGCTTGAAGAGAAACGATGTCAGGTGAATCTCCACAGAGGAATGCGGGCGGATCTAGATCGAGGTCATCATCGTCGGTCTCATCCAAGGATAGCAACAATACACTAAAAGGAGCAAGATATCCTTCTGATTATTCTAAGCTTAATCCCGTTAATAATTATATCTCTATGTCAACCGGTCGTGCACCCTACTTTGATGGTACACACTATGCGGCATGGAGGTGTAAAATGAAACTGCATCTTATTTCCATGCATCCAAATATATAGAAAATTGTTTGCACAGGTTTAGATATTGAAGATACCCTTTCGGAAGCCAAGAACTTAACTACCGAAGAAGAGCAAGCCATCCATCGCAATGCTCAAGTAGCTAGTGTCATACTTGCCGCATTGAGCCCCGAAGAGTTCAACAAAGTTGATGGTATTGAAGAAGCCAAAGAAATATGAGAAACTTTGCAAGTTGCCCATGAAGGTACATCAACCGTGAGAGAGTCTAAGATAGAGCTTCTCGAAGGAAAGCTTGGAAGATTTGTCATGGAAGACGATGGGACTCCTCAAGAAATGTATGACTGTCTCATGGTCTTGGTCAACAAGATAAAGGGACTTAGAAGTGAAGAGATGACCGATCATGTGGTGGTCAAACGATTGCTCCGTGCAATAGCACCAAGGGATTTTAAGAATATTACTCTAAGTGATGTGCTTAGAAGAATCATAGCACATGAGCTTATGGAGAAGGAAGCTAAAGAAGTCAAAGACCTTGCCAAACTCCATAGTAACAAGGGCAAGGATGTGGCACTAAAAGCCAAAAAGGAAGAATCAAGCGACGAGAGCGATGATGAAGAACTTGTCCTATTCGTCAAGAAGTTCAAGATATTCATGAGAAATGGTGGATTCGACAAGTACAAGAAAAGACATGACAAATCTAAGAAGAGGCAATCCAAGAAGGGTTGCTATGAGTGTGGCAATCTTGGCCACTTCATAGCCGATTGCCCCAAGAAGAAGAAAGATGAAGATAGCAAAGAAAGGCACAAGTACAAAAAGGGGAAGAGGAGTGGCCATGCTCACATTAGTGAAGAACATGATTCCAATTCTGAGTCCGAGTCAGAATCGAAGTCCGATTCTTGCAAGAAATGAGTTACCACCATCGCCATTACCAACCAAACACCTCCAAGACCTTCACTCTTTGGAAAGTTAAGCGACGACGACATTGTCTCCCCCAAGTGCTTCATGGCTAAGAACAAGAAGGTACTACCTAGAGCTCTAGATAAAGATGATGCTAGTGATGCTAGTGATGATGAATCTAGAGCTAATGAAGTAATACTTAAAACCATGAGTAAACAAGCTAGAATTAAATTTAAACAACTTATGAAAACAATAGAGTCGCAAGAAGCAACTCTTGAAAAACAAGAAGCTCTGCTTGTTCTTGAAAAAAAAGAATGTTGATCTTGAGCGGCTTCTTGCTAAGAAAAAGAAGAGGGTAGATAAATTGACTAATCTTAATAGTTTAGTCAAGGAAGCTAATCTAGACTTAGAGGAAACCCTCAAAACTCTCAATAGCGAGCTTATGATTCTAGATGAATCCAATAAGAGTCTTGAAGAGAGGATTGAGTCTCTAATATCCCAACCCAACTCTACTCCTTCTATTGCTTGCATAAGTAATGGTTGTTCAAAATGCTATAACATTGATATCATTGCTTATGAGACTAACATGAAGGAAATAGAGGTCCTTAGAAAAGAAAATGAGAGGCTTGGCACCTTGGTAAGTTTTAGGTGCATGAAAGCCTATAAGTCAAAGGACGCCCTATACAAGACCATCAATGCCCAAAGCAATGTCGAGAAGCGTGGGCTTGGCTATCACCCAAATGAGACCAAGCTCACTCCTAGAAGAACGAACAAGGGTAAAGAGATAATTGAGTTTGTGAGAGAAGGCCAAGCTCCAAAGAAGATGAAGAACAAGCCTTATGCCTCACAAACCACTTTCTATGCCTCATACCTGATTAGGAGGAACCACCGTGGTAAAATAGTTACTCAATTTGTAGGCAATAAAAATGAAAAACCATTAAGATATGTATGGATTCCTAAAGTACTTGTGACTAACATTGAAGGACCCAAAAAGTACTTAGTGAGGAAAAGGGTTGAAAGAGACCCGGCCTTTTGGACCCCTCACCGAAGACGTAGGATCGATGGATCCGAACTCCGGGAAATATTCATTTGTGTTCATTGTGTTCTTCGTGTTCTTGCTAGCTCATATCTTCATATTGCTCGATCTACTTACTAGTTAAGTTGTAGAACATATTCCTGTGTAAAAGTTGTAGCTAACAACATTGCTCATACTCGTATTCATTTACTTTGTTAGCTAGATTAAATTTAATATCTGTTTGATTTCTGGTTTGCCCGGAACTTTCGGTTACAATCAGAAGTTCTGAAAACCTCCGGCGACCCGAAACTTCCGGTTACACCCGGAACTTCCGGTCCTGGAATTTTTCGAACTGATTATTTTTCGCAAGAAATTTTTAGATAGCCTATTCACCCCCCTCTAGGCTACTTTCAGTACCGCATGAGTACTGTAGCATAAACAGAGCCTGGCAGCCTGCCCCCACCTGACACCATACAGAGCCACCACACGGTCCATGAACAATTTTGCCACTTGGCTAGCTGCGAACGAATGTCGAATTGGCACGAAGTGAGCTAATTTTGAAAAGCGGTCCACAACTACTAGAATTGCTTTGAAACCACCTGAAGTTGGTAATCCTTCCACAAAATCCATGGAAACATCTTGCCATGAGTTTTGGAGAATAGGTAAAGGCTGAAGAAGACCAGGAGTTTTACTCAATTCATGTTTGGCTTGCTAGCAAACAAGACATTATTGAATGTATTCCTGAATGGCCAATTTCAAACCAGTCCAAGTAAACACTTGGTTGATTCTCTGATAAGTAACTTGGATTCCAAAATGACCACCCACTACCGAATCATGGAAGGAAGAAATCAATTTAGTGCGAAGAGTAGTATTTGCTCCCACCCATATTTTGCCCTTGAGCCAAATCAAGCCATCAGTGAGAGCAAAACATTTATCATTTGTACCCACTACAGCCAATTCACACAGCAAGGATTGAGCTTCAAGGTCAATTGCATAAGAATTAGTTACTTCTTATATCCACAAAGTTGAACCACTAAAATGGCTTGCAATGCAAATAAATGGCCAATACTTGATAATGCATCAGCTGCAGTATTGTCCACTTCCTTCTTATACTGGAATTTATATTGTAAACCAATGAGCTTTGTCATTGCCTTTCTTTGCATATTATAATGTAGAGACTGAGATTCTAGCTGGCACATGGCCTTGTGATTATGAATATAGTGAAAGGACCACGTAACAGATAAGACCTTCACTTATCTACAGCCATCAAAACTGCCATAAACTCCTTTTCATATATTGATAGTTTCTGGTTCTAGACCCCAAGAGCCTTGCTAAAGAAAGCAACCGGATGTCCTAATTGTGACAACACTACACCAATTTCTATTTCGCATGCATCAGTTTCAATACAAAAGGGCTTATCAAAGGATGGAAGAGCTAGGATAGGTGTTGAGCTCATTGCCCTTTTCACTTGGTCAAAAACCTTTTGAGCATTTTCAGTCCAGACAAATGCTTTAGATTTCTGAAGTAAATATGTAAGGAGTTTTATCAACAGGCCATAATGACGCACAAATTTATGGTAGTAACCAGTTAAACTGAGAAATGCACGTAATTCTGTCACATTCTGTGGAACAGGCCATTGAACCATAACCCTTGTCTTCTCTGGATCTGCGGCCACCCCTTGGGCAGATATGATATGGCCAAGATACTCCAATTTGGTCAAGGCAAAAGTGCATTTACTCAATTTAGCAAACAGCTCATGTTGGAGTAATATGTTCAGAACTACACTGAGATGTTGAGCATGTTCAGAAAAGAGTTGAGCTATATACCAATATGTCATCCATGAAGACTAGCACATATTTTCTCATTTAGTTGGAGAATATAGAATTCATCATACATTGAAAAGTGGCAAGAGTATTTATGAGACCAAATGGCATTACCTTAAACTGGAAATGCCCATGATGTGTCTTGAAGGTTGTTTTGAATTCATCCTCTGATCTCATTTGGATTTGGTGATAACCACTCCGAAGATCCAATTAAGAGAAGTACTTAGAGCCTTCTAGTTCATTTGGTAACTCATCAATCACTGGCAGTGGAAATTTTTTTAATAGTTACTGAATTCAACCTCCTGTAATCCACAAACATTCTCCGACTATTGTCTTTCTTTTTAACCAACAGCATAGGGGTTACAAATGGATTGTGGTTGTGAGTGATTAAACCAACAGTTAACATGTCAAAATTTTGATTTTCAATTTCATCTTTCTAGGCTGGTGAATATCTATAAGGCCTTAAATTCACAGGTATTGTGTCATGAGCCAAAGGTATACAATGATCAAACTCTCTATGTAGAGGCAGTTTAGTAGAAGCCTGAAAGACAACATCATATTACTCAAGGACCTTCTTGATTTCTAGAGGTATGTCTGAAGTGTCCTGTGTCTCAATGGCTTGAAGTACTGCCATGGCCCAAATCTCATTACTTTGTTGGGACTTAATGACTTGCTGCAAAATAATATTCTGCAATTGAGCTATCTCTTCTTTTACTCTTGTAAGGTAACCAATTTGTCCCTGTATGTGAATGACAGTGATTTGGCCTTCCAATCACAATGCATAGGGTTGAACTGTTCAGGCCAATCCATCCCTAAAATCATGTCATAGCCCCCCAATTGAATTATGTTCATCTCATGACAGAAGGTTAAACCTTGTATCCATCACTCCAGTTTAGGTAATCTTTGAGTATAAGTGAGTAGTTTACCATTAGACACTTTAATACACAGAGGAGCAATATTCTCTAGTTGTGCCTTTAAGGAAAAAGTCTAGAAAACTTCCCAAGTTTTAAGCTATAAATGAATGTTGCTCCTAACTAAAAACCAGGCTTTTAACCTCCCGAACTAATCAATACCAAACAAATAACCCCCCAAGACGGTTTGGGACGGCGGTTTTGCTGACGTGACAGTCCACATAGCAGGAGACGCTGAGGTGGCTATCCACGTGGTTGTGCGCTGACATCTGAATAATAGAACCCACTTGTCAGTGAGACAAAAAAAATTATCTACTTTTTTCCACCTTCTTCTTCCTCCTTCTCCTCCTACTTCCTCCTTCTTCCTCCCCCTCTACCTACCGGCTAACCTTCTTCCTCCTCCTTCTTCCTCCTGCCTCCTCCGCCCCCACGCCTTGGCTCCCCACGCACCCCAGCTCGCCCCGCGCGCCACGATGACCTAGCTCACCTCGTGCGCCCCAGCAGCCGCGCCCTAGCTTGCCCCGCATGCCCCGATGCCCTAGCGTGCCTAGCTCACCTCGGCACGTCCGTTCGTAGCCTGGCGCCCACTATTGAAGGAGGAGGGGGAGGAGGAAGAAGGTTGGCCGACACAAAGGAGGAGGGAGTAGGAAGGAGAGAGAAAGAGAGAAATTTTCTGTGTCACTGACAAGCGGGTCCCAGTATTTAGATGCCATAGCGCAGCCACGTGAACAGCCACCTCAGTAAAACCACCAGCGTGGACTGCCACGTTAGCAAAACCACCGTAGTAAACCGTCTCGATGGGTTATTTATCTGGTATAAATTAGTTCAGGGGGTTAAAAACTTAGTTTTTTAGTTAGGGGCAACATTTGTCTACCACCTAATACTTAGGGGATTTTCTAGACTTTTTCCTACCTTTAAGTTTGGAGGTAAAGCAGCATTAAAAAAACTGTGGGAACTTCATGAGTCCACCAGCATTAACATCGTTTGATTTTGATCCAATGCATGAAGCTTGAGTGTACCTTCCTCATTCATACTAGCTAGAGCATGTACATACAGATAAGGTTGCTCCGCATCTTTAGCACACCCACTGATTACAACATCTAACACTTCATCTGTTAATATCTCAATATGATCAATAACCTCTATAGCATGTACTTGAGCAACCTGCTGAATTTGGCATTGATGTGTAGGGGGTATTTTTATCCACACTTGAAGCACAAACCATTTGCCCTGCGATACTCCTTGAGCTGCTATGCTTTCCATAATTCTCCAGGGGCTAACCTTGGTTTCTCCCCTACTTTGTTTCCTGATGCAACTTTGTTTAGCCATTTTTTCTTGTTACCAGGAGCTTCCATCAACCCTTCCTTAGCAAGTGCGAGATGATAGGCCTGAGTTACAGTTTTAGGTAGCTGAGCCTGAACATGAATTCTAACCTCATCTTTGAGTCCCCACACGAATTGTCCAATTAGCCACACTTGTCCCACCTAAAAATCTTCATACGGTCGAATTTGATGCACCAAGGCATCAAACTGACACTTGTAATCATCCAAAGTATCGGTTTGTCTCAATCTCATGGGTTCATTCATCTTGAGCTTCTACGTATTGGCTTCAAATTCCCTCATGACATCCTGACTGAAGTCTTTCCAAGAGTGTCTGTCCACTGTCTGCTTCCAAGCCTTATACCAGTGAGCCACCTTGCCAATTAAATTTAGTGATATAGCTGAGACATGATACCCATCTGGTATCTGGTACATATCATAGTACATGAGACAATTATGCACCCATACACGAGTGCCAGTGCCATCAAACTTCGAGAAATCCATTTTGGGAGCCCAGTTTCTCCTCTGATTTCCTTCCCGATCTCTCTCTGGTACCTCTGGTAACATAGCACTAGCCGGTTCTCCCACATGTACCTGTTGAGCATCTCTGAAATTTAGTTGAGCAGGTTGCATACCTCTTCTCAAAGCCTGCGAGACCGACTCTTGCTCATGTTGTACTTGTTCCAGAGAGACCATGGACATATCAACCTTGGTTTGCATCTGATCCAAGCGATCACCATGCTTCTCCAATTTGAGGTCCATACCTTTGATTTTGTTCATCAGAGCTACCACAGCCTCCAGTATCTTGTCTTCCATCATCTCCAATGCAACAATGATCCGTCGAACTTGCAACGATTGCCTCGCCAAGATGAACCTACTTACTTTTCGAATCAAATCGAACCCCGAGAGGATTTATGGAAATCAAGCCAAAGCGATTCTCACCTCACTACGGGAATTTAACCGATTGATCAAGAAAATTTTGCAAGCAAAGTTCGTCCGATACTATGCTCTAATACCAGATTTGTTACAGCCGACGCCGGCGACGAGAATCAAGTCAGAAATCAGAGTAGCAAAAGAGGATCGGATCGCCAAGAACACAAGAGAGAGGGGGAAATGGGAAAAGCAGAATTCTATTTCTTTCTTCATCATCAAGCCAATGTGCTGAATCCGGCAATTTACAGCTAGTTGCTGCCCAGTTTACATAATATGTTTTCACTCCACGATTACATTTCACGCTTACACTTTCACTTGTTGAACACGTACTTTAACACCCATTCAAATGTAACGCTTCGCGCGCTACTCCAGCGTCCCGCCATTTCCCTGTTCTTCTCCGATGCGTCCATCTCCCACGTTCATCGCCGATGGCACACCTTCAGGTGTGACATGAAGTAATTCGAGGAAAATTCTAAAGCTTTCAAATTGGGTAGATTGGAGAAGTTAACCTTGCCAAGCTCTCCCATGAATTTGTGGGTAGTAACTAGATTTGTGCAATCACCCAACGACGATGGCAGCTCTCCAGATGTTATTGTCCATGTGAAGCTCCTGTAGCCTGTCTAGCTGGTATTTTATCAAAACTAATATACTGAAGTGGTATAATTTCAATTTTCTTGGTATTCTAGGGAGGCCCCACTGATGTTGTTCTTGACAGCCTTGTGCATTCTAAGGACAGAGTATTTACAATCCTCTGACGTCAGGGAACCCAACGTCAGAGGGAAGTCACGAGATCGCAGTCGCTCCGCTATGATCCCATGGTCGGGGCGGTGTACGGGGCGAGGTGGTGGCACAACGAGAGTGCAGGACGGGAATGGGGCGGAGCGAGGCTGTGTGGTGGGCCAGCGATGAGGCAGGGCAGGGCAGCGTCCAGCGGCGGGGTAGCGTCCAACGGTCAAGACAGCGTGGCGATCACGTCCGCGGCGGCGGTCGGAGTGGGACGGGGCGATAGTCGGAGCAGGACGAGGCAACGACCAGAGCGGGCTGGAGCGTCGTTCGACGGTCAGGGTGGGCGGAGACTAGCACTATTGAATCACAGCTAAACGGCTGTGATCACGACTTTCCTCTGACATTGGGTTCCTCGACGTCAGATGATCTCAATCCATCAGGCACATCGAAGGATGGCGAGCTGATGCAGAAAGAGGAAGGTACGTACCAGTTAGTGGTGGACTGGGACAGCTAAGACTTAGCCGTACCCCTACATATTTATTACTATAAAAATTGGTATGAAAGTATATAAAAATCTTTTAAATTTTAAATTTTATGAATAGTTAGCTAAAAATAATTGAATAAGTTCTATTAGAGGGAGTAGTCTACAATAGTAGTTAACACTACCTTAAAAAAACTATTAGCGATGGGTTATAAAAATCATTAGTAACGGACATCACAACCGTCACTCTTATCACATCAGTAATAACCTATCATTAGTGACAGACATACACCCATCATTAATGGTGCACCTCTAGTAACGGGTATAGATGTATGCTCGTCACTAGAGGTGGACCATTAGTGACGGGTATAGATATATGCTCATCACTAAATGTAGACTATTAGTGATGGGTATAGATGTTCATGTGTCACTAAAGATCGATTATTTTTATTTTAGATCTGTTACATACAGCTTCGTTTAGTTTTTTTCAGTTCAAATGAGGCGATGATTAGATCCGAGGTAGTCATGGAGGGGCTCTTTTTATCGTGTTTGTCATCGTCCTGATGTGCTTTTCGTGTGGTCATTATCGGTGAGACCTCTACCCTGAGCCACAATGGAGAAGGAGAGGCGACGATAAAGAAGAAGAAGGAGATGAGGAGATGACAACAATGGAGAAGAGCAGGCAGTAGGATTTGGTGAAGCAATGGCAATAACTATGTACCTTTTGTTAAAGCAGCTCAATACCGAGGAGCTCATGGTCGGGTGGAGCACGAGGTGACACCGGTCATCGTCGGGTAGATCTTGCAGTGACGCTGGCCACCGTTGATAGAACTCGAGATGACAATAGTAAAGATCAAGTATAGAGAAAAAGGGAGGAAAGTGTAGAATGGTTGAGAGTAGAGACTGGAGAGGGGAGACGAGACTTTATAATAGTGCGTGTGTATTTTTAGGCTAGTGTTCTTTTGCCTGTCCAAATTTTCAAAAAATTTCATATGCGCCGTTCTTTAGTGATAGGTCTCATGGACACCCGTCACTAAAGGTAGGTCTTTAGTGATGGGTCTAGATATTCACGAGTCACTAAAGGTCGATTTTTTTCATTTCAGATTTATTCTATATAGCTATGTTTAGTTTCTTTCAGTTCAAATGAGCTGACGATTAGATTCGAGGTGGTAGTGGAGAGGCTCTTCCCGTCATGTTTGTCGTCGTTCCGAGGTACTTTTCGTGTGGTCATCGTCGGTGAGGCCACTACCTCGAGCTACAGTAGAGGAGGAGAGCTGATAATGATAAAGAAGAAGGAGGAGAGGAGGCGGCAACAAAGAAGGAGAGCAGGCGGTGTTTTCGGGCTAGCGTTCTTTTATTCATCCTAATTTTTAAAAATTTTCATATGCGCTGGTCTTTAGTGACAAATCTATAGGACACCCGTCACTAAATATATGGGTCTACAGGACGCCCGTTATTAAAGTTAAATCTTTAGTGATGGGCTTTAACATTACTTACAACTAAAGATCAGTTTAGAATTTAGCAGTTTGGGATCTCTTATTAGTGATGGGTATCGTTGAGGCCCGTCACTAAAGGTAGGTCTTTAGTGACGGGCCTCAACATTGCTCGTCATTAAAGATCAGTTTAGAATTTGATAGTTTGGGATCCCTTATTAGTGACGGACATCATTGAGGCCTGTTACTAAAAGTAGATGTTTAGTGACGGTTGTAAACACACTCATAACTAAAGGTATATTAGAATATGTGTCTTTTATCCATCACTAAAACTACGTTATTAAAGATCATTTGTGTGTTGTGTGGTACCGTAGCTCGTTGGAAAATGGTCAGACACTCAGACCTTATAATATATGGATCGAGATGCAAGTGTAAAGCTCAATGTAGTCTTGGCTGATCGAGTGCAACGTGCTCAGTTTTCATTCTTGGAGATCTAATCTGGTGCTCTATTGCCAATCAAATGCCCGACTAGCTTCCTAAAAGTATGATCACTAGGAGACAGATGTGATAACAAAAACCCTAGAGTGGTAACTTGAGAGTGTATGGAAATCTTCTAGTTTGTAGAGTAAACTGAATATATGTATGCAGAAATATTAATAAACTTTCGTTGAAACTGCAAAACCCTGCCCAGTGTAACAATTATCAATGATTGGCAGTTTGTATCAATGTAAAGGTTTGTAGACCCTCATATACATATAGAGATATAGATTTTATACAGGTTTAGCAACTTAGAGGAGCTCTCGGCAAATTACAGTTGTGTTGAGATTTGATCGACTAGATAGCTATTGATTGGGTTGCTCTTGTATACATTATCTCAGCTTGATTTTTATGGCATTGGGGCATTAATATTTATACTACTAAGTCCCTTATTCTACTATGACTTATAGAGATAGTACTGTTCTAATAGAATTATAGTATCTTGCCATAATACTTATCAATATTCTACTAGGATTTCCTCTTGTAGTGTCTCTTTCATATATCTTATGCACATTTATAGATACTTCTACACGGGACACATATCGCATATATACCCCTACAACTTTCAATCATGTTGTAACAAATGCACTATGGCAACAGCGATTGATTCTACTATATGCAAGACGTACTGTAGCAATTGTCTTTTTATCCGATGGTTTGAAATCATAGATTATCCTGTAGAGCATATGGTAGATTAGTAGTATATATCATACATGTTTCTTTTTTATGGCGTTAGGTAAAGGGTGCCCATCCACATAAATTATATTGTTGTCATTGAATAATAATGTATTATTGGTTTGTCTAAGAACTTTTTTATAATTTAGTATTGATGATAGCAGTTTATTCTGACGATTTCTACTATAAACTGTTAATTGATAAGTTTATGATGATATTATTGACATATAATTTTGAATACACCATATTGGATAATACTCGATAAATTGGTACTAGACGTGCACATTATAATCTTGCAAGAGCGATCTCTTAGCAAAATGTCTATAAAGCGGCAAAAATGTGGACATGGAGTTGTACTATTACGTGCCACGGTGCTAGTGAGCTAGTCCCCTATTCTGCACCAAATCAGCTCTGCATGATCATCGGCACGTTTAAAACAGCAAAAACGCTGAAACAATTTTGCTATGGGATTATAGGGCCGAGGAACTGAAGTTAAAAATTTTAAGATGGCAGTGTGAACTCCTTGCATTATCGACCAGTACGTACCAGATGTTTCTCGTGTTCGAGCCGATCCAAAAAAAGGGCATAGTTCACATGGCCATCTTCTGATCTTCCAATTCCATTCCGGCCGGACTGAGACGCGGAAGAAAGAAAAAAGTTTCAGAAAAAAGGCACATGATATCTTGGACAAGGAAGCTAAAATTGCAGAAAATCAAAACACTGAAATTTTTTCTACGTATAAATTAATGATATTTACTTTTTTACACCATATAATTATATGATATATAACCTCTAGACCGTTTATTTATTATTCACACAGATACGATAAACGAGTAAACATCAATCTCGACTATGCGGTGTGACTTAGACGAGAAGAAATTCCCGTTCTCTTAGAGAGACTGCAGAACAGCGAGACAATTTTCCGAGTCGGAAGACTGCAGAACAGGACATCATCGGATAACGTACGCGTCGGCAGCGACGGCCGGAATTATTGTACCTGAGAAGTGCGGCCAGGTGTGAAACGCGAGGCGACACCATCCATTTTAATCATGCAGACAGCAGACTTGCTGATGCAGTGACGCTGATATTACGATCGATATGATAAACGCGGGGGCCGCGAGTCGTACGGCCAAGATGTGGGCGCTTACCATCGACGGGAGCGTACACCGCGTCCATGAGCTTGGATTTCGGAATCCCTTCAGCTGCCGCAGCAGTACAGTTGATCGTCTGAACCGGAAATGGTCTCTGTGCAGCTGCAAGCCACAATGTAATTAAATGCAAGTAGTGAAATACGGAGTACTACGCTACATGAGAGAAAATGAAAACAAGGACATATGACAGACAGAGGGATGCTTCATGCAATGCCAACTGCATTTTCTGAAAAAGATCTAAGGGCACTTCCAACCATTTGACTAGGATACTTTCAATCATCTGACTAGAGATAGTTTTTACAGTATTAAATATAATGTTATCTAAGTATTTTGTTTAGATGGCAGAAAAGTTAATGAGAAAATAGTTGAAAATGATTTCTTCGTTTAGAAACTAAGTCGGCGCACAAGAAACCACTCCTATGCCGTTAGGATTCCAAAGTAATTTCCATAACATTAAATATAGTGTCACGTAAACATTTTTACTTATGATCTATGTATAAAATATTATTTTTTCTCTACGTAGAAACTATGTATTAGAATGGTTGAATCTAAAACACACACTCTCTCCTTTAAAAATTATCCCTAATTTTTATGGGTTGAAAATGCCCCGACGGTGTTAAGGTGTTTGGTGCCAGCCACTTGTCTGATAGGAAAGAACAATTTTAAGGTTTCTTTGGAATACAAAAATTTTATAAGAATTACACTAAATTGATCCTTTAAAATTTCTTTGAAAATACTTCGTTCGAAAGGAGCCATGAGCCTCTTGTACTAACCTACGGAATATCGTGCTACAGCTGAACAGCAGCTGAACATAGATAAAAAGTGCAAGTGCGCCTGCTACATAGCATCCATCAAAACGATCTTTCCTGATTTTTTAGAGGATTTCACGACAAATACAAGAATATGGATCTTCTGCAAATGCGTTTGATGCATCTGCATCTCATAAAAATAATATAAATATGGATAGATTTTGTGATGATTTAACATCAGCTATATCACAATCTAGATGACAATATATTTGTTATGATCATTTACTATATATGTTTAGAATAGATACACTATACAATACATAGTTTCTAGTAGATACCTGTACGAACAAGTCACACTTTTACATGACTGATTCAAAATTCATAATGAACTTTGGTTTAACTGATTCTCATTCAAACAATTTTATAGTTGATTCTCATTCACAATATAATTCACTAAGATCTGGGTGGTTGCATTAGGTCCTGAAGAAAACGGAATGAAATGAGAGTGCAATAGCATCTATTACGAGAGATTTGATAATTTATCACTGCTAAGAAATTGCTTCGTATTTTTGCCATTTTAACCTATATTTATTGACCTAAATAGTTTTACATATTATTGTTCCGAGTGATATCATAATTAAGAGGATCATCTTAGAAGTGATAAATTATCAATTTTTTCAACTACACAGAGCATCGAAATGGCCTCACCTGAGCTTTTTTTTAAAGGATCTCATATGCAAGTTGCAATTATTAGAATCAGAAAATCTGATTATGTTCAACTAAACTAATGTCTGTGTGGCTCCAGTCCGTCAATAGACCATGTCTACACAGGCTGACAAGCATCAGGCTCCCCGGTGGTGTCACAGTGATCAGCCAGCCGCCATCCCTCGCACCGTCGCACGCTACGCTGTTTACTGGAGCACTTCCAGATGATAGCCACGAAGCGTCATAGTCCATGGTCCATGATCACACGCCAGTGGAACCGGGAGAATGGACAGCAGCTGCAAGCCTGCAACCGCGTGGAGCACATAAGCCAAAGCGTACGCTTGATAGCAGAAAGTAAACGCCTCACCCACCCACCGGTTATGCTTCGTTGTCCAAACCATAAGCACGCCATGAATGCGACGCCGATGATTGCTCTAAATTAAATGCCCTTCTCAGAATGATGCTTCCCATGTACTACTATCTCGCCAATCGAATCTTGCAAATCTCCAGCCGTTGTTTTTTTATCCCAAATTCCAGCCTTTTCCTCTTCACCAGAGAGGATGAATCCTGGTATCAAACGTTGTCCATATTAGTGGTAAAGCAAACATGCCTGTCATGTCACATAATGCAAATTAAGTCATCATGTAACCGTGTCAATGTGATGAG
>KE372012.1:301401-316452 GCA_000418225.1 Zizania latifolia
GGTCCATCTGAAGTTCAGGGTATTTAGATCTTAAATTTGAGATTATCAAGGCATTACCAATGAGCTACAACTGTTGCTGCACAGAAAAATGAATTGTATTCAGAGATAACTGGCCCACAGCGCTGGCATATGGTGCATAAAGTGGCAGTACATGCATTCAAATTTAGGGAGCTGAAAGGGCATATCAATGGACAGTGACATGCGCAAACATTGAAGTGAATTAAACCAAAAAGATGAATAAAACGCACCATTTTTTAAGGCTAGATTCACAGATTTACATTGTTCATAAACTGATGGAAGAACATATCCCTAGTGATATATGAAAGGTAATTTCAAATGAACATCAGAATAGTTTTAGCGATTTCACTCATTCCCTACGTGTTTGTCCTGGATAAACATGATTTGATCACTGCATAAAATCAATGACGTAAGATCCATTACAATAAATAAAGAATCACACGAAAATGTAGTGCAAAAAAGTGAACCAAAGGCCATCACATTCAAACACTCTCAGATCAACCCAAGCTGTTCCCTCTCTCCCTGAACCACAATCGCTGGCGCACAAAAAAACCTATACGAATCCGGCGGAGACACACTCCACAAATTCAAAATCCCCAATCCCGCAAACCCATACAGGCGGTGAAAATCGAAAACTAACAAACCCTAGATCGCCGGAGCACGAAAGCGAGGAGCGAGTGGTGGGAGAGGAGACGAACCAGAGAGGAGCTAGGGGTATGCCGATCGATTCAGGCCATGGAACACTGTGCTTCTTGCCCACGACAAGAAACATTGATGTCACGGTGGTAGCAACGGAACAAGAAACAAAGGCCCTGTTGAATAGAACTGGATACGTTAGTCTGGTCTGACGGTACATGACCAAAGCTATCGAAAGATATCGGTGATTGTTTCTTGATCAGCCACTAGACCTAGGAATGGTTGTTTCATTCCGAGAACTCGATTTCACAACAAGTTCATTGTTTTTTTGGCTGTCGATGTAACAGATGGCAGAACTGCATTAGAGGCGAACAAGCGGACTTCTCGCCATCGTAAATGAACAGAAAGTAAATACCAGAGTTAATGGATTTCGTGGGTCTGAGCTAACTGCACATTCAGTCACGTATTTGTGTCCGTACCCATACACACGTATGGCCCATATGTATGTATGTAGGTATCGTGTATAACACCGTACAGTATGAAGGATTGAAACTGTTTTCAGGTCATGGGAATATGTGCGTCCTGAGGCAGTGGAAGGGGCTCTCTTTTGAGAAACCAGGAGCCACTTTCCCCTCCCATGTGTATTGAAAAACCCTACGAGGTAATCCATTGGCGATAGCTAGCTCAGCATCAGGCCTAGCTTTGCTCCTTCTTCCTCTGCTTCTTCAATATGCTCGGAAGTAAGTTGGTCATTATTATTGGTGCAACGGGTACAGGAAAAACAAAGCTATCAATTGAAGTAGCCAAGGCGATAGGAGGCGAAGTAGTAAACGCCGACAAGATGCAGGTATATAATAGCCTGGATATCACTACGAACAAGGTGCCGCTGCAAGATCGATGTGGTATACCACATCACCTTGTTGGTTCCGTCTCTACCCATGCAGGTGACTTTTCTGTATCATTCTTTCGATCTATTGCAGCAGCCACAGTAAGTTCAATCCTGAAGCGTGCTCGCACACCTGTTGTTGTTGGTGGATCTAACTCATTAATCCATGGACTCCTTGCTGGTAAGTTCGATTCGGCCCTTGCTGACCCTTTCAAGGGATCAAATGGTAGGTACCAGCCGACTCTTCGATATCAGTGCTGTTTTTTATGGGTTCATGCTTGCGAATCAGTTCTTAGCGAGCATTTGAGGCATCGTGTTGATACCATGGTTGACATTGGCCTAGTTAAAGAAGTAAAGGAATACTATGATGAAACATCAGTTGCTGGGCATATCCCATATATTGGATTGGGGAGAGCAATTGGTGTTCAAGAGCTCGGTGGGTATTTTGCTGGGTGGTCAAGCCAGAGCACGGCTATTGCTGAGATAAAGACTAATACACAGATCCTTGCACAAGCTCAGCTTCTAAAGATTCATACCATGGTTAATGCATGGAAATGGCCTATTCACTCTCTTGATTGTACTGAAGTGATTCGAGCACATCTTTCTAGGACAAGTAAATCCATGGAAGATATGGTGTGGAAATGAAGTGTAAGTGGTCCTTCACTTGATGTTCTACATGATTTTTTACAATAGATCTGGTTATAAAACTAGACGCATGAACATGCGGGCAGAAGTTACTTGTAATAATAGTCTAGTCATATTGTATCTTGATGCTATCCTATGTTTTGTTTGCTTCATGCCATTCTACAGGGCTTGGCAAGTATTGTTGATTGTATTATCCTTATCTAGACATTGTCTAGATATGATGACCCCGTTTTTATTTGTCATGAACTGTTTTCTGACTGCGATGGAAAATTGGTCATCCATAGTTTTTGGTGGGTAGCGTAGTATAAGCCTCAATACTACCTACACTCTATGTATTCTACTGCCAAGGTAAGGTGTGCCATTGAATCATAACAACAGACCACCAAGCTTGTTTTCAGGCACTACTTAGTGTAACCCCTATAAAAAAACATGCCGAAGTTGCATACAGAACTAGGTTCGATTCATATTCATCAATTCAATAGCTCATACCTAATTGATCCGACTGTATTATTACAGTTGAAGCTATGGCTCCAAATGTTAAATTGTTAGATGAAAATAGACATCCACCTAGCCAAATGTTGATTTTCATTGCTACTCAACCCCTTTACAACCAATTAATATTTATGCAGTTTTGGGCCCTCTGTAAGAAAATATGTGGTACGTTGTATTTCAAAGAGTACTCTTCAATACATGTTTCCAAAAATTGGTGTCGTATGAAATGCGACTAATATCTACGAATGAAGGATTGCCTATATACCCTCTCTTTAGATGCCCTTCTTTAGATTGTAATTAAGAATTTATCCTCGTACCCCTCATGTTATGGACCTAAAAGAACTGATTTCCCTTATGCGAAAAATCCTTTAGGATATGGCCGATTCATATAACTTGTACACTGAATGTACTAGCATCGGTCTGATTGTTTTACAAGATTTATACGGTCCATGCTTCATAATATAATGTGTCTTTTTATTATTTTTTTTATACAAGTTCTGGTTAAGTGTTTGAGATATTAGTTTCTCACATGTATGTATGTATGTATATATAAAAAAGAATCTAGTGAAACACAGGGTTTTCTGTTTGTGCTAAAAAAATTGTAAAAAAAAAATTTGTGAACTATCCCCCGCAGCGAAGCGCGGGCATAGGTGGCTAGTGTTCTATGATGACATTATCTCTGATGAAATGCCACAATTGATTCAGTTGATTATGTGTGAGGCTATGAGGTGTGTGTAGCTGGTTGTGCTGGCCAGCTAATGAAATCAAAGAAGCTGCAAGAACTAGGCCATGCATCTACTCTGTATGTAAATGACAGATCAAACCTGCTGATCAAATCAGGACATATTTTTTACTAAGCATCACGAATAGTCTTTAAACAACAATCACAAATCATCTTTAAACATCAATCACAAAGTGTATGTAAATGACAACCTCCTATAACATTGGTTTCAGTACATGCAAAATAGACAATTCAAACAACTTGATTACTTTAGTTGCCTGTTCTATATGTAACTCAAAAATCAATGTAAAATAGACAATCCAGGACTGGTTGCTCTCTATCTGTCAATGTCAAGGTGAAGGTGAATGCTGGTATGTGGGCAAAAATGAACCATATCCACCGAATTTTGACCCTGTTGAAGATTGTTCCCTGCTTAATTTGACTTTGAAATGCGCCGAACAAAAGCAATCTACAGAAATTACTAGCTCTTTACCTAGGTTCTCTGCAAATACTCCTCCTTCGAAGTCTTTCTGAAAATGTCCAAGAACATGTTGAATTTTTTCATCCTGGAGAAAGAAAACATGGAAAGAATTTTTTTCTCCCCCTTCCTCCACAGCCTTGCTCCATGGTTGCTCGCCTCCCCCTTCTTCCACGTGCTTGCTCCACGGCTCTACGATGTGCACAGGGGACAACATCTTGGGCTCCGAGGACCACCCCAAATAGCCACTGCCGTCGCTGTCTTCCTCCATGGCCGCCCCACTGCCGTCGCCGTGCACAGGGGATGATACTGTGGGCTCCGAGGACCACCCCCAATAGCCATTGTTGTTGCTGTCTTCCTCCATGGCCGCCCCACTGCCGTCGCCATCTCGTTCCCGTCGCTAGCCCGCCCTCTCCAATGTGTGGTGTGAATAAGGGTAAAAGAGTAATTTCACTGTTCCTTAATTTTGTCAAGTTGGTCAAAAACGTCATTTAAAAAAGAATGAAGAGAGTACAACATATAATTCCTAGCCACTTTAAACTCTCAAGCCAGAAATACATAGCAAAAAACATAAACCATTCTAAATCTTGGTCCACAATTTATAGAGCAAAAGACATTAAAATTCAACATCAGTCAGTTTTCTTCTTAGGAGTCTACGGGCTAAAGTTTCTTCCTTAGAGTTGTGAACTTGGTGGTCGTGGGCTGCGAACTTTGTGTTAGTGCCCTAACACTCATATCAGCCTAAGTCCTAACACGAATTTTCTATGGACAACCATCTACAGAACCCTAAACCCTAAACTCATCTACAGGATAATACCCTCTAAATATTAAGAGTGACAAAAGATTAATTGCATTGTGAAAGATCGTATTGAAGATGTGACAATCTTTAGAGTGACAAATAGTTAAATTTCCCAACTTGAGATGGGCATAAAAGTAATAATGGGTGGAAGTCTGAGGGCTCCTACGTAGATTTCTCGTGAGGCTCCCGCAACCCTTGATTCTAACCATACATGATCGATCGGACGGTCATAAGAGAACGAGTTTGGATCGATCCTATGCCGGGCAGGCTTAAACGGTAATACGTAATAGTGCGACGACTTTAATGTAAATACCTCATGATTGTCCCTGAACTTCTAGTCCGTACCGCACCTGATGAATCGAATGGTTAGCGGTGAGCTTAGGACGAGTGAAACGGTAATACACAATAGTCCGAGGGGTCAACGTGCAAAGAGCGTCTTGACGATCGCTCGCACGGCCGCCTTGATCTGAGCCATCAAAACAGGATCGGACGACCATCGTAACAGCTAGGTCAAGCCAGATTGTTCGCCGCTGGCGTATATGATAATTTGTTAGCAGCCAGGTGTTGTTTTAAGTTTTTAACATCCTAGTTCATATGTTATTGACTTAATAATTCATATATTATTATTGATATAAAATAACAACATGATCAAAGAAATTATCTTAAGAGTGATAAATCATCAATTTTGCGCACATAATCAAAGTGCAAGCTTGATAACGCAAAGTAAATGCCTTGGCCCATGGGTTAAGGACTAAGGAGAGATTTTTAAAAAATAATACCTTGTTTGAAATTATAATTATGTTACCTTGATTCAAAAAATTATAAAAATAGACCACTATT
Source organism: Zizania latifolia (assembly GCA_000418225.1). NCBI lineage: Eukaryota > Viridiplantae > Streptophyta > Magnoliopsida > Poales > Poaceae > Zizania > Zizania latifolia. The sequence goes on from KE372012.1 coordinate 306,917, forward strand.
GACAGTTGAGATGTCAACAGAGGGCCTATCAACAGCTAAAATGTCGAGCCCTGTCGACACTTTAAAGATCAATAAGACGAAAAGTTGCAAGAAAAAAGTGCACATAAAAAAGTGACAAGCAAAAAGGGTTGTAAGCAAAAAAGTGAAGCAAGCAGGAGGTGAGAGGCTGTAAGTACGAATGAAAGTGATTCGGATAGTTTCCATCCGAATCTAGAAAAAATGGATTTCGATTTTGATTTTTCGTTTCGAGGACGGATTCAGATTTGGATTTTTTTATACGAAAACAGATATGATATCACTGGTATCCGACGGATACAAATTCAAATAATCTAAATAACTCCTATTTGGATTATCCGAATTAAAAGGTCCATTAGACCTAATTACTTGTAGTCGACTGATTTGCTTCAAGATGCGTACTATGGTATGTCGTATTCACAGGATCTCTCAAGACTCAAGTCTCTTCTCATTCCCCAGTAGTCGCCCTAGAGGCCAGAGCACGCTCGCCCTAGCCGACAGCCCATCTGCCGCGACGCCCCATCGGTCACGACGCCTCGTCGGCCACCCCCGCCCTGTCCTGGCTCGCCGCTCCCATCCTCGCCACCCTGTCCTGGCCTTCGCCGCTCGCCCCAGTCGTTGACCTTGACCTGCCTAGCGCCCCACCACGTCCCCAGTCGAGCGCCTTGCCCCATCCTATTCCTGCCTGATCATCGCCCCGCTCTGTCCGCCTAGCCCCACCCCGGCCCACCCATCCCCACTCTGGCCGGCGCCTCTCTCTGCCCAGCCCTGCCCCACTCGACGCCCAACATCGCCATGCCATGCCCTTAGCTGGCCACTCTGTCTGAGCCACGCCTAGCGCATGAGAAAGAAGGGAAAGAAAGAGGGAAGAGGGAAGAGGGAAGAAAGAGGAAAGTGAAAAAAGAAGAGAGAAAAAAGAAAAAATTCTATTTATAAATAGGGGATTCTTAAGGTTAAAAATCTATCATTTTCTCTAGAATTTTAAACATAAAGGTGATGTTTTAAATGATTTTAGAATTCAAAAAACTTCTAAATTTAGAGAACTTTTGTTATCTTATTCCGATAAATATTCATAACCGTATTCGTATCCGCTCTGTATTCGTATCTAATAATGTCTGTTTCCATATCAGAATCTGAATTCAAATCTAAAAAAAATGAACTCACTAATATCCATTCGTGTCACATCCGTTTTCATTCCTAGCTGCAAGCAAAAAATATCCATTTTCAGAATTGTAATTTAAAAAAAAAAAAACTCCTCAATAAGAAGAGCACCAGGCCACCGCTTATGTCTCCTTTGGATTTCATGATTTTCATGCGACTTTTCGGCGCAAGAAAACCAAAGCAAACTTTCCTTTGCCAATGATTTGACGGGGGGAAATCCATCCACCGTGAGCTCTTTTTCCCTTCGCATATCGAAGCAATCAAGCAACCAAGCAGTTAGTAATCAAGAATCAAAACAAGCAGAAAAATCAGAGATTATTGTTCGTTTTTAAATACCAATGTTCTTTGCATTTCCTGTGCTCCAAACATCCCATTATACAAATTTCTAATCCACTGTTTTGCATATGACATCCTATCACATTCTTACGTTTTTTTCATGAGTGCAAGTCAGACACACACTCACGCACTCACAACATACTCACGCAAACACACCCCAAGGGCATGTTCGCCATGGTGAAGCAGGTAACAGAAGTGATGTCCGATCAAGTGCATTAAGTGAATGATGTAAGCCTGTAACGATAGAGATGTGATAAGGATTGAATCAAAGAATGGATGCAAATGAAAATACTAGCTAGTACGGCCAGGATGGTCGACGGCATTGACTTTGCAATAGATTATATAGCAGGCAGCCGCTAGTGAAACGAACAAATAAATTGATGCAGCAAAAAAGGAGGCCTCTACGGTAATATGTACCTTAATATTTCTAATTAATTTTAACAATTAATTCAGTATCATGTAATTCTACATGTGTGCACATAAAAAGAAAGAAAATATAAGGAGGTAATAGATCATCTTATTTAAATCTAAACTGTTAGATAAAAATAATAAACGATTCATAATATTTGGTTGTAACTTAAAATTCTCCGGTAAATAAACATATCGGTTATATCATCTAAGCATGCATTGACCCATGTTTCCATGTGACGAAGTGACTCATGTGAGTGATTCAGAGTAATCATTAGTTACAGTTTCAAGAGGCAAGGGAGATAAAAACAAGATCAAATTTAGTGACATTATCAAGGCTACAAAATAAATTTGACAAGGAGATCGAACATCATTAGGTGTGGAGGCTACGGGCTAGTATACAAGGCTGATTTACCTGGCGGCACCAAGATGGCCATCAAGAAGCTTAATGGTGAAATGTGCCTGACGGAAAGGGAATTCAGTGCAGATGTTGAAGCACTTTATATGGCAGAGAATGACAATCTTGTACCACTATGGGGCTACTGCATACAGGGAGATTCAAGGCTCCTTGTATATTCTTACATGGAGAACGGGAACCAGGACGATTGGATTCACAACAGGGATGACGATGCAATCACATTTCTTGACTGGCAAAAACGGCTCAAAATTGCACAAGGAGCAGACCCCGTATCGTCCACTGTGACATCAAGTCCAGCAATATCCTACTTGACAAAGAATTTAAAGCTTATGTTGCCGATTTTGGGCTATCGAGATTAATCCTTGCCAACAAAGCACATGTCACTACTGAGCTAGTTGGTACTCTGGGCTTCCCACCTGAGTATGGGCAAGGATGGGTTGCTAAGCTCTGTTTTCTTTTGTGGATATACATGGATGGAATGTCTATATCATATAAAAACATCTGTTTGGTTGGAGGATGAGAGATAAAATGTTCACCTAACGAAATATACTTTAAAGATGCTAGATGAGATGAACTAAAAAAAATTTCTAGATGGCGCTGCCTGCGTCCTTCGCTGCTAGCACGTGAAGTTCTGGTCACCTCTTTTCTTTTCTCCCATTGCCCTTCTCCTACCTCTCCTAACTGAAAAGGTCACCATATACATATGTCCATCCAATTCATCAAGCCAAACAAAAAATTAGATCATTTCATCCACCTTTATCCCATCAACTAAATAAAAAATTAGATCATCTTATCCATCAAACTAAACAAGAAGATTAGATCATTCCATCAACAAATACATAGATTGCTATATTCTATCCTCGCCCCCAAACAAAACAGACCTTAATTAGTTGAGAGGTGATATGCACAGTTTTAGAGTTATCTTGCTTGAGCTTCTCACAGGAAGATGACCTGTCTTTTTCTTGTCTTCATCCAAAGAACTTGTCAAGTGGGTACCTGAATTGAAATCAGAATGGAAGCAGATTGAGGTCCTGGATCCAATATTGCGAGACACGGGATATGAACGAGCAAATGTTGAAGGTGCTAGGAGCTGCTTATTGGAATAGTTAGTTTATTTTTGTTGGAGTGCTTCGGCTAGCTCCAGCTCTAGTTTTAGTGGATCTAGACTGTTTGGTTGAGCTCCAGCTTCATCAGATATGGATCTAGGAGCTGGAGCTCTACTAAACACCCTCTTATATTGGTTGTGAAAAGAGAATTGATCTAACTTAAACAGTAAAGAAGTTTCTCACCTCTTAGGTTAGCTTTTGGGGTGTAGATAAGGTCCCTCCCCAGTGTGGACCGGAGGTTGGATCGATTTCTCATGGAGTAGACAAACAAATAGTATCAAAGTCAGGTCAACAATTATCTCTAGTACCCGTCCAGGGAGACCGTGTGATCGGTTTAAGAGTACACTAAGGTTGTGAGATCCATTAGACCATATGATATAGTCAGGTCAAAAGGCATCAATGTATGATGAGAGAGATTGTTGGATTAGTCACATATTGATTGTGTAAGGAGAGTTAATTCAACTTAAATAATAGAGGAGTCACTCACCTCCTGGACTAGCTCTTGCCTACACTCCAAAACCTAGCCTGAAAAGCGATGGATTCTTCACTATTCAAGTTAGATCAACTTTCTACGTGATTTTCTCGTATTCCAGTGCACATAGTAAAAAGCAATTCCCAAGAATAGTGACTAATCATTTCTTACATCTTTTTGACATATTAATTACTATTTTGTACAGAGTATCATATACCATGTGTCACGTGCAGCAATATTTTCTAGAATACATGGCTGAATTGGCCCCTCGCCTCGTCGGCGCGGTAGTCTCCATGCCAGCGACGTAGGGTTCCAACACGGCCTGTTTTGATCTAATCTTGGATGCTTTATTTCTTTGTGTCTAGCTCCATATTTATAATACATCAAATAACCTCCTAGCTATTCTTAAAGAAATAGGACTTCTAAAATAACCCTAAACCATAATTTTGCTACGGTCCCCGATGGGGTACTGTTCATGCTCCAGTACCCATGTAGGTACTGTTCACATGGGCGGCTGTTGGGCTTTGCCCAATAGCCTAGCCCAACACCCATGACACATACACCCCTCTTTTTGAGCAGCCCGTCCTCGAGCCGCGGGACGACATTAATCCTAACTCGACACCTAACACTACCATAAAAACAGTCTTTAGTGACGGAGCTTTACTGACGAATAAATGATGCGCGTCACTAATACACTTTTAATGACGGACCATTTTGGACGTGTCAATGATGTTGCCTTATTAGTGATGGGTCGTAATGTGGCCCGTCACTAAAGAGGGGACACCGCCATTAGTGATGGGTGAAATAACCACCTGTCACTAATGGGTCGAAGAATACGTGACGGGTGACAACTATCGCTCATCACTACTGATCTAGTGACGGGCGATAGTTTTCGCCCGTCACTAATGGCTAGATCATTAGTGATGGGCAGAAACTATCGCCCATCACTGATGATGTTTATAAATAGGCGGACGCCAATAGAACGCTTTTATATCGCACAGAATCCTAAACCCTAGTGGCCACGCCTTCTCCTTCGCCGTTATTCCGCCGTCGCGCTCCACACGTTCTGCCGTCATTCTCCTCCACCGTCGCGGCCTCCGTCCCATCATGGCCTCCTTCGTCGGTCTCCGTCCCATCGCGGCCTCCTCCGTCGGTCTCCTCTTCCGTCGTCGACCCTCGCCGCCGTCGCCTCGTCTCGTGCATCTTCCTCCTAAGGTCCTCCTCAACCTCCTCCTCCTACTCCTCACTCCTACTTCTTGAATATATTGCTTTGTGAATATGTTACTTTATAAATATGTTGCTTTGCGAATATATATGTTGCTTTATGAATATATATATTGTTTTGTGAATAACTCAATGAAGAGAAGGCTATTATAAGTATGAGGGTTTGTTTATTAGGTTTACGCAAGTATTATTGTACTTTTTTCATCGTTATCAAATATAACATGAATTAGGGACATGGTAAGCCTCCTAAGTAATCAACAGGGCACTCCCACCGGACAACGTGTTTCTAGTAGTAGGCGGATCCCTATGGTACCAACTTATATTTCTGACAGTTGCTTTATAAAGATCAATCATCTAGTCAATGACGAGCGTCACCGGGTTTATACATTGTACATTGTATATTCTATTTATGTGCTAATAAAACTAACAAATTGATGCGATATTATCTTACTGTTGTAGTTTCTATCAAAAAACATTGGCGATATCAATAACATTCACGCTTGTGACACCCTTACCCTTAAGATATTAACAAGAGATGGGTGCATCAGTGAGGTTGAGGTTGCGAGCTGTGAAGGTAGGATATGCCTCCACAAAGGGTGACCCGAATTTAGTAAAAGAGCTGGCCTAACACAAGGGGACTATGTGGTAATAACAATGGGACGGGTCCCATTGACTGTTATTGCCAAATTTTACACTAACTTTGGTGATGAAAAGGCCCCAACGGCCATAAAAATAGAGGATATCGATAGTGATATTTATAGCAAACTGACATTGCTTACTAGACATGTATATTTTATTTATGTATTTAAATTGGTTTTTTATAATGTCAGGGGAGAGTCCTATCAATGTTGCGAAGAAGAAGGGAAAGCGGATAGCCAGAGAGGTCGACACCGACTAAATAGACCAATTGAAGAACATCTGTTATTTTAACAATTCAACAGATGTAACTCCAGCAAGAAAGGCTCTCCTGCAAGACATCTCGGTAGGTTTATCCTCTGAGTCTCGGTTATATGTCTACACAATAAATAATTCGATCATCAATAAGAAGTCGGTGGTAAATTATTTGCACATGTTAGTGGTTAACTCGATCATCTATGTACTTGGCCTTGTCTAACTAGCTTTGTTTAAATTTTATTGTTATAGTAATTTTCAAGGCAGTACTGTGAGAAGTACATCACACCTCACCTACACCAGCAGACCACTGAGATTCAAGTGGCAGCAGCAGGGTCTGAGACAGTCCCAATTGCGGTGCATAAATCCACGGATGGACGATGCTACCTAACTACTGGTTTTAGCTAATTTCTTCGAAATAAAGCGTTAGAAGTTAACACAGTATGCGCCTTTCATTTCAACATCAACAATGGTGCAATTGAGGCTGTCATATATGTGATGTAAACCTAGGATATGATGTCTTTCTATCCATCTTTCTTTTTGCACTAATAACCATTGTGCATATTATACTGATTCTTTATTCTTCAGGGAGAATGAGTACAGGGTGACCATAAAAAAGGCTGTAAAACTAGACATGTACAGCCTTAAGCAATTCATGGTGGGTAGACAGAGAGAATCTCTACAGGACACTATTCAAGCTCTTGATATCGCTCTTAGAGAATGCCCTAGTGGAAGTTAGAAGTTAGGGAATGCTCTTATGGAACTTTGTTTTAGCCATGCAATTTTTTCGAGATAACAAGTTAGAAGTTAATATATGTGATATTAATTTGGTTATGAATCTTCTGTGATAAATTATCTGTGTTCTGTGATAAATTGTCTGTGATGTGCTTTGGAATGTTGGATATGTTGGCTGTCAAATCTTGGCTTTGATTTAGGATACAGCCTAAAAATAATTTTTTTTAAATGACCATAATATTAGTGATGGGCGACAATAATCACCCGTCACTAAAGGGTCCTTTAGTGACGGGTGACATTATGACCCATCACTAAAGGGTCATAACAGGTGAGCCGATAGGTCCTCCTTTAGTGACTGGTGAATATTGCCGTCCGTCACTAAAGGTTGACCCTTTAGTGAAGGGTAAACATCCGTCACTAATGATGTTACATCAGTGACGTGATAAGAGTGATGGGAGACTTACCCGTCACTAATAAAGGTCATTATCTGTCACTAATAGAGTTTTCTATAGTAGTGTAACATGAATAAGACTAAAACCTTTTATATCTTGACTTATTATTCTGAACTAAAAGAATTCTAATCCTAACTCGAGGTGGACCCCATCCCATCTCTCATAGAGAAAGGACAACTCCAAGCCATGGCCTAGTCCGCCCCACCTGGCATCTCCCCCGCCGTCGAAAAGCAGCTCATCCTCGAGCTGGATAGCATGGTAACGCCGCATGAACTCGTCATGGGGGACCCATGATGTGGGTGGCGCACAGTGATCTGGCGTAGGAGACCACCTTCCTTGGCCGCTCTCGCTGCCCGTCACCAACGACGACCGATGGCTCAGCCCCTACACCGCCACCGGTGGAAGACGTGCTCCGGGAGGTTCTCCAAGGGATGCGAGACCTCCATTGCGACGTTCAGGAGATCAGCGAGGTGCTCAATCGCATCAATTGATGGTTGGATGATCTACAACTGCAACAACTGGCGCACAGTTTTGCCATCCGTCGACTCGAGCTAGGGCAAGACGGGGTGTTGCCGGCCGAGACCTCACGCGCGGGGAGTCCGGGCAGCCTGTGCCACCTCCTGCCGACCCACCCTTGTCCGGCCACACCAATGATTCTGCCCTACTTGTTGCCACTTCACCAAAACCACCGCCGCACGGACTATCGCCGCCGAGCAGCCGCAAGGCCGCCATCGTCGTGCTGCTGCCGATCAGGACACCATTGCGAGAGCTACCGTCATAAAGAAATAAAGCATCTAAGATTAGATTAAAATAGGTCAGGTTGAAACCCTACCTCGCCGACGTGGAGGCTGCGGTTGCCGCACCGACGAGGCTAGAGGCCAATCCGACCGTGTATTCCAAAAAATATTGCTGCACGTGACACCGTGAGAAATAAATTCGAGTCCATCCCCAGAGTGTTTGTTATGAATCTCAAAGTTGAATTTGATTTGGGCTAGTTTGCAGCCTCCCATTTATTCTTCAAAAGACGTTCTCAAATTTGAATTGAAGTGCAGAACACCAAAACATTATCATCATTAGTAATTATCATGAAAAGTACATTCTTCTTAGATAGAGTGTGAATCAAAATAAAAAACAATACGATAAACGATTAGAGAGATTCATCAAAATTGTCACCAAAATGCAGTGTACATTTGACAACTTAAATACCGTGATAAGAACACGATCATTAAACAGCAAGCTAAAAATAAAGGCTACAAGGGGCATGAATTGAGCCACCAAAATCATCACCAATTCACCACATGTTACGCTAGTTTCTGCAGTACCCTGACCCTCTTCCGTTTGCAATGACAATCTCTGACTGAACTTGTGACAAATCTCAGGGGGATGTGTGCACCAGCATCAACAGTAAGGCCATGACGAACAGAGAGGCAACTCGCAGAAGGCGAACTGACCTTTACAGCCTCGGCCGTCTCGCACTCTCGCGGCACCGGTGGCTCGGTGCTGCTGCCGCTCGCCGACTCCAGAGTTCAGCGAGAAGACAGAAAAGTGCGAATTTTTTTTTAATAATACATCTTTTATTTATTTTAAATCTAGTATGCGGATTTTAGAAATTACAAAAATAACCTTCTGTCGGGCTATGGTATGCCGATCTAGGCCGATTTACCCTTGATCGGCCTAGATCAGCAGATGATCTACCGACAGAAACCTGTACCTGCCGGTTGATCGGCCTAGATCGACAGACCATCTGCCGACAGAAGCCTGCACTTGCTGGCCGATCGGCTAGATCGACAGACCATCTGTCGATCTAGGGCAAATCGGTCTAGATCGGTAGATCATAGCCTGACAGAAGGCTATTTTTATAATTTCTAAAATCCATATAACAGATTTAAAATTTTGAATAAAAAACATATTATTATTAAAAAACTCGAAAAGTGCGGTAAGACGAGCATCGAAGCAGGATAATCCTGGGCCCGTGGGCCAATCATTCCCAATCAATCTAGATTTTTCACGGATCTATACAAAAGCTTTAGATTCTTAAAAGCATCTAGTAGGTAAAAATCAGAGCTTTCACAGTCTAAAAAATCTGAATTAAGGAGCTTTATATCTTCAGCAATCAAATACTTATCCGCTGAATCTCATAAACTTAATTTTTCCGAAGATATAGTAGGTTCATTAGTATTTCCTTTTATTTTAGTCTTTTTTTACGGTGAAGGAAATATAACTTTTTAAAAAAAATTGAGAGCACAAGAAAACTAACGCATTCTCAGAAAAATACCAACGTATCACAAAAAAGGAGCAAATGGATAAATTTAATTCTG
>KE372012.1:316568-359263 GCA_000418225.1 Zizania latifolia
TTGATCATTACCTGGCATGCTGTAAATTGTAATACACCAACAGTGAAGGATAAAATTACAGATAAAAGTGAAAAAGTACGGAAAATGCTTGTTGACTCCCTCGTTTTTCATGAAATATTCATCACCCAGACTCTAGTTTTAAATTGAAGCTGGGAATTACTCACCACAAAAATTATTGGAGTTGGAGCCATAAGAAACATGAATATCTAAGTCATTTTGAAAAAAACAAACTAAAGTTCGGGCTCCAACTCTAAGATTTTTTTGGAGATACAAATTCTACGCTCCAACATGAAATAATAGTTAGAGCCATACCAGCCATCATCAGCTCCTTCCAATTTTGAGCGCTAGCCACTTGTGGCTTTCTGCAATATTTCCGTTTTTTTGGTTGATTGGCTGTAAAATAGCTACAGGAAACAACATATTCCATCAACATCAGAAATACCAAAACCATATCCACCAAAGCAAAAGACAGATGCATGGAATATTTCGTTGCTTGCTGAAACACAACTTGCCCTTAATCACCAGCTAGCTGAATAAGTTCTTCTGATTCAGAATCTCCTGCTTAGTTGGAACCAGCTCTAGTCCTTTTCTATCTACCTCCTCCCTTTCCTTTGTATCTCCCCTCTCTATTCTTTGGTGTATATGTTAGACCTTATAGGCTACTTATCTTTTACTACGTCCCTTTTAGACTTTTAGAATGTAACTAACTTTAGTCTTATCTAGATTCATCTATAAATTAATAAATTCATATATATATGTATATAGATTTATTGATCTATAGATAAATCTAGATAAAATTAGAATGACTTACGTCTGGGAGGAAGTAAAATATAACCGTTGGTAGAAAACTCTCCTATTAGTTATCTTAAAAAAAGGTTCGTTGGATCACATCAACGCAGACATTAACCTGTCACATCGAATTATCGATTCTCAGCTCCTCTCATGATAACGCAGTCTAGTCCAGAATTACTGCAAATCCACAGCGTCGTAGTCCAAAGTCCATCATAAATCATTCCAACGTATACCTCAACCAAACGCAAGCCGTAGTCCAAAGTCCATCATAAATCATTCCAACGTATACCTCAACCAAACGCAAGCTTTGATCAACGGCTAGAAGCTTAGAAAGTAAAAGTCTCAGGTCAATGAGAGAGCAGTGAGAAACAATTCATCCATTAATCTGTTCTTTCCTTGCTCTTCCCCAAACCATGACATCGATGACTGCTTCAAAATATGTGAGGTCTTTTTTCTGAATGATGCTGCTTGCATTAGTACCTCATAAATCATATTCCATCTTGCAAATACGTGGGGTGTGTCCTTTCTGCGAAAAAAACTATGGGTATAAACAAAAGCTTTAGATTCCAAAAAGCAGCTAGTTGGTAAGAATATGAAAAAACTGGTGTTTCATTGAGTTTCACAGTCTAGCACTACCACAGAAACAGTCTTTAGTGACGAAGCTTTACTAACGGATAAATGACGCACGTCACTAATAGACTTTTAGTGACGGACCGTTTTTCACGCGTCAGTAATATTTTCTTATTAGTGACGGATCGTAATGTGACCCGTCACTAAAGAAGGGGCACCCCCATTAGTGACGAGTCGAATTAAAACCCATCACTAAAGGGTCGAAGAACTAGTAACTATCGCCCGTCACTAAAGACACCACCGATCAGTAGTGACGGGCGATAGTTACCGCCCGTCACAGTGACGGGCGATAGTTACCGCCCGTTACTATAGATGTGTATAAATAGGCGGGACCAACAGAACGCTTTCATATCGCGTAGAACCCTAAACCCTAGCGATCATGTGTTCTCCTCCGCCGTCGTTCCATTGTCGCGCTCCACGTGTTCCGCCATCGCGGCCTCCTCCGCCGGCCTCCATTCTGACGCGGCCTCTTCCATTGCGCCCTTCATTCCATCGCCAACCCTCCTCGCCGCTGCCTCGTCTTGTGCATCTCCTCCTAAGGTCATCCTCATCCTCCTCCTACTCCTTCTCCTCCTCCTCCTCCGTCGAGGCTAGGTTTTATTACTTGTTGCTTTGTGAATATGTTGCTTTATGAATATATTGTTTTGTGAATATGTTACTTTGTGAATAGCTCAATGAAGAGAAGACTATTAGTATGAGGATGTGTGTGATATTTAGGCTCTTTTTTGATTTTGACAAGCTTGTTCGTGCAATAATCTTATATTATACGCTTAATGAAGAGAATGCTATTAGTACGAGGATGTGTGTGATAATTAGCCTCTTTTTTCGCTTTGACAAGTTTGTTCATGTAATGATTACATTATGTGCTGCTATTATTGTTCTTATATTTTGTTCATAGAATGATCCTATATTATGTGCTCACTTTCATATAGTTTGGTCATTTACGTTTTTTTTTCATCGTTATTAAATATAATATGAATTAGGGACATGGCAAGCCCAAATGATCAATAGGACACTTCCATTGGACAGCGTGCTTCTAGTAGTAGGTGGATCCCTCTGGTATTGTTGTACTTTTTGTCTATCCCGTACTGCAAGTGCTATGTTTAGTTATAGTAATCCATATCAACAATGTAGGTATCGACTTATATTCCTAGCAGTTGTCTCCTGAAAATCAATCATTATGTCCATGACGGGTGTCACCAGGTTTATACATTGTACATTACATATTCTATTTATGTGGTAATAAAACTAACAAACTGATGTGATATTATCTCACTGTTGTAGTTTCTAACAAAAAGCTTTAGCGATATCCATAACATTCACGCCGGTGACATCTTTAAGCTATCAATAAGAGATGGATGTACTAATATAGTTGAGGTTACGAGCTATGGAGACAGGTTATGTCTCCACAAAGGGTGGTCTGAATTTAGTACCCGAGTCTGTCTAGTAGAAGGGGACTATGTGGTACTAACAGTGGGACCCCCATTATCTGTTATGGTCACTATTTACAATAACTATGGTGAAGAGAAGACCGCAATAGCCATAAAAGTGAAGGACAGCGATAGCTCCATGGGACACTATTTAAGCTCTTCATATCGCTCTTAGGGAATGCCCCAGTGAAAGTTAGAAGTTAGAAATTAATCTTATGAAACTTTGTTTTAGCTAATTTCTTCGAGATAACGAGTTAGAAGTTATATATATGTGATATTAATTTGGTTATGAATCTTCTGTGATAAATTGTCTGTGTTCTGTGATAAATTGTCTGTGATGTGCTTTATAATGTTGGATATGTTAGCTGTCAAATCTTGGTTTTAATTCAGGATACAGCCTAAAAATGATTATTTTAAAAAAATGATCATACTATTAGTGACATGTGACAATAATCACCCATCACTAAAAAGCCCTTTAGTGATGGGTGACATTATGACCCGTCACTAAAGGACCATAACAGGTGAGCCGGTAGACTCCCTTTAGTGACGGGTGAATATTGTTGCCTGTCACTAAATGTTAACCCTTTAGTGACGGGTAAACACCCGTCACTAATGACCTGTCTTCACTGGCGTGATAAAAGTAACGAGAGATTTGTCCATCACTAATAGAGGTTATTACTCGTCAGTAATAAAGTTTCCTGTGGTAGCGTAGACGGAGCTTCATATTTTCAGCAATCAAATACTTATCGGCTGAATCTCATAAACTTAATTTTTCCAAACAGATATAGTAGGTTCATTAGTATTTCCTTTTATTTTAGTCTTTTTTACGGTGAAGGAGATACAACTTTTTTAAAAAATCGAGAGAACAAGAAAACTAACGCATTCTCGGAAAAATACCAACGTATCACAAAAAAAGGAGCAAATGGATAAATTTAATTCTGGCGATGGGACCGTAATAACCATTGTGTGAAAGTTATGGACCAAAGTTTTCGATGTGTTCTCTTTTGTCATTTGTATGATACTAAAATTCTTTTTTTTTACTGATTTGATCATTACCTGGCATGCTGTAAATTGTAATACACCAACAGTGAAGGATAAAATTACAGATAAAAGTGAAAAAGTACGGAAAATGTTTGTTGGCTCCTCCGTTTTTTCATGAAACATTCATCACCCTGACTCTAGTTTTAAATTGGAGCTGGGAATTACTCACCACAAAAATTATTGGAGTTGGAGCCATAAGAAACATGAATATCTAAGTCATTTTGAAAAAAAAACTAAAGTTCTAGGCTCCCAGCTCCAACTCTAAGATTTTTTTTTGGAGCTACAAATTCTATGCTCCAACTTGAAATTATAGTTAAAGCCATACCTTGCGATTTTGAGCGCTAGCCACTTGTGGCTTTCCGCAATATCTCCGTTTTTTTGGTTGATTGGCTGTAAAATAGCTACAGGAAACAACATATTCCATCAACATCAGAAATACCAAAACCATATCCACCAAAGCAAAAGACAGATGCATTGAATATTTTGTTGCTTACTGAAACACAACTTGCCCTTAATCACCAGCTAGCTGAATAAGTTCTTCTGATCACATCAGCGCAGACATTAGCCTGTCACATCGAATTATCGATTCTCAGCTCCTCTCATGATAACGCAGTCTAGTCCAGAATTACTGCAAATCCAGGGTTGTAGTCCAAAGTCCATCATAAACCATTCCAACGTATAACTCAACCAAACACAAGCTTTGATCAACGACTAGAAGCTTAGAAAGTAAAAGTCTCAGGTCAATGAGAGAGCAGTGAGAAACAATTCATCCATTAATCTGTTCTTTCCTTGCTCTTCCCCAAACCATGACATCGATGACTGCTTCAAAATATGTGAGGTCTTTTTTCTGAATGATGCTGCTTGCATTAGTACCTCATAAATCATATTCCATCTTGCAAATATGTGGGGTGTGTCCTTTCTGCGAAAAAAGAAGCGTGCTTTTCCTGCCCAGAAAAAAGGATGCATCAAGAAGTCATATTTCTGTTTAGGTTTTTGTCGTTATTAAATGATTATGACAACTGGAAAAGTTTGACGTAATGAAGCTGGCGAGAAAAGCGATGTCAAATCAAATAAATTATGGCATGCTACAACATGGATCGAGACTGGCTGAATCATGGGTGACTGTCAAGTGTTAACGAAAGAATAGTGCATGGAAGTCAGACTTATAGACTATAGCAGCTTGGTGAGAAACGCCACGTTGTGAACAGTAAACTTGGAAAGTGATGTTGCAACTAGGCCATAGCAGCTAATCCTGACCCATAATTTTTTATGAATATGACCTAAAAAGAGATCAAACAAAGAAGAGGAGGCAGCTGCTTGTTCCCTTCCTATCCTGCTCCTTCTTCAGATTGGCTGTTGGCCCCGATGCTAGTTTGTGGGGAAAACTATGCAGGCTCTCTATTTCCCAAACAAGAACTCCAGCAACGGGTTTCCCATAGCTTCATTTGGCATTTCTCTTGTGCTGCTGCTCTTCTTGGCCTGTCCCACCGGTGCTTGCACCGAGCAAGAGAGCAATTCCCTCATCCGGTTTCTCGCTGGGCTCTCAAAGGATGGCGGCCTGGGCGTCTCATGGCAGAATGGCAAAGACTGCTGCGCATGGGAAGGGATCACCTGCAGCCCAGATAGGATCGTCACTGATGTGTTTCTGGCTTCTAGAGGCCTTGAGGGGAGCATCTCGCCTTCCCTTGGCAACCTCACAGGACTGATGCGCCTCAACTTGTCCCACAACTCACTGTCTGGTGGATTACCGCTGGTGTTGGTGTCATCCAGCAGTATTGTGGTCCTTGATGTCAGTTTTAACTGCCTGACAGGAGGCCTGAGTGAGCTGCCGCCATCTTCAACCAGTGAACGGCCTCTGCAGGTATTGAACATCTCGAGCAACTTGTTTACAGGAAATTTTCCAACAACAACATGGGTGATGATGAAGAGTCTTGTCGCGCTAAACGCCAGCAACAACAGCTTTACTGGGCAGATACCAACTTCGTTGTGTGTCAGTGCACCATCTTTTGCTGTGCTTGAACTTAGTTATAATCAATTAAGTGGAAGCATCCCTCCAGGGCTCAGTAAATGCTCCATGCTGACATTGCTCAGTGTTGGCCACAATAACATCAGCGGAACTCTTCCAGATGAGCTCTTCACTATTACCTTGTTGAAACACCTCTCTTTTCCTAATAATAAGTTAGAAAGTGCACTCCGCAGCATAATCAAGCTCACAAATCTTGTCACCCTTGATCTCAGTGGAAATGGGCTCATTGGCAATATACCAGATTCCATAGGACAGCTCAAGAGACTGGAGGAGCTCCATTTGGACAACAACCACATGCATGGGGAGGTGCCATCAACTTTGAGTGATTGCACAAACCTTGTAATCATCGACCTCAAGAACAACAACTTCAGTGGAAAGCTCACAAACGTCAACTTCTCCACACTGCCCAATCTAAAAACTTTAGATGTTGCGTGGAACAAATTCAATGGAACAATCCCAGAAAGCATCTACTCATGCAGAAATCTAACAGCGTTACGGCTATCTTTCAATAACCTCCACGGCAAGTTGTCAGAGAGAATCAGCAATCTGAAGTACCTCTCATTCCTCTCGCTCGTTGACAACTCTCTTACAGATATCACAAGAACACTTCTGATCCTTCGGAGTTGCAGGAACCTCACAACTTTGCTAATCGGGCACAATTTCAATAACGAAAGCATGCCAGAGGATGATAGAATCGATGGTTTTGAGAATCTTCAGGTACTTTCCCTGAACGACTGTTCAATGTCTGGAAGAATACCTCATTGGTTATCAAAGCTCACGAATTTGGAGATGTTGCTTTTATATAATAATCAACTAGGCGGATCAATACCTGACTGGATCAGCAGCCTAAACTTCCTCTTCTATATAGATATAACAAACAACAGCCTTTCAGGGGAAATTCCAACAGCCTTAATGGAGATGCCAATGCTAAAAACAGACAATGTTACACCAAAGGTTTTTGAACTGGCTGTTTTTACAAATCCATCACATCAATACCGAATAAACAGTGCATTCCCAAAAGTGTTGAATTTAGGTAGCAATAACTTCACAGGTGTGATCCCCAAGGAGATTGGTCAGTTGAATGCACTTCATTTACTCAATTTGAGCCACAACAAATTATCTGGTGAGATACTACAACCAATCTGCAACCTCACAAACCTGCAGGTGCTCGATTTGTCGAGCAATAGTTTCACTGGCACAATCCCTGAAGCACTGAACAAACTGCACTTCCTTTCAGCATTTAATGTTTCTAACAATAACCTAGAAGGGCCAATTCCAACTGTAGGACAGCTTAGCACTTTTCCAAGTTCAAGCTTTGGTGGCAACCCAAAATTGTGTGGCCCTATGCTCGTAAAGCATTGCAGTTCAGCTGAAACACCATCTGCCCCCACCAAACGACACAACAAGAGAATCATCTTTGCACTTGCATTTGGTGTGTTTTTTGGAGGAATCACCATCCTCATCTTGCTAGCTCGTCTCCTTGTCTTGTTTTGGGCTAAAAGTTTCACAACCAAAAGTAGTAGAGACAGCAATGATGACATAGAGTTACCATCACTCAACTTCAATCCAGAGCAACCATTGGTAATGGTTCCACGAGGCAAGGGAGAACAAAACAAACTCACATTCATTGATCTTGTGAAGGCTACAAAAAACTTTGATAAGGAGAATGTCATCGGGTGTGGAGGTTATGGGCTAGTCTACAAAGCTCAGCTACCTGGTGGTTCAAAGGTGGCCATTAAGAAGCTCAATAGTGACATGTGTCTGATGGAAAGGGAATTCAGTGCAGAGGTTGATGCACTCTCCATGGCGCAGCATGACAATCTTGTGCCACTCTGGGGTTACTGCATTCAGGGAAACTCAAGGTTCCTCATATATTCCTACATGGAGAATGGCAGCCTGGATGATTGGCTTCACAACAGGGAGGATGACGCCAGCTCATTTCTGGACTGGCCAATACGGCTCAATATCGCACAAGGAGCAAGCCGGGGCCTTTCTTATATCCATGATGTCTGCAAGCCTCACATAGTCCACCGTGACATCAAGTCCAGCAACATTCTACTTGACAACGAATTCAAATCTTATGTTGCAGATTTTGGGTTATCAAGATTGATCCTTCCCACCAAAACCCACGTCACAACTGAGCTAGTCGGCACTCTCGGTTACATCCCCCCAGAGTATGGACAAGGGTGTTTGGCTACACTGAGAGGTGACATGTACAGCTTCGGAGTAGTCCTGCTTGAGCTGCTCACCGGGAGGCGGCCTGTTCCGATCTCGTCGGCATCAAAAGAACTCATCGAGTGGGTGCAGGAGATGAGATCTGAAGGAAAGCAGATTGAGGTCCTGGATCCAATACTCCGAGGCACAGGACATGACGAGCAGATGCTGAAGGTGCTTGACGTTGCTTGCCAGTGTGTCAACCGTAATCCCAGAATGAGGCCAACTATGCAAGAAGTCGTCTCTTGCCTGGACATCATAGGTGCCGAGCTGCCGCCACAAAGCTAAGTAAAAAATAGAATGTGATTAAACATGACGATCATGTACCTCAATTTCTACCTAAATTGTGTACGGGAGTTTAGATTATTTGTCATTCTCTTCAAATGCGCATTCTCAAATGTTATCCTCTCGCTGAATTCATTTTTTTGCCACCCAAATCACGTATACTTTGATTCTATGTCATTTTGGTCACTAAATAAATTAAAATGATAATTTTGCCCTCAAGCACTTCATAAAAATGGAGCTGTTGGCAGGTTAACTACGCCTACCCAGTTGATCGCATCGTGTTAGGTGTAGAACTAGCAAAAAAACAAGAAGAAAGATGTTAACTGCATTCTTTAAATCAACAAAAATAAAAGTTGCAATAATTGTGAAATGTTTTTACTTAAGCTTGTTTTAATTTGATTTTAAGTTATAAGGATAATTTAGTCATTTTTTCTATTTTGTCATGTCTTTCCACTGAAATAATGGCCAAAATGACATAAAATTAAATTACATGTGATTTGAGTGACAAAAAACGAATTCAGTGAAGAAGATGATATTTCAGAATACGCACTTGAAAAGGATGACAAATAATCCAAAGTCTCCAAAAGAACTAGCATTTCTGTCTAAAATCTTACTTCTTCTCTGTACAGTTTATGGCAGATTGCCATTTTTTATTATTTTGTAATTCACCCCCAAATCCTCCCTCCGGTCAACTATTTTGCAATCAAAATTTGATAAACAACGGGTACTCAAAAAGGAAATTATCAGGAGACCAAGACTTCAAGAGGCAGAATGCCAGAAAAGTGTTGGGAACCTAAAAGATACTGTATTTCCGAACGCGCGACATCACAGGAATGCTCGGATTCGAAATGAACTCGATGCAATCCATTGTCCATACCTCGGCTCCAATGCCAATCGACTCGCGCGTGCTCCTCTCGGCTAAGCAGAGCACTACCGCGGCGAAAAACGAGCAGCACCCACATGTGAGTAGCGCTCGTGGAGTAAGAAGCAACCAGCGGAAGGACATGGCTCGGCGATCACTGACCCCTGGGAGCGGAGAGCTGGAGGCCGCCGCCGCCATTCGCCGGTGCGGGAGTTGCCGGGGTTATCTCACGGAGAAGATGAGATCAATGGCTGCTGCTGCCTGGGCCCAGAGGCCGAGTAATATGATAAAATACCACTTTAAATAATGGGTTTCATCGATTTGTTATTGTAAATAAAGGTTTCGTCAAATCACAACTTCAAACACCGCCAATTTCTATACTATTTTGATAAAAATTTATTAATTTTCTCACGTAAAATGATCATTATTCCTTCTCATTCTCTTTAAAAACAAGTACAGAACCGTAGGAGACCGTCGGCACGCCACAGAGAAGAGAAGAAGAAGAGTAAAATGATCATTTTATATGAAAAGTTTGATAATTTTTATTAAAATGGTATGATAATCAAGGTGACAGTGTTTAGAGTGGTAATTTAGCAAAATCCATTTTTGAAGTGGCAAATCGGTGAAGTCCATTGTTTGAAGTGGTGTTTTATCAAATTACTCATTAAAGTCATATGTATTTATCATATCTATCCTACTATATAATTGGTGAAGTTAAATATATATTATAAACAGCTATCTAATAAATCATAGCCTTTATTCACTTATATTAAATCTTAGTCTTCATTCCAATCCGGTCCTCTTCTCAGCGAGCCCGCGCGGCTAGCCCATCTGCTACAGATTTTACGGTAACAAACGAGCGAAACGTGGGCGTGGGAGCGGGCGGCTACATACGCGTCTGGTGGCTGTCGTCGTGGAGATCGTGCGACGCACCGAGCCCGTCGTGGAGCGCCGCGAGGAGCAGGAGGGGAGGGCGCCTCCGCCGCTGCCACCGACGAGGAGGAGGACACGGGCGCTCCAGTAAAAACCCAATCGGAGAATGAAGAGAGAAAAAGACGAGGGCCCTCGCGTCCCTTCGATCGTCGGCGACCTGCGCCGTGGATGCGATGCAGCCCCACTATACCTGCAGCACCGTGGTGGGCCGCGTAGCACCATTGCGCTGAGAGATCCGATCGCCGCATCTCCGTTGCGGCCCACTCCGACGTGCTCGCAGCCGCTGCCTGATCGATGCACCGTCGCTCACCCCGTCACAGGCACTCCTCCTCTTTCTCTCCTCCCGCCGCACCTGGATCTCCCAAGCCCTAACCACCCTCGCCACGGATATGTCGTCCTACACCTCCGTGTTGTGCGATGTCGCCAGGATCGTGTGGGTCACGCTGGGCCACGTCGGGCAGTTGTTTGTGCTTGCGCTCAATGATTTGCCGCTGTTCTTCAAGACGGTGCTTGATTTGTCGCCCCCTTAGCAGCTGTTCGGTGGCATTCCAGACCCTGTTGAGGAGACACGGTTGTGGAAAGAACACTGGGATCAGCTTGAGGCCACCATGGTGCTACTTGAACCAGATATTGTCGCACGGACCTGTACAGATTGGCTTAAGGAATGTTGTGATGAGATTTTTGGTGTGATTGCTGGAGGGCAAAGGTAATTATGATGAAATGGAACTGCGAAAAAAGATAATTATGATGGATTAAATCCGGTGCTTGGTGATGGCAGCTGATGGTGACCCCTGATAAAGTCCAAGGCAAGAACTACCAAGTGCTCAGGTAACTACTGTTCTTGCTAAGAAATGACTCTAGGCAACTACACACCACAATCTTCTGTTGTGATTCCCTTTCCTCTATAAAATTTCTTTTTAGTAACAAGTCTTGTTCCTAGAATATTCCCTTTTCAATTATCCTCTGTTGCTTTACCAACCAAACAACATATTTCAGAATTCAGACAAAGTTAAACTGCACATGCTTTTCTCATGCCAGACCATCTTCCACCTTGACAGTGAGAATTCAGTCACAAAGAGAGAGGGGATCTGTACCCTTCGACACCGTTGCTGAGGTCGAGGGCCACGTCCACTTCTTCCTCAGCATCCCCGTCAAGATGAGCACCGATAAAACCCTTGTCGTTGATTGTCTTCGTTGTGGAATGCAGATTTTGTGAGTAGGTTTACAAGCTGAATTGGGACCACTGCAGTAAAATCAACGTTGAATGACAACATCTAGCAAATGCCGCAAATCTGAATGGTCTGTAGTGTTGTCAATGACGCTCTTGAATATCTTGCAAAGGATCTTGATATTGCTGAAAATGCCATTTTACAAGGTGGACATCCTTTTACTTGGTGACTACATAATCCATACTTTATTTTTAGTATGTTTTCTTCTTCTTATCTGGAAAAGGCATGTCTCAAATTTTAGATCAATTATACACAAACCTTGTATTTGCAAGGTTTATTTAAATATTTTTTTTGAAGGAATAAAGGTCTAAGAACAACACCTAAATAAGCATTCTGAAAGTTGATAGCATGGTTCTGTGAGATAACAATGTACACTATTATCATCTAATGCTAACCTAACACATGAAACATTTGCAGTGCAATAGCTCAAGATGTTCGCACAATGATTACTGGCCGATTACTTGCTGGGACTTGGTATTGGAATCTCTTCCGCTCTTGTGCCCCTTTACATATCTGAGGTGATGATAACTGATAAATAATATTGAAATCATTGTTCAACAACTACTGGTTGTGTTATTGAACATGTAAAATGACTGAGCTATTTGCGCTTGCACCTGCAGATATCACCAACTAAAATCCGTGGAGCACTTGGTTGAGTTAACCAAAATTTTAACTGCATCGGAATTCTTGTAGCTTTGGTCGCTGGATTGCCTTTGGCCAGAAACCCTGCCTGGTGAATTTTTCCTAGCTCTTTACTCCTCTTCTTGATTCTCAACTATAAAACCACAGTTGAATTTTGAAAAGATCTAGACGACTAGACATGCTTATCACAACAAGTATTATGCTGAAAAGACATCGCAACAAATTTTGTATGGCATGCATACCGTTAATATTCACATTGTTTTCATATGTATGTGTCTGTTTGTAATAAGGTGGAGGACAATGTTTGGAATTTCAGTAATTCCATCCATTTTGCTGGCTCTTGAAATGGCTGTTTCACCTAAAAGCCCTCGTTGGCTATTCCAGGTTTGTGTGTGGCAAATCCCATATTTCATACCCAGACTTCAGCATAATAATATGAAAATGCATTATGATGAAGTTACCTTGTATATAAGATCTACCATTTTTCACATGTCTGTTTCCTCTAAGACCTTATCTTTAATTCTGTTTATGAAAATGCATGTTTATAATAGGAACCCATCAAATGATTGCATTTGCTGAATTAAGGCATTTAATGATTACTACAATTGTTTGTTCTGTGCAATATTAAAAACAGTGCAGAACCCTAAAGCCCTGTTGCTAACTGTTTATCTTTTGCTGTGATGGACGGCAGCAAGCAGGTTCGTGCCAGCTGCAAGGTCTGTTCACATGTCCCTGCTCTCCATTTGTTAAATTCCATCTTTGTTTGCTTAATTGATGAAGCCCAAAAAATTGATGGCATGGTGGTATCATGCAGGTGAATGCGGAGTACAGCACGATGAAGAACCTGCTGACAGATCAAGTGCGAGAGCAGGGGAAGGTTGCTGTGGTGCCTTCAACCACATTGCTGCTTCCAGGTAAAATCTGTGGCTCCTCTTTTATTCTGTAACTGCACCTTCTGTTTTTTTTAGGTAAAATCTCATGGTATTTTTGAACAATTGCAGTAGTACCGTAGATGCACATTGATTTGGATTGTTTGAAATGCTACCAAAATCAGCACACCTATCACAAATATAGAAATTATTGTGTTAAAAATGATATTACTTTTACATTTTAATGGAGCTCACAATTATCTTCTCAAGAACACAACATATTAAAGATGTTGATAATAAAGGCGGTAGTACTGCCATTGTACCTGCACCACATATGCTCCCCAAAGCACAGTAAGTCCATTCATATTCTTTTCCTCTAACTTGTTTACTATTTATCTGTAGGCACTGAATTTCCTTTTTTATTTTTTAGGGATTCAACTATACCAGGCAAAAACACAATTGTCAATTCATGGATCATCTGATAGGTTTGTTCAGTTATCTTTGCTTTTATTGTTGATAACTTGATATGCAGCTCAAACACCTTTATGGTCCCCAGTATGCTAACCCAAAAACAGAAATATCCTTAGCTGAAACTTTGAAAGCTAGCTCGTGGCTTTGCCCCATTGCCCTTTATGAGCGCCTTCTTTGAGTGGTAATTAGCAGTTAGGTGGATTATTGGAGGTTTGGGTGGGCCTTGGTGCCTGGATATTAGGGTATCAGCTACCTTTTATCTCTGTTATGTCTTAAGTTTGTGTGTAGCCTTCCTAAATTAATGTAGTTTGTTGAAGAAAATGTGGTGGCACTGTGTCACAATACCATTATGGTGTATGGGTGTTTCCCAGGCTCCTAAGGACATGTATGTTGTGATGTCAAGAAGAGAGGCTAAGAAATTTTAGCCTCCCTAACCTGGAGCTAGAGCCAAATACTTGTGCTCCATGCATGCCTAAGCCACTCAGTAGTTTTTTTAAGTCAAGGATGGATCATGGGTCCCACCAAATTGGATGAGAAACAGGGCCAAACATTTCAAGAAAAAATAAGCTTCAACTCCTGAGAGACTCAAAGTGATGTGGTAAACCTAGCTCCTCTTACACTAGACATGCCTTAAGAATCCAAGCAAGCACTTCTCAGATGGAAAGTTGTTTCCTGGATGTCGTTGCTTTCAGGTATATCAAAGTACAATCAACAAAGTCATTTAGACCTTTTACTGATGAGAGTTCCTTCATGGAAATATAAATTTCCCCTTCAAGCCACTGTCATTTGAAGCGGCAAGGGCACTCTCTCGTCAAAATTTAGATATTTTGTAGTTCAGATGAATGAATAGCTCTCACTAATGATCTTTGGGCCTCACCATTTTCAGTGGATGCTGTCATGCTGATTTACGAATTTGTCAGCCAACCATTCCATCAGGAGGATGAAATGTTCAAGGCCATCGCTGACATATGCATTGCTGGACATCAAAAGTCCTCTGTGTTGTGTTGCAAACTTACTCAGAATTTGTTATTCAGCTTGCGAATGAAATTGTATTCTGTGCTCGGGAATCTTTCACACACTATATTGCGAATGAAATTTGTGATCCAATCACATATTCATTGCAATTAAATATATAAAATGATCTCATTGCAATTAAATATATAAAATGATCTCATATGATTATATTTTGATGAAAAAATATGATAAGCAAGAACACTAAATTTGGGGTTATTCCATCCAACTTATAACTCGTCGCCGACCTCTTTTGGCGTGAATCTTAATTCATCTTAATATTTACTTTAAGTTCAAGATTTATTGTCTTTTGATTTTTACCGTAGCGTTAGCACATATACACTACTAGTCAGCTCTGATTTCTGAATATAAGCCAACCGGGCCAATCCCCAGTGGGAAAATAACATGGATTTTTTTCAAATAATTTTTTATTATAAAATAATCCATGTAACAGCTGGTTGAGAAAAATTGTCAGTCTAATAACCAGTCATCAATCGGAATATCGATTATTCTCTAGTCAGCCATCTGAAGGTAAGGTGGTGTGACATCTTGACCAAATTTGGTCAAACTTTTGAAACTCTGGTAGTTAATTACTTTTAAAATACTTAGTTGAAAACATAAAAACGATATGAGTAGATTTTTATTAAAAAGTACTTTCACAATTCATATTTTTTTTAAATATATATAATTTTATTCTAATATAAAATTATAGTCAAATTTGTGTATGGAAGACTAGGTAAAAAATCAAATATCAAAAATATAAATTTAATCTGATATAAAATTATAGTAAAAGTTGCATATCAAATACTATGTAAAAAATCAAATGTCAAAAATATAAATTTATTCTAATATAAAATTATAGTCAACGGTAAAAAAATCAAATATCATGTATTTTTAACCAGAGGGAGTACTACATTTTATAAATGGGAATCTCCAATGTATGGTGATGATAAGAAGAGGTTATGGTCTTTAAGAAAAGGTGATTATTGCTAACAATGTTTACATCGAAAAGAAGCATTTTTCCTTGTTAGTCCAAGCACTTGGAATCAAAAGGCATACACTTGATCTATCTGAAAAAAAAGGTTAATAAATTTAAATGTGAAGAATTAGTGCTAGTAATAAACATCAGTAGCCAATGTATTTGCAACTCACAGAATAGTTACTTATTCCAGCAGTAGTAGCCATGCAGTGACAAAGGAACTCATATTGTAAGAGGTAAGAACACTATACATCCACCTTATTGAAGCGCTAACTTACAAATCAATTGAGCAAAATCAAGAACTCTACCAAAAAAACGGTATGTTGAAAAAGAAAGAACAAAAGGTTATCTTCAGTATGGAAAGACAGTAACATAACACAACCAGATATCCTGCAGAACCTTCTCGCCAATTCTGCTGAAGTAATCTGATTTTACAAATGAACTATCATTGTTGGAGCTCTTTGTGTCACCCACCAGCTTCGAATTCTTTGTTGCATGAATCATGATATACTCTTCTCCAAAAAATTACATCATATACAACTAGCTACCCCATTTTCCCAGTATGCAAAAAATGGTTCTAGGGCCAGATGTACTCTCATAGCATGTGTTTTCTGAACACAGCTCATGAGGTCCGTTTGGGTTCTGGCTTCTGGGAGTTACTGTTGTCAGGCAAAAATAGATACCGGAATCTTGAGTCAAATGCAACAACAGTAAAACTGCGTGCTCCAAGAAGCCGCTGCTTCCGCTGTGAAGAAGAATCTCGGATGATTGCAACTTGATCAGGTGTAAGGTGATGGCAGATCCAGTCAGCGAGCAAAGAATCTTCGACATTCCCCTTGGCATAGCTCTGCAGTAACTTTGGGATTAGCAGTTTCCCTCGGTCATTTACACCAACAGATGCTTGGATATAATCTCTCAAAGATTCCTGAAGCTCATGTCGGACATTTGCTGGAGAGAAGATCCTCACCTGTATGACAGCAGATCACCAAAAAACAGAAAAAAAATCACCACAACTTGATAGGTTAAGAGTTAAGACAGTATGGATGTTCAAATGTCCTATAAAGAACATGTTACAAAATCATGTGAGCAAGGATTTGAAGAAACAAGCAAGATTAGTTGGTAGCACAATAGATTCTGCAAAAAAAACTTGCACTTACTGAATGCAATATCTGCTGAACGATATTCAGGAAAACTATGATTATGATAAGCTCATATACTTACGGCAGGTGAAGAGAACATTCCACAACTGAGTCCAAACAACACAAGGGGTTCTGTCTCATCAACCGAGTACTTTTTGTGCTCCTCAGTTATTTTGAACTTATTAAGAGCTAGCATCAAGGACTATAAAAAGGAAGGGATAACAATGAGAGACATTATAAGAAAACTAAAGGAAAAAATAGGTTAAGAAAAAAGCTATACAAGTTGGGGCCGGTGCACTGGAGTCTTCATCTTTAGAATCACAAATTCTATTTCAGCTGCACTAAAGGACTGGCCACCAACTGTGTAACAGGCCTGCATCACTGACATGGCTTAATTGAAAGCCTTATTGAATAAATGTTATGCATTTTCTTGTTCAAAGAGATACTGCTCCAACCTTTTGCATTAGAGAAAAAAGCTTGATGTCATTTCGTGGAACTCCATATGCTAGATATGCCTGATAGAACACAGTACATAAATGTTAATGTATAGTCTAGTGAGTAAGCACTAGGTGGTGAAAGCAAAATGAAGGAATACGAGGAAAAGATAGAACTAATCTGAGAGATTATATTCAATGCAAGTCTTGTTTGCAAAGCCAGTCTCTTAAGTAATAGTCATACTTACATGCATTATCAATGCATTGTACAAATTAATCCAAAATGCTAACCGCTCATCACAGTTCATACCATTAGGGTTAACCTTTGATAGCTGTTCCACAAGAAATCTGCAAATACAAATGAATGGTTGATAGTAACATTTACATTCAATGTAAATAGTAAGAACTAAAACATGGTCTTGAATGAGGAACATCATCATCGACCGAAATAAAACCAAGAAACTTGGCAAGCATTGCAAAGAAATTGTTTATTGTGAGATGTAGTGAATTACTTCTTTAATTCTTAAAAATGCATTAAGTTTGGTTTGCTCATCAGCAAGACATTGGAGTTGAAAATGTAAAGATAAGCCAAAGTGACATGGAAAAGTGTGTTTGCTACACATTAAAATATGGATATATGGATAAATTACACACTGACAGGGACTTCTTTCAGGGATAAAAATGATAGCAAGTTGTGGGGTTCCAACAAAATCTATAAATAAACAGCATGTTTCCTGCAAACAAAAGATTGCATGGAACATCCCATCCTTTCCTCAATCAATCCTCATAATAGTCCAATTATCTGTAAATTCACTTAGGGCATCAGCGGTAAAATGATATTAGAAACGTAGATAGTATACACATTATCATACATACCAACTTGTGTTTCATGCCATATGTTTGAATTGCTACTCCTTTCACATTTCAGTAGTATCATTTGGAAGGATGCAGTATGATCACATTAGGCTGACAATTTTAGCCTAGGTTGAAGCAGCAAACCTGAACTTTTTTAGAGCTTCAGATGCATATTCAAGTTGCTCCTTTCCAACAGACATCCAAGATACTTCAGCTGCTGAATGATAAATTCCAATATCTCTTTGGCTTTCCTTCCCATTAACTTTATATGGATCGAAGTTTCTGACTTCAGTCTTGATCTCATCATTGCGATTTGAGTCAATGGAGGGACTTTGTAGCATTGAAGGAATTATGGATGAATCTGAGAAGGACGCAAGTGTAGAACAAGATAGACGCTCTGAGGAAGATGAACAATCAGGAGATGCCTTTGGCGACATCTTGGAGGATTCAGATAGATGGAGGAAAATGTTTCTCATGCAACGAACAATCTCCTCTGAGAGCTGATTTGGATTGTTCCAAAGATTCCCTCCTTTCATGCTAGTTATCTTTAGGATGGACTGTTCAAATGACAAGGTATCAATCTTCTCATCTTCTTCACCTTTTTTATCAATGGAGCAAGACTCTTGCATCTGCAGAAAGATAAATTACATATTTGGTGAAAATATGTCAAGCACAGTTAACTACCTTCCAAAACTATACAATCAGGCATGAGAATGACCTCATCATCGCTGTGCTTTTCCAGAAGTCTATTTAAAGAAACATCCCAGTGTTTTCCGAACAACCTATTTAGAGAAACCATCTGTCTCTCTTCAGAATCCTCTCCAACATCCTGCTCATATTCAAGTTCAGGGAATAAATCTTGTTGAGTTGGCCTCATTGACTCAGATCCTCCAAACTTTGAATCTCTCAATGATGATATGTGCTAAGAAAGACAGTGAAAAGAAACTTTAATAACTCCCACATCAGATAAAACAGTGTGAGGTATTTACTTACAGAAAACTTACTTCTTCCCATGTGCACGTGCAAGTTGACAGCGATTGATCATCTGGGGATGTAGATGGCAAACATCCTGGTTTACTTTCAGCAAGTAATCTTTCATTCCTTTCATGACAAAGCTGGTAAAACAGTTCATTCAAGTCCTTTTCGAGGTTCCATACAGAACTTTCCAAGGAGGCAATGTTAATTAGTAATTCTTGTGCCTAGAGAATGAAAGGTCAAAACAAAAATTACTGAATTGGCTAGGAAATGGCATTGCATAAAGACAGGAAATATAGTAGTTCTCGCACCTTGTATGGAAGCTTCACAGAAGACTTCAGTACAGGTGCATCATTTTGTGTAACGGCATCTGACAATGCAACGTGCAAATCAATTTCTTCTTCCAGCTGCCTCTGTAATTTCTTGACCTGCACATTTTTGACAGGATAAGAACACCAATATTTGCCTGTGGAAGAAGGTCAGAAACCAAAGCATCAGTCCTTACTTCCTGCTCGAGCTGCCACCTGTACTGCCTCATATTAACGCTTTGGCTCTCTTCTCTCTTTCCAATCCCATTGATCTTATCACCCTACAAAAGAACAACGAAAACCATCGCTGTAGCATTAATTCGATTGAAAAAAATAATCCAGGGACCAAGAAACAACAAGATTATTGGTTGACCATACAGTATGCGGTTATTAATAGAAAGTAGAGACAAATGGGGTAGGCGACAGTTCATCCGGGGCCCATGAAAAATTGCAAGCAAGCAAACAGCACAGCCAGAGCCGACAGCGCCCTGCGCATCACGGCATTCGCAAAAAGACGTCACTTTTGCGGCGTTTGCCGTTAAAATTTCGCTTTTCTCTACCAGAAAGCCATGTCCTCCCAAACAATTTTGTCCCAGATTCAGACAAAATTTGTGAATTTCTGTGATGTGTGGACGCTCGGTATGGACCATGGAGAAAGAAACGAGTCAACCAGAACCAACCTTGCTGCAGCTCATCGCCAGCGAGAGCGTGTGGCCGTCCTCCGCCGACAGATGTGCCGAACGCTGCAGCGCGCGCCCCGAGCCGCCCGATCTCCGGCCGCCGCCGCCCACTTTCTGGATCAGACGGCCTCTGAAACACACACAGAGGAGATATCATTCTCAGAATTCAGAAAGATTCAGAGATAGCAACTTAGCCAGAATCGCAACAAATCAATGTGAGAAATTCGAGAGCAACAAAATCCCACACATTGTGGGAAAAAAGGATTCAAGAACAGCAACAAGCGCATCGGCGGCAGGTCAATAATTACACTCACACTGGCGCGGAGGAGGATGCAGATGGAGTCTCGACGGCGGCGGAGGCGGCGGCGGACGGGAGCGCGTCCTCGGCGCGCGCGCACGGCATGGGTAGGGGCTCTCCAGCAAGATTCACTGATTCACCCCGCGGCGTCCCTCGGCCACGACCTCAAAGAACGAAACCGATTAAATGCTCACAGGGAGGGGAGACGAGGATTTGCTGGTACTGGCCTACAAACTCGAGCTTGGTTGATGGCCATTTGCATCGACCGACGTGGGGAGGAGGAGAGGGAGCGTTGAAACGATGGAAACGACAAGGTCGTGTGGGCGTCTGGGCGAGCGAGGGCTTTAAGGCGTGCGTGCGAGACTGCGAGGGAGGTTGGAGGAGTGGAGGTCTGGAGGACGAGTAGGGGAGACGACGAGGGTCCAATGAGCTGACGACTATGGCTGCTGCGGGTGACGACGCCGGCCGTTTCTATTATGTAAGGTGCCGTACAGTACTACTCTCCCTGTCGAACTTTATATTTTATATTTAAAATTTACGCAGTTGGTTTATATTTTATATTTCGTTCGTTAGCGTGTAATTGTAATTGACGTAGGTCTCTTTTGTAAGCTCTAAATTTAGAATTTTTTAAAGCTTATCTAACTTAGCTTAAAAAATTTTAGATAAATTTTTAGATCCAGAGCTAGGATAGTTTAAAAGTATTTAGTTCAGTAATCTAATTTTTATTTTAAACTAAAAATAAAGTTTAAACTATTTTATTATACTATACAAATCCCAGATCCGATATAAATCTTGGAGTTAGAGTTGTATCAAATAATCCCATAATTTAGTTAACTAAATGTCATCATCCAATCAACTCATATGTAAATTAGATCTAATAGAATTAACGAGGGATACCTAAGTTTTTTCTTCGCACTATTTATATATATGAGAATTGTTAAAAATAATGTTTTTTGGACACAAAAAGTACCAACTTTTCACTATAATATTTTTTTCAACGTTCAAAACAAATTGGATGCAAAAATACAAATCATTTTTGTTCGGCGGATCCAAACATTTATAAAGATATCTTTCATCAAAGAAAAATAATTTAACAGCGTATATTCTAAAGATATTGCTTATGTGATTAACATCCAGAGTTTAGAAAATTATTTCGAAAATATGATATAAAGGAATTTTTTTAGACTCATTGCAGAGACTATAAATCTATAATGTCCTTCTAGCAAATATACTACATATAACACATTTATAGTTTCCTCAAAAACAATAAATTTAGTTTAAATGTAGCAAAAAAATACATAATTCTTACAATAATCAATACATTGTTGAAATTTAATAGTTACATTTTTAGGGTTTTTGAGTTGGAACCGTAATAGATTAAAAGTATTTAGTTACACTGCTGAGAAATGGTCATTAGTGACAGACCAAAAAAGTCATAATTAACAGGTATCGCACCCGTTACTCTTATCACGTTACTAATAAACCATCATTAGTAACGGCCATGCACCAGTTACTAATGGTCCATCATTAGTAACGGACATATATGTATGTGTGTTACTAATAGTCGACTATTAGTAATGAACATATATATATGCCCGTAACTAAAAATGGACTATTAGTGACAGGTATAGATATCCACACGTCACTAATGGTTGATCATTTCGTTTAGTTCAGGTCTGTTTTGTACAATTTCGTTCAGTTCAAATGAGGTGACGATCAGATCCGATGTAGCAGTAAAGGGCACTACCACAAAAATAGTCTTTAGTGACTAAGTTTTACTGATGGATTAATGACGCGTGTCAGTAATACACTTTTAGTGACAGACCGTTTTTCACGCGTCTATAATATTATATTATTAGTGACGGATCGTAGTGTGACCCGTCACTAAAGAGGAGGCACCCCCATTAGTGATGGGTCACACTACGACCCATCACTAACGTGTCAAAGAATTAGTAACGATGACAACTACCGCTCGTCACTAATAACACCGTCGATCATTAGTGATGGGCGGTAGTTGCCGTCCGTCACTATAGGTTCCTACTGTGTATAAATAGGCAGGGCCAACCGAATGTTTTTATATCACGCAGAACCCTAAACCCTAGCAGCTATGCGCGTCATGCTAGCTCCTTCGTCATCGTTCTCCTCTACCGTCGCGGCTTCCGTTCCGTCGCAGCCTCCTCCATCGGCCTCCGTTTCGATGTGGCCTCTTCCATCGCGCCCTTCGTTCCGTCGTCGACCCTCCTCGCCGCCACCTCGTCGTGCATCTCCTCCTCCTAAGGTCCTAAAAGTTGTCTAGAGGGGGTGAATAGGCAATCTGATATTTTTCAAAGAAAATAATCAGTTTAAACTTCCAAGGTCCGGAATATCCGGGCGTAGTCGGATACTCCGGGAACTGGAGGAAAACTAAACTTATCCGAGGTTCAGATTATCCGGATGATCTAGGCACTCCAGAGGAATAACAATAAGATCTGCAGAATTAAACCTAGCCAACAATCTATGATTGCGAGTATTCAATGTAAAAGACCCTTGCTAGTTAACAGATAGGGCAATAAGTAAATGAAGACTAGCAAGTACAAAATATGAACACGATGATTTTTACTAGAGTTTGGATCCCACGATCCTACATCCCCATTGAGGAATCCCAAAGGGCTGGGTCTCTTTCAACCCTCTTCCTCACCAAGTGCCCACCGAGGTTGGCATTGGTTTTCACTCGTTACCTCTTTGAAGCCTAGGCAGAGACTTGTACAAACTTGTCCGGTCACCCACAATCCTTTGGGTGCTCATGGATCGACGCCTAGCTGTCTAGGAGGGATTACCTCCAAGAGTAATAGATCCATTGAGAACAACCGCGATCCAACAACTTTGTGCTCAAGATTTCCCAAGAAAACCAATACGCACACCCTCACACACACTTCCACAAGAATAAATCACGAAGAACTCTAGAAGTTTTGTGAAGAACTCTTAACTTGAATCCTAATTATTCGCTCTAGATCTAGCACAAGAACGAGAGAGTGCAAAAGAATGGCTGCTAGAGTTTTTGGGAAATGTCCCTCAATTATAGGAGAGTGAAATATTTATACCCCTTTCTCAAAACTAGTCGTTGGAAATAAAAATCACACACTGTTCATCCGGATGATCCGGACCAAACCGGATGTTTCAGACTCAAAAATAAAACAAACAGAACGATTGTTTCGGATTGTCCGGCTTTGACTAGATATTCTGGGCCTCAAAATAAATTCGAACAGAAAGGATTTTTGGACCATCCGGCATTGTCCGAATGTTCCGGGCCACAGAATAAAATCCAACAGAAAGCAATTTTGGATCATCCGAGCATTGTCCGGATGTTCTGACTCACAAAAATAAATTCAACAGAACACAAATTTCAGATCATACGGATGAGTCCGGATGTTCCGGGCTTCAGAGAAAATCCAAACAGAACGCTGTTTTTGGATTATCCGGCTTGACCCGAATACTCTGACGTACAAAATAATTCGAAACAAAACCAAATTTTTGGATACTCCAGACTGATCCAGATTATCCGACTTTGCTGGAAAATCAAAACTCAACTTAGAATAAATCCAAAAACTTTTCAAGAAGGTTTTTCTTTGAGCACTAAGTTTTAGAACACTGTTCAACGCATCCCTCTTGATAGTACGACATACCTAGACTCAATTTCTTATGAAAGATAAATATTTTGCACCATTGAGCCTAAATTGCACTAAAGAGAGCGTTTTCTCCATGATTGCTTGAATTGCAACACCGCTTTATGTTTTAATTTCTGCATTCATCTCAGCGACATGATTAGTAGCATTTGATCACGATTGTCATTAATATACCAAAACAAATTAGAAGCCTAGATACAACAAGATGCACTTTTAGGTCCTCCTCCACCTCCTCCTCTGTCGTGGCTAGGGATTATGATCTGTTGCTTTGTGAATATGTTGTTTTGTGAATATGTTCCCCTATTCGCTCAATGAAGAGAAGGTTATTAATATGAGGATGTGTGTGATAATTAGACTCTTTTTTGTTTTGACAAGTTTGTTCATGTAATGATGTTACATTACGTGCTACTAATATTGTTCTTATATTTTGTTCTTGCAATGATCTTATATTATGTACTCACTTTTATATAGTTTGATCATTTACGTTTCTTTTTTCTTTAATATTCTTTAGGGGTAAGATTTAATTAATTAGTTGTAATTAATTAATTGTCATGCACACATGTGAATTGAAATATAGCCTAGTGACGAGGAGGCTATTAAGTTAGCAGCCCGACATCTAAGAGTAATCCGTGTTTTTGTCTTGTGGTTTACACAACTATTATTTTACTTTTTTCATCGTTGTTAATATATAACATGAATTAGGGACATGACAAGCCTAAGTGATCAACGTGGCACTTTCGCTGGACATCGTGCTTCTAGCAGTAGGTGGGCCCATACTACGGTATTATTATACTTTTTTTCTGTCCCGTACTGCAAGTGCAATGTTTAGTTGTAGTAATCCATGCCAATAATATAGGTACCGACTTATGTTCCTCAGTGTTGCCTCCTAAAAATCCATCATTATGTCTACGAACGTAATTAGGTTTATACATTATACATTACATATTCTATTTATGTGGTAACAAAACTAATAAACTGATGCGATATTATCTCACTGATGTAGTTTCTAATAACAAGCTTTGCTGCTAACCATAACATTCATGCTGGTGATACCCTTGATATATCAATAAGAGATGGATGCACTAATATGGTTGAGGTTACGAGCTGTGGAGGTAGGTTATGCATTCATAGAAGGTGGGATGCATTTAGTTCCCGAGTCCGCCTAGTAGAAGAGGACTTTGTGGAATTAACAATGGAACCACAGCTGTCTTGTATGGCTACTATTTTTAATAATTATGACAAAGAGAAGACCGCAGGAGCCATAAAAATAGAGGACAATGATAGCGGTATGTATAGCAAACTCACATTACGTACTAGAAATGCATATTTTGTTTATGTACTTACTGACTTTTTTATAATTATGGGTGAGGGTCCTAGCAATACTACAAAGAAGAAGGGGAAGCAGATATCTAGGGAGGGTGACACCAACGAAATGAACCAACTAAAAAACATCTATTATTTTGGAAATCATACAGATGTAACTTCAGCAAGGAAGACTCTCATGTAAGACATCTCGGCAGGTTTATCCTCTGTGACCCTATATATCTGCACAATAAATAACTCGATCATTAACAAGAAGTCGATGGTAAGCTCTTTGCATATGTCAGAAAAGTAAACATCTACGTATATGCACTTGGCCTTGCACTTAGCTCTTCTTATTGTGGTTGTTGCCATCCCGAGGTGCTTCCTGTGTAGTCTTCATCGATGAAGCCTCTACACTGAGCCGGGAGAGGTGATGATGGAGAAGGCGCTGAGGTGTTAGTGATATGCCTTAGAGGTAATATAGAGATATTGTATGTGATATACTATGTTTATAAAATATTATTTTGTTTTTTAAAATAGACATTATCATTATTGATCAATGAGTATGTGACTTATTCAAGAGATGCCTAATGTAGAATGCTATTTCTAAATGATCTCTGATCATATGCCATACTAGGAATAAATATGACTATGAGGTCAGCATATGTATTGATTAATGGTCATGTCTCATGGATCATATATACGGAGATACCAAATCAATAACATGGACATATGTTAGATAGACCAACTATAAGACACTGTTAAGATTTGATGTGTCATTAGTTAGTCTCAAGTGATGTTTATGTAAAGTCCTTAGACCTAAGATCATCATGATTTCTAACATACGTAGTAGCTTACTTTAAGTCTACTAAACGTTACTTTGTAATTGGGTAGTTATAAAATTAGTCTTTGGGTCTGCTATGAAACATGTAGTGGGATATAAGTGATCAAGATAGAATTTGCTCATTCTAATAGGAGAGATATTTCTCCCCTCGATGTAATGGATTATAGAAGTGCAGGGCCATGCCAACGTGATTGAAGAGTCAATCATATGTTATAATCTAGTACAAAGATTGAGCTATTGAAAGGATGACACAAGTCTCACCTTGTGCTCAATCGATATCGTGAGAAAAAAGGATTTATACATGAGAACATTACATGTTCAGTCAATATGATATTTACGTATACTTGGGTTAATATGCTTTACTATATGCCACTATTAATGGGGTAACGGAAAGGAGTTTCCGTATGTAACCAAGTATGCGTGAACCTACATGGTCGCATGCTTAACGGGTTAGAACATCTAAATTAAATAGGATTCGATTTTGGCTCAGTTTGGATAGAGATCCAAGAAGTTTAAATAGAAATCCAAATAGATTTTTGTTGGGTCTAGGAGGCCCGAGCTAGAATGTCTACATATATATGAGGGAGAAAGACGAAGGGTTTACATGTGTATGCTCATATGCGTTTATGCATTACATGCTAATCTGTTAGCCACTACAAGCAAACCCTAGCCACCAACTCTCCTGAGCCTGACCACCTCGCTGCTCGCCTGAGTGCTATTACACTACCGGTCATCGTTCCACCTCTAGATGTGTGGATACCAGTAGAGACGCTGCTGTGTTGCTGCGCTGATCGGATCATCATTGGCTTGGCATAAAGGCGGTTAGACATGGAAGAGATGACTGATCGGTTGCTTCCTGACTGGCTGGACACGCGTGTGTTGGACCGACTTCTCTAACTCTTCTTTCGCTGCTTTGTGTCTTGCGAAAATTTTATTTTATGTTATCGTAGCCTGCGCGTACCCTATCAGGAGGAGGAGGAGAGGAGACAGTAGGATTTGGTGAAGCAGCGACAATAACTGTGTGTCCTCTATCAAAGCAACTCAACATCAGGGAGCTCATGGTCGGGTGGAGCACAAGGTGACGTCAACCGCTATCAGGTGGATTGTGACATTCAACCCAATATAAATTGAGTCCATGCAAATGTGTATATGGTGGATAATATCACCTTGCTAATTGAGCAAGAGTTATACCAACATATAAACCTATGTGTTACAACAATAGCATCTCTGGTTAACCCTTTTACACGAAGCGAGAATGAAAGTGAAAGTGGGTACTATGCGTAAGTGGGCTTGCTCCACGAAAGAGCTAGGCTAGTACAAATCTTGAAAGATAGGGTGTGATAAATGGTATCAGAGCCGATCCTTGTGGTTACATACGTGCGTGTCAGGGGCATGAACATATTGCGCATCGCATGTGTGGCTCTTGTTTGGGCATACGCATGGCATATGTAACGGCACTAGACGTATGGTCGTGTGCTAAGAGGACGAGAATGTCGAATCCTTTGAGAATGGGTGTATGTGGTATATAGCCCAATATGAATTGAGCTGAGTGTATGTTGGATAGTACCACCTTGCTAGTTCAGCATGAGTTGTACCAACATATAAACACATGTATACAAACCATAGCACATCCGAGTTAACCTTTTACACGAAGCGAGGACGAAAGTGCAAGTGAGATGCAATGCATACATGGGTATGTTCCTTAGAAGAGCTAGGCTAATACGGATTTTGGAAGCTAGGGTGTAACATGGATCTTGGGGTGACATTGGTCGTCGTCAATGGAGCCCGGGGTGACAACGGTAGAGATCAAGTAGAGAGAGGGAGGTGCGGAATGGTTGAGAGGGGAGATAGAATTTAATTTATATTAGTGGTGTGCGTTTTTTGGTTAGTGTTCTTTTGTTCGCCCAATTTTTCAAAAAAAAATCATATGCTTTGATCTTTAGCGACGGACTTGTAGGACATCCGTCACTAAAGATAGGTATTTAGTGACAGGTATCTTTCAAGCTCGTTACTAAAGATCAATTTAGGATTTAGCAGTTTGAGATCCCTCATTAGTGACGAACACCGTTGAGACCTCTTTTAGTAACGGTTGTAAACGTATCGATCACTAAATGTATATTAGTGGTGCTTGTTCTTTATTCGTCATTAAAGTTATGTCACTAAAGGTTATATTTTTATCTTTAGTGATGATTGTAAATATATCCGTCACTAAAGTATATTAGTGATGTGTGTTCTTTATCCGCTATTAAAGCTATGCCAGTAAAGGTTATTTTTTTTTGGTAGTGGTAACAATCTGGTTTTGTTTTAACCAATAACCTTTCTCTGCTGCAATCTGGTTACTTCCTGTTTTGCGCCTCTTCATCTGCAGTGTTTGTGCAGTTTCGTTCTGAACTTCCCCCTTTTTCTGCAATTCTCTTGCCCGGGATAGTGGCTAGTTCTATCTTCACAGCTACTGCAGATCATGCCTCCACTTGCTACAATGTCAACGCCAGGTTCGCTTCTTCTGCTGCCCCTCTCTGCGTATCAGTGTTACATATTAATCTTTTTGGTTACGTGTGATTGTGTGTTGAGTACATGTGTCAGAGAGTAAACGTGCGTGGGAGAGTTAATTGGCTAACGAAGGTCCTGGTGTATATATAATTAGTGAAGTATATTAGTGATGTTAGTGAAGTTAGTATATATGCTGGTGAGTTGTAATCACTCGATGAGTTGAGGAGGGTGAGTGTGTGAGAAAGAAAGAAAAATATGCTGGTGTCACTATTGGAGAAGCAAATTTCCCTGTGGACATCAAACTGTCACGAAAATACGAAAAATCGAAATCAATTTCCCTATCAGTGTGCCAACAGAAAATAGCTGCCAGGGATAGAGCGACAGAGAAATTTAATTTGCTTGACGACTCATTGTCAGAAATAATTTCTTTGATGGTTTGTAACCGACGGAGAAATTTGATGTCGTCAGGTCTAAATTTCTATCTCAACAAGTTATGCCGACATGAAAATTCCTTTTATACCTTCAATAGAAATATTTTTTCTAACAACATGTAGGTTTTTTCATGTCGAATGTGGACGTTTTCCTGTCAGGATGCTGTCGTCAGAATTTACCTTGAATTTCCTGTTGGCTTGAGCCGACAGGAAAATGGATTTTTGTGTCACACTGCTAATTTAATAATAGGCTCAGAACAGAATTTTATATAGGAGATCAAAACAGAATTTCATACAGGTTTCATCATAACATTTATCATAAAATTCATAACAACATTCATTACAAATTTCATAACAACATTCACAACATTCTTCAGAATAATGAGCTTCAAGAAGATAAAAAGGTATTGTTTTTTACACCCATAAGATGGATCAAATCACCAGAATAGGGTGAAAAGTGTAATACCTTTTTGCATCTGGAAATGCATGGAGATCCTAAGTTCAGTGTACAGTCCAAGTGTTCAACAACAGCGAAAAAACGCAATTGCCGGAGCAATGCACCAATTATGGAGAAAACTGACACTAGTTCCGTAGTCCGGCAATACACATCCACCATCTCATCGAGTCTCCAAATGCACACGCTCAAAACCCTCCATGCCCAGAAGAGACCAAGTGGTGCCACTGCCACATACCTTGTCGAGTCCTACATACTTTCGGAATTGACATGGTCTCCAACTTCTACATTTAAAAATGACAAAACTATAATATATTATGAACAAATATGAACATATCATATTTGTATATCCAATCAAAATATTCAGAGATATGGATAGCTACACTGACTATACATATGACCAAAATATCACTTCTTTTAGTGGAGAGTAAGATCTCAATGTTCCAGGCTTTCAGCATGTTCATGTGTCCAGGCATGTGTTTCCTGAACACTAAAATAACAATAGCCTAATAGGCCCCCTCAATTAAAGTGAAGATTCAATTCAGACCTACTTTCCATGATTGCCAGAAAGAAGGCAACCTATTCCATCTTAAGTTATTCACAGCCATCAATGGTTACTCAGTTCTTAATACATAGTATGGAACAAAAACTGTCACAGCAAAACTCACCGGTCTGTGTGCTATTGAACCACCGAAATCAAGAATTCAGCCTTACATAAGCCCTTTTAAGGAAAGTGAATATTTTTTGCATGTATTCCACTTGCCAAGTCTATGCCAAAAAATGACAAGATAAACTCAGTAGGCTGTTTGATCACAATTTTACACATTAACAAACTTGTGGTGTTAGCCGGTTATCCCAAACTGCAGAGTGTGTGAATTTTGATAACTTGAGACAACACCAAAAACAATGCAAATAAACACGTCCAAGAAAGTCGCGGAATCAATAGCTGCAAAAAAATAAACTACATGTCCAAGAAAGTCATAAAATTTAGATACCTTGAATCTCAACGCTACTGTTGTACCACATTTAAGAGCATCTCTAACCAACTTTTTATTTTTGACTTCCTATAAATAAAAATAAGGAGTTTTCCTATCTAAATTGACTCTCTATTCTTTGAGGCACTCCATTGATTGCCCTGTATTTGACTCCATATATTTCATCTACTTATATTTTATTAATATCGTATAACTACCGCTAATCGTTATATTTTTGAACGACAAAATTTTCAACGGTTATATTTTTAAACAGCTATATTTGCAATTGCTCTTTTTTCTAACGGCTATATTTCAAATAGACATATTTTGATGAAATTAAATCTTATGGGATTTATTTAGCTCTACTCAATGTTGATGCTCTTTTGATATTTTATTGGATGCAGGTTGTTAAACAAATACTTGAGAAGGCAATAAAAAGGAACTTGTGCATCTGTAAACGAGGAACAAATAAAGCAGTATTTGGCTCCTGCCGTAATCTGCTGCTCCATCTCCATAAGAGAAAAAGGATTACCAGGCAAGGGCCAGGAACAGGTAGAGGAATCACCAGGCAGCTTTGGGATAGAGAGGCTTTTGGCTCTCTGGCTTTGAGGAGGAGAGCAGCTAGAATATAGAGCAGGATGAGATACGGAGAGAAGTAGGAAGCTAGTTGGAAAGAGTTTTTGAGAGAATTTTACTAAATAATAGGATAGGGAGTGAGATAAGGGATTGATTAAAAATGTCCTAACGCATCATGAAAATGAAGAGCAAGGAAGAAATCAATATCTCACCACGCAGTGCAAGAAATAAGGTTGGGGGATTTCCATTTGACGGATACCGCAGAACAAATTCCTCAGGAACTTCACTGCATGAAGGCAAAAAAAATAGATTACGTAAGAACTGCCATGCTAAACTCATCACTGTATATGACAATAGCTCATGGCTAGTGGGGGGAAACCACCTTAAAGCTTCAGCACCTAATACTTGCTCCGGAGGAATCCATCCATCCGCATTGATTAGATCTAACCAATGACCAACACTGAGTACATAGAAATAGTTTTTAAAGGTTTAATTGGTTATAGAGAATAATGAACAAGTGTACCGTTCAGAGCTTCATCACTCAGGAGCTGATGTTGCCACCAAGTATAGCCCTACAAGAAGGTAATCTTCTGCTAATCTGCTGTTAAAATAAGGTATTTTCCGCAAAGAAGTGTCCTAATAGTTGAAAACAGGGGCAAAGTGAAATTTGATCATGAGGATTTTGTGGTCTTTCTATGTAACAGACCATCTGGTGCTGCTACCAACACACATGAGATTTGTATCTAAACAACAGAATATGAAATATACCTGAAACAAGTCTGGGTTATCTGCATTACTGAAGGAAGTACCAGAAATCCATTGGCACTCTCCAAGTACTAGAGCTCTCCCTATGATGCTGAAACAAAACATGAGACAAAATCAACAAGTAGTTGAGAGTATAAACATCCCAAAGGCATTCTCAAAAAATGCATCCCAAATGAAGTACACGGTCAATACTTAAAGGGAGAAAAGGTATAGTGGCAAGAGTTATGCACATTTGTGAAGATTAATATTTCCACAAATAATGACTTAGCACTCCTTCAAAATGTTTTAGCAGGGAAATATGTAGCAGCTAATTATCTGTGGTGGCAGTACAAGCAACTGACATAGTGTCAGGTAAAGTACAGATATGGACAAAAGATCAACTCAACAAGAGCATAAAAGGCCAACTTTGCCATACCCTTCTCGGACAACATGGACCTGATGAAACATCTTCTTAACATTTCCGGTACCATCTTCTCAACAACGATATGGACCTTACACATCAATTAAGCATCTGTAAGAACTAGAAAAGAGCATGAAGGTTTGAACCTATAGATTAGTTGGGATACATAGAAGTTATTATATCAATTTATAAAGAATATCATAAATGATGAAAAACAAATACTTCCTAACATGTCAAAGAAATATTAACACAATACTGACATATTATTATCATGAATAATCATAAATATAAGTCCTACCTCAAAGCATCACCTCAAGAACAAAGTACTCCGGAATATCATGGAAGTCATTCCGCCTATCAATACAATAGAACGAAGATGTTTATACGTAGAAAACCCAAAAAGAAAAAAGAAAAGGTTATTGCAGAATAGATCTTGACCTCGGTAATCCAATATCTGTAAGAGAGAAAGAAGAGAACACATCACATAAAACAAGCACGATATGCACATGTAACAAGCAAAAGTATCCAACAAGCAATATATTGATGGAGAAAAACACATATTTTAACAAGAATCAAAAGTGTACTATGAGAGTTTAAAGTTTATTAGAAAGGAGGTGGAGTGAAGGGAGGGTGCCGGAGTTGGAGGCGGTGCGGGGGGAGGGTGCCGAGGTCGCTGGCGGAGTGGGGTGGAGGGCGCTGGTGACGTGGGGTGGTTGCCGATGGCGTGGGAGAGCCGGAGGCGCGGGGTTAGGGGGGCGCTAGCGGTGCGAGGGAGAGGCTTGTGATTCCATAAAATTATTTTTCTATCGGTTATCAAATAACCGTCAGACCAAAATAATTTTC
Source organism: Zizania latifolia (assembly GCA_000418225.1). Classification (NCBI taxonomy): domain Eukaryota; kingdom Viridiplantae; phylum Streptophyta; class Magnoliopsida; order Poales; family Poaceae; genus Zizania; species Zizania latifolia. The sequence continues at coordinate 349,413 of KE372012.1, forward strand.
CTATTGGTAAACCACAAACGGACAGTCCATTTCTGTTTTTCTATTGGTAACTAAAAAAACATCAGGAAAATGGTAACATCGACGGTAGGGGTGGCAATGCATCCGATGAGGCCGGGGACCCACCTCTACGGGGCTGGGGTCGGATCTATTTTTTCAGCCGTGGGTCCGTCGAGTCGAGACCCCGCATAATACTGAGTTTGGGTCTAGGTACATTATCTAACCTGTGGGTCCCCGATTTAGTAATAAAAAGCCCAATATATATAGACCTAATTCCAGCTTCTACGAGAAAATCCTAGTTGACTAGTACAGGTCCATGTCCCCGCTCCCCCGTCCCCGCTCCCACGCTTCTTCCATCCTTGGCGGCTGATGGGCTGTCCTGCGCCTGGAAGCTTTGCTTCGGCCTTCTGTGCTTCTACCAATCTGCTGGACACTGCGAAGTGCACCGGTGTCATCGCGCCGCTCCGCCGCCGTCCCCAGCGCTGAGCCTCGCTAGAGTCGTCGCCGTCCCCAACCCTAAGCGCCACGCCGCCGTCTCCAAGCGTCGTGCCACACTGCCGTCTCAACCGTCACGCCACGCCATCGTCTCAACCGTCGTGCCACGCCGCCGTCTCAACCGTCGCGTCACACCACCGTCCTCAACCGTCGTGCCACGCCACCGTCCTCAACCGTCACGCCGCTCCGCTGACCCCAGGCGCCAGGCGAAAATAGCCGCCGGCCAGCCCTAGCGCGGTGGTCCCAGGCGCGGTGAAGGCAGCGGTCCAGTCCTGTCCTCCCCTAAAATCATCGCCGTAGATGCGAGTCGGTGCCGTCGCTCAGCCACAAGCGGGAGGCCGATGGCGCTGACTTTACGCCACTGGTGGCGTGGTGGCCTCTCCAATTGGGTTCACAATCCGTGGGCAGCTTCGCTCCTCTTCACAATCCGAATGTATTGGCCTCCAGTTCATAAAGGCAAAGTATGAAAACCTCACCAAATTCATTTTTGCTGGCTAGCATTCGGGGCTAACAAGGCATGGCCAGGCACGACATTGCGGGTCTACGGGGACCATCGGGTTTACGGGGGACCCGACGGATCCGGATCTAGGTGAGGAAATTCACCTGTGGGTCTAATGGGGTCGGGTCTTACCGGGTCCGGGTCCAAGTTCGGTATTGACCAACCTGGACCCGACCAGCCCCGTTGCCACCCCTAATTGATAGGAAAATTCCGTTTTCCAGTAGTATGTGCAGTGCCACAAAAATACTGACGACTGTAGCTAAGCTTGGCGTCGAAAAATACGTATAAAACAATATGGTTTGAAGTATGGAAAAATTGTAATAACATAATAACAAATAGGTGAATAGTAATGATAGATCTTCGAACTTATAAATAAGAGAATGAGTGTGCAGGCACGTACGACCCCACATGCATAATACGCGCACGCAGCACGCAGGTGCATCCTTGTATTCACACGTGAACTCTTCTAACATCTAGAATTCCTTGCCTCCTAGATTGCAAGTTTGGAGCTAATTAAGTAGACACGCAGGTGCTCCTAAGTTGGGTTAAAATATTGATTGTCTTCCCAATTTGAAGCATCAATTTCTGAGTTAAATAGATCCACATACATATTACTTATAACCACATTGACGAGGACATCTTTAACACAGTTATATCTAAGTCCATAAATCAGAAAAAACATCTCTAAAATAAATACAAAGATCAATCACTTGAGCTTGCGTGACAATTAAATTACCAGGTGAATGCATTTTTAGGATTGTATACACACATGAACTATCCAATGAAGTACTACTAAATTCGTGTGATGTTATTGTCTTACTCAGTAATGAAGGAAAACCTCAAGAAATCTAAGCTAGAGTGTCAGTGGCAGAGCTTGGTGCGTCAGAGGCAGACAAGCTGAATTAAAATAACCATAACTTTGGAATGTCTTCTCCAATTTAAAAGTTTTTAGACTTTTTGGAAAGCTGGAGAAACCTACTTCCCAAAGAATATAAATCCTGCCAAAAACACCACGCTAGCCAACCAGAATTACCATACTAATTAGCTTTTCTTTGCCGATCAGAGTCTATTTATAAAATAATCAATAGTTTCTATATGTAATAAGTTTTCATACTTTGGGGTGACATGCCTAGGACTATAAATACTCCCAGAGACCATAGTTATATTTAAGTTTTGTTGAAATCAAAGTCTAGCACTTCTACTTTGCAACTTGAATCCGTGGTTGGTTAGATCGTCGTTTCATTGTTCTAGAAGTCCACCTTCTTGTATCCCCTGCGAAAATTCAACAATATTTAGCATTTGAGTACTTGTTCTTGCTAGTTCTCGATTGCTTGTAGGAACAAAGACCCTCGTGGTTTGGTTGATCGTGCTCCATCAAAATCACGAACAGACTAGAGAGTTGGTATAGCGATTGCTAAGCCACAACGCCCCTGGATGATTGTAGTCGAATCGTCAGCGTCTCCTCCTATCAATCGATTTACCCATCTCATCAAAAGATTAGGCCACCCAAGTTCCCATTACACGTTAAAAGCAACTAATTTGTGCTCTCTGCCTACTGCTTGCTCAAAATAAAATAGATTGACCATACTTACAACTCTACTCATCAAGCAATTTTAGTTTGCTAGAAATGCTAAATGACTATTGTGACATGTTGAATTCTACAAATCTGCTATAGCAGAAAGAATTTGTCATTGGTAGTACGGAGCCTAGAATCACTAAAACAAAGTAAGAGTCATGTTTGTTTTGGCTGGAGATTCTTAGTAGCTAGCTGGTTTGAGTATCTAGCTGGCTGGTATGAGTATATGGCTGTTCTGAGTATCTAGCTAGTGAGAATATGGATAAATTCTCAGCTTCTGGATTTTAGTTCATTTCTATATTATACAGCTACTGATTTTCACAATATGGATCCAAAATATATGGACTGTTTGTTTTAGCTTCAGATTTTAGAAGTAGCTGTAGTTGCCAGAAGCTGAAACAAACATACCCTGAGAAACGCATGATGGCCTAATCCTATTCAGCCTTGTCCTACACAGAGAGAAATTTGAATCAAACCTCTACTGCTAGGCTACTTATAAACGATCCGGCTATGCAAAGAATAAATTTCAAGTCTTCTGTTATGATGCTTTATTGATTTAAACAACTCAGCTCTCTCTTTTACCATTAGTATCATTAGGTAATAATCAGGTTGTTGTATGTTTTATATTTTGTCACATCGCTTTGTATTCAAAGTTACATTATGATTTTATACCACACAAGTAGTTAATCAGGAAGCACATAGTGAAGAGCATGCAAGGAAATTAGTTAATCAGGAAGCACGTAGTGAAGAGCATGCAAGGAAATTTTACAGAACAATAACATTCAAAGTTAAAGTGGAAATTTTATAGGTGGGGAGCTATTGAGGCATCCATATTTGCTTCTGATCGAGGTTGTCACTCTCCAGGTCGCAGTTGCCCAAATCAAGCTAGGTCACATGCTATCATATTCGCATTGCCCTAATAGCCGCCTACCCAACAGCAAAGTGCGTGCTAGCCCACTACGACCGGGAAACTACTGGATCCCCTCTTCCCCACTCTTGGATGCCAAATCTGTCTCAGGGCCATAGGTTCCTGGCCAGCCACTGACATATCTGACTTCGTTGACCGGCCTCTCCCTCTCCCTGTACTCACCTCATCAAAGTGGACGTCGACCAATAGTATATATAGAGAGGACTTCTGGGTCACAACAGGAGCAAGTGGATATATAATCGGTTGAAGGATGAAGATCGCTAGGGCAACTGCTACATATGACGCACACGAGCTGTGAGATGGTGGCTGCTACTTCTTGGTGTGTGTGATGCCGTTTCTATTGAATGCCTCTTTTCGCTATGTCAAATGCCAAAATGAGATGGAGGTTGCGTTGCCATTAGGGATGATAACGGGGCATAAACAAATGAAATAAGATTATAAATTAACTGAAAGTTTACCACAAACCATGACGATGGTAGTGGCTTGTGTGGGGGTGGGGAGGGTAGCAGTAGACGAGTAGAAGACAGTGGAGACTAGCAGCGTGAGCATGAGCACGAGCACGAGCGCCACCACTAATTGCTGAAGAACCTAGAGGTTGGAGTTGTGCATCAGTGTCATGTGCATGAGATGTTGAGAGTAGTGTGGTGTACTGTGATGGAATTGTGCCCAAGAAAATTCTGGGGAACCAGAAATTCCGGCTGTAGCCGGAAGTTTCGGGTTCTGGATCATCCGGAAGTTCTATTAGGACCAGAAGTTCTAGGTCAGCCCCGGTATTCGATTTTCTGGACGAACTGGAAGTTTCGGGTTCTGAACGAACCGGAAGTTTCGGGTTCTGGACGAACCGGAAGTTCTGGTTGGACCGGAAGTTCCGGGTCGAGAATTAATTTGATACAGAATGTCATTTTTGGAAGTTCCGGCTGTAGCAGGAAGTTCCGGGGTCCGGAAGTTCTGGGCCAGGCGAACAGATTTGATCTGTTGGGCTTTAATATAGATTAAAGATCCATGATAGGGTACTATATAAAGAGAGGTGGGGCAAGCACAAAGAGGCTGCTGATTGCTCCTATTGTTCCTAGTGGAGAAGCCTAGCCGCCACACCTCTCCTCTCTCCATAATCACAAGTGTTGTGATTGATCTTCCGAATCTCACGAGTGGTGCTAGCACGCCAGCGCGAGGTAATCCCGTCCCTGTACGTGTGGATACCGTAGAGGCACCATTGCTGCATCAGTGCTGTTCTTCTTTCTTGGAGAACACCGGATTACGTCGACTTCGCCGCCAACGAACGGACGGAGCTGTGAGGAGCAGATCGAGGACGCGCTTCATCGACTCTACTTCCGCTGCTCGAGCGCATCTCGAGGCTCAAGGTAACGATCCATGATCCCATTACACGTATGGTTCCTAGGCTAACGGGGTAAATTTTTAAAATTAAGCGCTAGCGTAGCCTCCCCATATCCCAACAGTGGTATCAGAGCCTACGTGCGTAGTGTTCGATCTGGATCGATCACATATGGTGATATGTGATGGAAATAGATTGGATCTATTATTTTTGTCGTTGAATTTCTGGAAGTTCCGGTTGGACCGGAAGTTCCGGGCCGAAATAATTTTCGATACAGAATGTTATTTTCGGAAGTTCCGGGTATGACTCGGAAGTTCTGGGTCCGGAAGTTCCGGTTGGATCGGAAGTTCTGGACAGAAATAAATTCCGTATAGAAGGTTATTTTCGGAAGTTCCGGGTGTGACTCGAAACTTTCGGGCAAAAAAAAAATTCAAGTCAGAAGGTTGATTTCGGAAGTTTCGGCCCTAAGTCAGAAGTTCTGAGCCCTTCGACCGGAAGTTCCGGGCCTACTGGCCGGAAGTTCTGGGTCCAGTTCAGTCACGTCTAGATTCCACCTAACTCGTTTTTGCAGAGAATGTTGTGACTAGTATGGCCTTGCAAAGTATATGATACTCGCTTGTAATAACATGGCCTGCGTCTCATGGTTGATTGCAGTCCAAGGCTGTTCAAATGTTGTACGACCTGCGCGTCGACACGTGATGCCTATGCTCATATAACTAGTATAGTCCCATTAGCTGTAATAGGCTGATACAGGTTCATGGAGGCCTGAAGCGTGATGACCCGAAGGACAGAAACCATATAGATGGAGATCACCATGCAAGAGGGTCATACTATGTCACAGTTAATATGATTGCCTATGTTGTTTACTTATGTTCCTGTCATACTATTCTTTCATGTTCTGTGTGTGGTAGGCATCGTTACCATGGTAGAATAGTTTTCCTCAGAAAATTAAGTATTAATGCTCTTTCCAATAGCCGCACCTACCAAGATTCTCAATCATCGATGGTGGGTCTGCCAAAGTAGGGTGTCGTCTTTTATCTTGACCAGTTAGGGTGGATGTCGGACAACCACATGCATAGTATTAGTTTGCTTAACAAAGCTATCAAAACGGTTTTGGGCTTTATGGCAAGGAGTTGAGAGTCGGGCATTGGATGCTACCCCAACGAACAAGAGTCACATAGAGATGTGATTAGCAAAGTGTTGCTTACATATGTCACTAATCTTCTAGCAGTGATGCCAAAACTCACTAGGAGTTAGATGAATATGGATCTTATCCCACAATGTGTCGTTAGATGGAAAGTGATCATTTTACATATTGTGGCATATCTTTTATTTGATAGAAGATTAACATAGCATAGTGCTAAAAATTGTATTGTTGTTGTAGATCATGGCACCTACTGCAAAGAACACTTCCGTTTTAATCTGAGATCTATCCTTGAAAAGGAGAAATTGTCTGGAACAAATTTTATAGACTGATATAGGAATTTGAGAATCGTTCTCAAACAGGAGAAAAATGATTATGTTCTAGAGGAACCCTATCCTGAAGAACCAACGGATGATACACCAATTGCTAAAAGGCGGGCTTATGAGAAGCATGCCAGTGATTCAGTTGATGTCAGCTGTCTCATGCTTGTTTACATGTCCTCTGAGCTTCAGAAGTAATATGAGGATAGGGATGGCTACGATATGATCGTGAAACTGAAGGGCATGTTTGAGAACCAAGCACGGACTGAGAGATATAATGTCTCAAAGTCCTTCTTTGCGTGCAGGTTGACGGAAGGCAGTCCAGTGAGTCCTCATGTGATCAAGATGATTGGTTACGTTGAGAACCTAGAGAAGCTTGACGCTAAACTTGATAATGATTTAGCCACAGATGTGATTCTTCAGTCGCTCCCTGCGAGCTTCGAGCCATTTATCATGAATTTTCATACGAATAGCATGAAGAAAACATTGGCTGAATTGCATGGGATGCTCAAGACAGCCGAGGAAAGCCTTAAGAAAAATCCGAGTCATGTGATGAGGGTTCAAAAGGAAAGTAAGAAGGGAAAGCGTAAGGGAAAGGCTAAAGCTTCAGATGTGATCTCGAGCTCCAAGTCTAATTCGGCTGGAAAGTCCAAGTCGGGCCCTGCTAGCTCTGACACTTGACACCACTGCCACAAGCCTGGCCATTGGCGGAGGAATTGCAAGTTGTACTTGGAAGAACAAAAGAAAAATAAAGGGAAGTGTGACTTCCGCTTCAGGTATAAATGTTATTAAAATTTATCTTACTACTCGTCCAAGTGATTCATGGGTATTTGATACCGGATCAATAATTCACACTTGCAAATCGTTACAGGGGCTGAAAAAGACTAGGAAGTGCGCAAGAGGCGAATTGGATGTTCGCGTCGGCAATGGTGCAAAAGTTGCTGCGTTGGCTGTCGGCGTTTATTCTTTGTCGCTACCCTCAGGATTAGTTTTAGAGTAAAATAATTGTTATTTTATTCCCGCCTTGGGCAGAAATATTATCTCTTCGTCATGTTTAGAGGAAGACGGTTTTGAATTCGTAATAAAGAACAAGTGTTGTTCGATATTTTTGAATGGTATGCTCTATGGTGTTTGTCCATTGTTGAATGCCTTATATCTTCTGAATCTTGAGGATACACATGTCTATAACATTAATATGAAGAAACCTCGACTCAATGATTTGAATCCTACCTATGTATGGCATTGTCATTTATGTCATATAAATGAGAAGTACATGCAGAAGCTCTATAGAGATGGACTTTTGAAGTCATTTGATTTTAAATCATTTGACACATGTGACTCTTGTTTACTTGGCAAGATGACTAAGACGTCTTTCACTGGTCAAAGTGAGAGGACAAACGAGCAATTAGACATTGTACATACTGATGCATGTGGACCAATGAGTTCTATAGCCAGAAGTGGATTCCAGTACTTCATCACTTTTACCGACGACTTTAGTAGATATGGTTACGTCTACTTACTGAGGCATAAGTCGGAATCCTTTGAAAAGTTCAAGGAGTTCCAGAATAAGGTACAAAATCATACTGGCAAGACAATTAAATTTATACGATCGGATCGTGGAGGTGAATATTTGAGCTATGAGTTTAATGATTATCTGAAGCGGTGTGGAATTATTCCACAGCTGACTCCACCTGGTACACCTCGGTGGAATGGGGTGTCCGAGCGGAGGAACCGAACTTTGTTAGACATGGTCCGGTCGATGATGAGTCAAACTCATCTTCCATTGTCTTTCTGGGGATTTGCTTTAGAAACTGCTGCTTTCACACTAAACAGAGTTCCATCTAAATCTGTAGAGAGGACGCCATATGAGATATGGACTAAGAAGCGTCCCGGGCTATCTTTTCTAAAGATATAGGGTTGTTTGGCCTATGTAAAGCGTTTGACGTCTGATAAGCTCACTCCTAAATCTGATAAATGCTTCTTTGTGGGGTATCCTAGAGAAACCAAAGGATATTTCTTTTATAACCGAGAAGAAGGCAAATTGTTTGTCGTCCAGAATGGTGTTTTTCTTGAGAAAGAGTTTCTTTCGAAAGGGGTTAGTGGGAGCACGGTGCAACTCGAAGAAGTTCGAGAACCACTAGAAAGTGTTTCACCTCTTACTGAACCGGATCTCGACATGCAAGAGGTTGCAGGGCCTGTTGTCGAGACACCGGCCCCACGTTGGTCGGAGAGGTTGAGTCGTGCGCCCGAGCGGTTAGCGTTTTTGACCACTGGACAGCGCGACATATTATTGTTGGACAATGATGAACCTAAGACCTATTCGGAAGCGGTGATGGGACCAGACTCTGAGAAATAGCTTGGAGCCATAAGATCGAGTTAGAATCCAGGCGAGAGAATCAAGTTTAGAACTTGGTCGATCCACCTGATGGTGTAAAAACTATCGAGTGTAAATAGATTTTTAAGAAAAAGATAGACGTTGATAAAAATGTTCACATCTATAAGGCACGATTGGTGGCGAAATGTTTCAGGCAGATTCAAGGTGTTGATTATGATGAAACGTTTTCGTCCGTCGCTATGCTAAAGTCTATCCGGATCATCCTAGCAATTGCCGCATTTTATGACTATGAGATATGGCAAATGGATGTCAAGACGGCTTTCCTTAATAGAAACCTAAGTGAGGATGTGTACATGACACAGCCCGAAGGTCTTGATGATCTAGAGAATACTGGAAAAGTTTACAAGCTGCAAATGTCCATTTATGGGCTGAAGCAGGCTTCTCGGAGTTGGAATCTTTGTTTTGATGAGGTAGTCAAACGGTTTAGTTTCATCAAGAACGAAGAAGAGCTTTGTGTTTACAAAAAGAATAGTGGGAGCTCATTTGTGTTTCTGGTCTTATATGTAGATGATATATTGTTGATCGGAAATGATATTCCTATGCTAGATGTTGTCAAGGCTTCATTGAGAAGATCTTGGAGAGACAGCATACATCTTAGGCATAAAGATCTATAGAGATAGATCGAGAAGGTTAATTGGATTAAGCCAAAGCATGTACATTGACAAGGTATTGAAACGGTTCAATATGCAGAATTCCAAGAAAGGTTTCATGCCAATGTCATATGGTATTTCTCTCAGCAAGAGTCAGTGTCCTTCGACACCTGATGAGCTGGAGAAGATGAGTGTGATCCCGTATGCCTCTGCAATCGGATCCATCATGTATGCCATGCTGTGTACACGCCCAGATGTTTCTTATGCTCTAAGTGTTACGAGCAGATATAAGTTAAACCCGGGTGAAAGTCACTGGGCGGTAGTAAAAAATATCTTTAAGTACTTGAAAAGAACTTAGGATATGTTCCTGATCTATGGAGGCGAGAAGGAGCTTGTTGTAAATGGTTACACCGATGCCAGCTTCTAGACCGATAAGGACGATTCACGATCACAGTTTGGATTTGTGTTCTGCCTCAATGGAGGCGTAGTGAGTTGGAAGAGTTCCAAGCAAGAAACGGTTACAGATTCAACGACAGAAGCCGAGTATATTGTAGTTTCGGAAGCTGCCAAGGAG
>KE372012.1:367468-394170 GCA_000418225.1 Zizania latifolia
GGTGTTGGCTGGGGTGTGTGGTTCTGGTTTGATGGGAAGATTGGGTTCGCGTTTCACATTTGCGGTTGCTGTGAAGGCATGGGTTTTGTGTGATGGCTCTTTGTTGTTTTTTGTTAGGGCAAAACAGGGTTTTTGGTGCATCCAAATGACTCTGGAAAGATTGATCAGTTGTTATTTGTAGGGTGCTGGTTTGAATTTTGGCGTCATTTAATTATCTTTTTTGCTATGAAACAAAATATGTTTTTGGCAGTGGAGTACATAAATGGTTATGGGTGGAGTAATTAGTTTGTATTTGGGTAACGACTCCATGTGAATCCTGGTGATCATGCATGCTATTGTTGACTGCAGTTGTCACCATTGCCCGTGAGCGGCAAATGGATGGGCACAAGATTGTGCTTGCAGGAGACAAGTACCAGCAAATTCGATTTGAAGTGTCATTTTTAAAAATGCTAACAATTACAGCGGTTTGTATCCTATTCTGGGAATTTGGGGTTGCTTTGTTTTGAGCTAACGGTTGGTTCTAGTTTGTTTATACTATCGCTTCTTAGTTCTTACCCTTTTCATTTTTTATGCAGTATCTGTGACACTGCTATCTCCCTTCGTCTGTTTCAAAAATATGGAGGAGGACCAGTCAGTGATACTGGTAGCTGAAGGTGCCATCAAGAGCATTAAGCTTAGCCTATCCACGGAAGAAGAGATTGTAAGTTCTCTGATGCTTTATAGAAACGATTCTTGCATATGGAAATGCATGCAGATTTAAAAACTTCTCACTTGTGATATCTAAAGATAATGCCTTCTGACAAGGGAGCACAATTGAGGGAGCTGCTCATGATGATGAAACATGCCCGTCTGGAAATCCATCCTTTTCTCTTTCATTTATATCTGAGATCATTTAGTGAGATCTATGAAGCATGGTTTGGGCTATTCAATTGTAGTACAAACTTTGGATTTGTAATCTTATTTTTAGCAAGATAATTTGCAACGAGAGTTCGTAGTGGGATCTGTGAAATGGGCAATATTAAATTATTTTGCATTCGGAGTTACCTGATACCTTTTCATTTATTAGCCAAACTGAGTATTACATTTTACAGATTAATTACTTGATATTGCATTCTCCTACTCGATCTATATGGAATTTTGCATTTAACCTTTTTTATTTTCCATTTTTTGTTTCGCATGGTTATGGCAAGGCTATATGCCACACAGTTCCCAAATACGTTTTTTACTATTTTATTATTCCAAACATTTCTGATATGAACATCATTCTCTCCTGCAGTGCACTTATTCTATAAATGACTGCCCTGTTACTCATCCTAGTCAGCTTGGAAATCCTTTCCTTGGGTTACCACTGGAAACAGGAAAATGCGAGTCCTGTGGTGCCTCAGAAAATGGCAAATGTGAAGGTTCTCACATGATGCCTTCTCATTGGTTTTTCTTCATGTCCCAAATATTGTTTTGTGGCAACTGACAGTTCCCTTTTCTCTTGCTAACAACCAAAGTTATCTGCTTATTTAGGGCATTTCGGGTACATTGAGCTGCCTGTACCTATATATCACCCTTGCCATGTTACAGAACTGAGGCAGATATTGAGCCTGATATGTTTGAAATGTCTTCGTATCAAGAAAGGAAAGGTACATATAGGTCAAAGCAGGCAAATCTTAATTTGTTATTCTTCTATACATGTTTCCCTGTTTTGATCTATCCAGTTGTCTCATCTTGGCTTATAATTGTGGTGATCTTGTCATGTGTCAGGTGAAACAAACCAACGGGAAGGATAACATATCGACGGCGTCGTGTTACTACTGTCGGGTACTTTCTGACCCCAAAATTTTTATTTTTCTCTCCTGCCTGGAAGTAGGCAAATGGAATATTTCATTGTTTAATTCGTCTATGTAGTAGGGATATGGGAATATGTGCCTCTTGAAGAACCAATTATACCAGTGTTTTAAGTTTAACTCCACTCATATATATTCCAAATAATATTGTTTGATTTGTTTTTAATTTAACCAAAATCTGCTTGGATAAAACATAGCCAACATTGCTGATATAGACACAGTAGTATTCACTTAGTAATCTGATGCATGCATATGCATCTAGTTTCTTCCTGTCTTCATATTCTTTTTTTTCTCGAACGCTTGCTGTCTTCATATTCAAGTTGTGAAATAGGGTGTATGGTGGGTTCTTTTGCAATAAATACATTGATTGGTAACTTGTTATGCCTAGACAGAAGAGTAATATAATACCATTGGATTCAGTTTTATGTTTGGTAAGTGGCACAACATCATTGAAAACAGTATACATAATCCAGTTGTACTGTATTTTGGGATGCTATTGGAACTAGTAAGATATGGTCAACAACCACAGCAGAGGCATTTGCAGTCTGTCATGCTTTTTTTAATTTAATGTTCGGCCTTAGTTGCTTCTAGTCTGGATGATTCATGATTGACAACTGATGTTTGTCATCATTCAATTCTTGTAGGATATTCCGGCATTATCTTTGAAAGAAAACAAGACAGCAGATGGTGCGTTTCGTTTAGAGTTGAAAGCACCACCTAGGAGACACATGAGTGAACGTTCGTGGGACTTCCTTGATAAGTATGGATTTCACCATGGTGGAGCCTCGCACTGCAGGACATTACTTCCAGAGGAGGTTAATCTCATGTAGTTTTATTTCTACAGTTTCTTTATGCTCCTGAATACATAACACCTACTAGATCATTTGGTCATTCCTGTATTATTTGCAAGGCTCTGAATATATTGAAGAAGATTCCTGATGAAACAAAGAGAAAGCTAGCTGCTCGGGGATACATTGCTCAATCTGGGTATGTGATGAAATATCTTCCCGTGCCTCCAAATTGTTTGTACATTCCAGAATTTACAGATGGGCAGAGCATCATGTCCTATGTGAGTTTTCTTCCACGTGCTTACTGGCTCTTCATGATTTTGCTGACTGGTTTAAGTCTAGGTCATGCCTTATTCAGTTATTCTACTTGCTTCTCATATCAGGACATATCAATAGCTCTGTTGAAGAAGGTTCTACAAAAAATAGAGCAGATAAAAAAATCAAGAGCGGGTTCCCCAAACTTTGAATCACATGAAGTTGAATCAAGCGATCTACAACTTTCTATTGGCCAGTACATACATCTAAGGGGCACTACAAGGGTATGTGGCAGATTTTAATGTGATAACCTTATCGACCATATTTACATGAAGAGCATATTCAGGAGAGTCCCGGCTCAGCTAGAGAATTGCTACAGAGTAGCTCATGCTCAGATTGTTCAAGCTTGTTAGTTGTTTCATAATTATCACCAAGTTATAGTTTGGACTGATCAGTTATCACCTGCATTTGCATGGTCTGACTTCTTAAGCTCATTTGTTACAGCAATGCTGATACTCCTTATTGGAAGCTAACTAAAAACATTAATTTGCATTTGACATGAGTAAGGCAATTTTTTTATCCCTTGTCCTCTTCTATATGATCATATTGTTACACCTATAACATTGCAATAAAAAGTAAAAAATGAGAAGAATAAGAGTTCATGCAATTTCAAGACACCCACAACTGTGAGTAGAAGGTTACAAAACTGAAGGAGTAATAGTAGCGCATGCAGGTAAACCTTTGCATAACTATATATTATATTATATATATAACATATTTCATGCCTTGGTTAAACAAACACATGTTACATGCTATGTCCAATATATGCAGGTCCACTGAAAATTTTAGACTGTGCCCAGTCTGTACATATTTATGTGAACTTTTCATGAATTTGCATGGATTTGATTCTTTGATCTCTGAGAGTTGATTTATGTGGATTTGATTCATTGATCTCTCAGAAGATAGCAAGCAAATGACTGAGCATATGCATATAAGGGCAGACAAATCTTGGTGTTGTGTTGATCTTGTACCTGGGTATACACTATAGTATGGTTATCATGAGGATGAATGTTCAGACCAAGTTTGTCTATGTGCAGAGGATCCATTTCCTGAATGTTCCACTATTGTGTGCCCATGTGCACCCTTTATAGAGAAAACAGACATGTAAACCATGCATGCATCAACAGTGACTTCATGTTGCATAGAACGCCCATGTTCATAAATACACAAAGCAAATCTGCCCCTGTCCCTGTGCCAACTAAGTTATTGAACTCCCTTACAAGTTACAACTATGAAAATCACCCAAAAATATAGCACTTCATGTTAGCAGCCTTTGCTCTTCCAGTCTTCCTAATAAGAATATTGCTAGTAATTTAAGATTTACACAGAGATAGCAGCATGTATCAATTCCCTGACCAATATTATTTTAGTTTTGTTATCCTCAAATCCTCAATCTTGTTGATTTTGCCTGTTATCATCAGGCTAAACATGAGTGAGAAAGTAAACCTGAGCATGCACTTTGCATTCATCTTAATTACCCCGACATTTTTATGCATCACTAAAATTAGAAGAACCCTTGTACCTTTGCAGTATTTTTTGGGTGTGTTCATCAACCACCCATTTGCTAATGATGATTTAGCAGTGCCACTTACATTTAGTATGATCATACTTATTTATGCCTGATTTACTCGTGTTTCTTATGACCCATGTTAACTTGCAGGGTCCTCAAGACAATACCAAGAGATTTGCAATTAGCACTGATTCATCTGTGTTATCAACAAAACAATGGCTGGACAAAATGAGAACATTGTTTATCAGCAAAGGGTCAGGTTTTTCATCACGCAGTGTGCTTACTGGAGATCCCTACATTGGAGTAGATGTAGTTGGACTGCCTTCTGAAGTGGCAAAAAGAATAACCTTCGAAGAGCAAGTGACAGACATCAACATCAACAAATTGCAAGAGGTGGTCGATAAGGGATTGTGTTTGACCTACAGAGATGGTCAGACAACCTATGCAATCACTGTGGGATCAAAAGGTCACACTACACTTAAAGTTGGACAGACTATCAGTAGGAGGATTGTTGATGGGGATGTTGTTTTCCTGAACCGGCCACCTAGTACTCACAAGCACTCTCTGCAAGCATTTTATGTCTATGTCCACGAGGATCATACAGTGAAGATCAACCCACTTATATGCTCTCCTCTTTCGGCAGACTTTGATGGAGATTGTGTGCACATCTATTACCCACAGTCGCTTGCTGCAAAAGCTGAAGCATTGGAGCTTTTCAGCGTGGAAAAGCAACTTACTAGTTCCCACAGTGGCAATGTTAATCTCCAGCTAGCCAATGACAGTTTGCTTGCTCTGAAATATATGTCTTCCAGAACCATGTTGAGCAAAGAATCAGCTAACCAGTTGGCAATGTTTGTGTCATTTTCACTTCCTTATCCTGCTGTGGTCAAGGCAAAGCCATATTGGACAATCACACAAATAATGCAAGGCGCGCTGCCAGCAGAATTAGCTTGTCAAGGGGACAAACACTTAGTTAGGGACAGCATTGTTATAAAACTTGATCTTGACAAAGAATCTGTTCAGACTTCATTCTCAGATCTGGTATCCTCCATTCTTTTTGTGAAGGGTCCAGGAGAAGCGCTACAATTTTTAAATGTGTTGCAGCCCTTGTTGATGGAACTCATACTTTTGGATGGCTTTAGCGTAAGCCTGCAAGATTTCCATGTTCCCAAGGCTCTGTTGGAAGAAGCACAGAAAAGCATTGGAAAACAGTCTCTTATCCTTGAGCAATCGAGATGTGCAGAAAATCAGTTTGTGGAAATGCGGGTTGATAACAATTTGAAGGGCATCAAACAGCAAATTTCAGATTTTGTCGTGAAGCGGTCTCATCTTGGACTGCTGATTGATCCTAAGAGTGAATCTTCAATATCAAAAGTTGTTCAGCAACTTGGATTTGTTGGTTTGCAACTTTACCGTGAGGGGAAGTTTTACTCACGCCGTCTGGTGGAGGATTGCTTCTCAAGTTTTGTGAACAAGCACCCAGCTGTTGGAGACGTGCATCCTCCAGAGGCTTATGGTCTTGTGCGGAGCTCGTATTTTCACGGTCTCAATCCATATGAGGAGCTGGTACATGCTATATCTACTAGAGAAGCTATTGTTCGGTCCTCAAGAGGTTTGACAGAACCAGGAACTCTGTTTAAGAGTCTAATGGCCATCCTACGGGATGTTGTTGTATGTTATGATGGAACAGTTAGAAACATTTGCAGCAATACAATAATGCAACTTAAGTATAAGGAAGATGATGCCATAGACTTCCCACCTGGAGA
Organism: Zizania latifolia; assembly: GCA_000418225.1. Taxonomy (NCBI): domain Eukaryota; kingdom Viridiplantae; phylum Streptophyta; class Magnoliopsida; order Poales; family Poaceae; genus Zizania; species Zizania latifolia. Next base: position 373,683 of record KE372012.1, read on the forward strand.
ACCAGTTGGTGTCTTGGCTGCCACTGCTATCTCCAACCCTGCATACAAGGCTGTCTTGGATGCATCTCAGAGTAACAATACTTCATGGGAGTTGATGAAGGTAATAACTTTGTAAATTATTTAACACATTGATAAAAGGTGATATTTTAGCCATGCTTGACAAGTTTATTGTATTCCTTTAACCTAACAGGAAATACTTCAGACAAAAACTGGCTACAAGAACTATATTAAAGATCGAAAAGTTATCCTGTTTCTGAATGATTGCTCTTGTGCTAAGAAGTTTTGCAAGGAAAAGGCCGCTATTGCAGTTCAGGGCTGCCTAAGGAGAGTCACATTAGAGGATTGTGCTAGTGATATCTGCATTGAGTACGTATCCATAAATTAATGCTGTCGATTGTATAGTTATCTACTTATCTCCATACCTTTTTAAAAAATTTTAGTGATGTTGGCATGTTGCTTTTATTGTTGTTCATTGTAACTCACCGGTCTTATTATACTGAAATCTAAAACCCAAGTTTCCTTTTCTTTTTGATTCTTATGCATAGTTTCCATTTTTGAAATATGCAAGTCGTGTGGATATAGGGTGTGGGTAGTTGGCAAATGTTCAATATCTGTTCAATGGACCGCTTAATATGTGGATTTAGCAGGAAACTTAGCATTAAATTGGACACCATCATGAGTGGTGTATTTTACCATGTTAGCCTGTTAGGTGTTATCATATTGGGAATTTCTCCATCAGTTTAATCCTGAGAACCAAGATATCCCTTTTCCATGGACTTGGGCATCAGTGTTCATTGTGCAATACCCTGTTATGGACTTGGGCCATCGGTGTTGACTGTTGAGCTTCTTCAATCATTCATGTTGTCACGGTCAGGCCTTGGCCGTAAATTGTAGTCGTACCGCGTGCGTGGCCACAGCTGCAGTTGACACGGTGGCTGCGACACGGCGGAAGAGAGGAATGGCGCAGAGGGAGGGGCGCCGGCAGGGAGAGAAGACAGCACGAGACAGGGTCACAGGGAAACAGAATAGGGGGAAGACTGGAACAATTCTATTATTTCTGATTACCCATAGATCTGAATACAACTCTCTATATATAGACCCAACTTCTTATCTCTAATCTGTAATCAAAACTGATTAAACCTAAACTGAATAGCTAACCGACTCAATTACAGAGCTAGGACTCTTATTGACTGAATTACAGAACTAGGACTCTTTTTATGCTGCCGCATGGGCTTGGGCCTGGTCCGGCGCTGGAGCTAGGGCTCCCTTGGGCTTGGGCCTGCGTCGGCTATAATGCAGCCCCCACATGACATCTCTCCTCCTTCTGAAGCAGCTCGTCCTCGAGCTGAAAATCTGGATATAGGCGCCGAAACTCGTCCAAGGAAACCCACAAAGCTTCGGATGATGACAACCCTTTCCACTGCACCAATAACTCCAGAGCTCCCCTTGCGAGTTGAGACTTGAGAACATGCTCGGGAGAAGGAAGTACGCAACCATGAACTAGCAATGGCAGGGGCGGCGGCGCAGTTGGTGGGTCTCCTCGGAAGGGCTTCAAAAGATTGACATGAAAAACATCATGTAGTTTTGCCTTTGAGGGAAGATGAAGATGATATGCCACTGACCCAATGCGTTATGCCACTTGATAAGGTCCATAGAAGCGCGAGCTCAATTTGGCGTGTGGACGGACGCCAAGGGAAGCTGTCGCGCGATGAAGTAACCTCAACCAGACCCAATCACCCACTGAAAACTCTAGATCACGATGCTGATTACCATAATATTTCTTATATACCTCTTGAGCTTGAATCAGTCGATCATGAATATCCACCAAAAACTCATCCTGCTCACGAAGTGTCTTCGCCACAACAGCCACTTGTGAGGTTCCAGGCTCATAAGATCGAATAGAGGGGGGGGGTGTGTGTTCGGCCATAGACCACAAAAAATGGAGTCTCCCACAATGACGCCTGAAAGGAGGTATTGTAACAATACTCTATCCATGGTAACCATCGCAACCACTGCCTTGGCCGATCTCCTGTCAGGCACCGGAGGTACATTGCGATAGTCTTGTTGACTGCTTCCGTTTGTCCATCAAACTGAGGGTGGAAGGTTGTGCTCATGTTCAGCTTAACACTAGCTAGCCTGAATAACTCCTACCAGAACTGCCCCGTAAAAACCAGATCTCGATCGCTGACAATTGAAGATGGCCTAGGGCAATAAAATGAGCATACTTGGAGAATCTGTCCACTACCGACAAGATTACTGATTTGCCATACACAGTAGGCAGCCCTTCTATGAAATCCAGAGAGATATCCATCCAAACTTGAGATGGAACCAGCAGAGGCTGCAAGAGGCCGGCGGGATGCAAGTGATCCACCTTGTTGCGTTGGCAAACATCGCAGCTGCTAACGTGTTCCTGAACTAATTGTCGTAGACGTGACGTGTGGAAGTCGGCCTTCACGCGATGCATAGTTTTCTGGATTCCTTCGTGACTGGTCGAGTGTGCAGCCATTAGTACCTCTGGTAGCAGTACTGAATCAGGGGGAAGATACGCCTTGCCACCAAAGGTAAGGATGTCGTCCACCAATGCCTAAGGGCCGGATAACTCCCCTACCTAAAGTTGGTCCTTGAGTGCTTGGATTGCCGGGTGCCTCGCGTGTTCTTCACGGAGCCGAGTGAAGAACTCGAACGTCGGGGCAGCCAATTCGGCTATGTCCGAGTCGCGGCATGACAAGGCATCAGCCATGATGTTCTATTGGCCTGGCTTTTTACTCCACTTGAAAATCAAATCTGAGGAGTTTGCTAACCCATGCATGCCGTGGAATAGTGGACAGACGTTGATCCAGTAAATATTTCAGACTGTAGTGGTCTGTACGTACCACAACAGATCGGCCCCAAAGATACGGTCGCCAATGGCGTACTGCTTGGACAAGGCCGATGAGTTCTCTTTCATAGGTTGCGAGCTTGGCGTGGCGAGGAGCGATCGGTCGACTGAAGAAGGCAATTGGGCTAACGCCTTGGTGCAAGACTATGTCGAACCCGGAGCCAGATGCAGTCACACTCGACAATGAACGACTTTGTGAAGTCCGGAAGTTGAAGAGTCGGGGCTGATGTGAGCGCTTGCTGTAGTGTTTTGAAGGCATGATCGATGTCTAGTGACCAAGCAAACGCTGCTCGCTTGAGGCGTGAGGGGTGCGGCTAGCTCGCCAAACCCCTCGAAGTGTCGGTAGTAACCGGCCAGTTCTAAAAATCCACGTAATGCGTGGACTGTTCGGGGCGTTGGCCAGTCTAGGACAGCCTGCACCTTCTGCGTGTCCATGGCGACGCCGTCACCGGAGATGATGTGGCCCAAGTAGGCCACGGAAGGGACTACAAAGAAGCACTTGGAGCGCTTGAGGACGAGACGGTGAGAGCGAAGGCTGGTGAAGACCGCTCGTACATGCCTGAGATGATCTGCCCAAGATGAACTATAGACCAAAATATCATCAAAAAATATGAGAACAAACCGACGGAGAAAGGGTTGGAGTACATCATTCATCAATGCCTGGAAGGTGGCTGGAGCGTTGGTGAGACTGAACGGCATCACAAGGAACTCAAAGAGTCAAAGAGCCCTTGATGTGTCTGAAAGGCGGTCTTTTCGACATCTTCTGGCCACATGCGCACCTGATGATACCCTGAGCGCAAATCCAGCTTGGTGAAGAAATGTGCACCTTTAAGTTCATCCAAGAGTTCCTCGACCATTGGGATCGGAAACTTGTCCTTCGCTGTCTTGTTGTTGAGAGCCCGATAATCAACACAGAACCGCCATGTGCCATCATGCTTCTTGACAAGTAGGACCGGCGCGGAAAAGGGCGATGAGCTGTGTCGGATGATGCCTTGATAAAGCATGTAGGCACACTGCTTTTCCAACTCATCCTTCTGGTGTTGTGCATAGCGGTACGGACAGACTGCCACTGGAGCCGTGCCGGGTAGCAGATGGATGTGATGGTCATGGCGGCGTGGTGGAGGTAGTCCGCGTGGCTCAGCGAAGAGGTCGTCGAATTCCTCCAATAGGCCTGTGAGGATATCGGGACCGGAGCAGGCATGTGCGCGCGGTTCCTCCGGGGCTGCTGCATCGATGCCGCTCTAGATGATCGACTCACCGTTGCGATGAAAAGAGATGCGCTTGTTGGTGAAGTCCCACAAGATTGGTCCTAGAGTGCGTAGCTACTGCACTCCCAAGACCACATCGAAGGTGTCGAGTGGCATGACGAAGCAATCGGTGGGAAAGACCTCGCCACCGACACTTACTGCGACGTTATTGGCGATCCCACTGCATGTGACGCTATCGTTGTTGGCCACGCGGACTCGAGTGCAGAAGCAAGGAAGATGGAGTCCCGTGGTGGCAGCAGCCGTCTCTGAAAGAAAATTATGTGTGGATCCCATGTTTATAAGAGCGACAAGATCCATACCATTGATACATACCGCCAGCTGCATTGTCTCGGAATCATGTGGTCGGACTCCGGCAACTACATAGAGAGATACTAGGGTCGTCCGTGGTATCTGAACCATTTGGATCACCCTCTTCATCATCGCCAGCGGACGGAGCACACAACCAGAATAGTTGTTTGCATCTGTGCGTTGGGATGAATTTTTCATCATAGTTGTAGCCAACCCCGCCTTTCGACGTGCTTGCATCTCCTCCGACGATAGGGTACGACGCTGAAATCGACCCGTCCTAGTGGCAGGGGCTGCACGCACAGGTACCGGCCCTGCTACTGGTGGCGTGCTGGTCGAGGGTTGGCATATGTTCTTGATGATTTCTCTAGCTGGGCATGCAACTCATAAGCACGGGCAAAGCTCATGGCTGTTTCTAATGAAGCGGGCGCCTAAAGTTTGACATCAATCTGCATTGTGCCCTGCAATCCCTGCATGAAGAGTTCAATCTGCTGAACCTTAGTAAGTTTACATGCACGGCTGAGGAGTGCAAGGAAGCCCTCTTGGTAGTCGGTGACAGATCCGGTCCTGCGGAGTGCTGCCAACTCGCCGAGCTTGTTATGCCGGAGTAGGGGTCCGAAGCGTAACTCCACCATCTCGGCAAAACGCCTCCACGGGGGAGTACCATACTCGCGTTCGACACGAGTGTACCATTGCTGAGCTGGCCCCGTAAGATGAAACGCTGCGAGTCAAACCTTCTCTTCAAGAGTGCACTGGCCACAAAAAATTGCTCGCAGCGACTGAATCATGTGAGGGGATCTTCCTTCCCATCATGGGTCAAAAAACCCCACTTGTCGTAGCGTGGTACTCGGCCATGATATTGTGAATTATTACCAGAGGAGTACGGTTGCTTGAGGATCCCCTTGCCGCCATCTCCAGTGTGGGCCGAAACCCTCTCTGCCTCCAGGTGATCCATATTGATCTGCTGCGTTTGCTGCCTCAATTCTATTGCTCTCCATCTTCTGCATTATCACTGATAACTGAGCAGTAATTGCAGCAACGGCATCTCCATCGCCGCCGAAGGTTGCTTTGATACTAAATTGTCTTGGCCAGGCCTTGGTCGTAAATTGTAGTCGTGCCACGTGCGCGGCCACAGCCGCAGTTGGCGCGGTGGCTGCGACATGGCGGAAGAGAGGAACGGCGCAGAGGGAGGGGCGCCGGCAGGGAGAGGAGAAGACAACACGGGACAGGGAAACAGAATAGGGGGAAGACTGGAATAATTCTATTATTTCTGATGACCCATAGATCTGAATACAACTCTCTATATATAGACCCAACTTCTTATCTCTAATCTGTAATCAAAACTGATTAAACCTAAACCAAATAGCTAACCGACTCAATTACAGAGCTAGGACCCTTATTGACTGAATTACAGAACTAGGACTCTTTTTATGCTGCCGCATGGGCTTGGGCCTGGTCCGGTGCTGGAGCTAGGGCTGGCTATAATGCAGCCCCCACATGACACATGTACCCTTGAAGTTGTGCAAAATTATACAACTGAATTGTCATAAAACAGCCTAGAAATTTGTCAAGATAGCTATTGGCTATTGCTGCAACTGGATCAGGCTGTCTTGGGAAGGCCACTTAGTCAAGATATCCTGAGAAAACATAATGGGCTGGCCCAATTTAATTGAGTTAAGTGGATAAATATGATTTGACTTTTTCAAAACCTTTCAATCCCAAGCAAGTTGGGGTAAGCTAGAGTTGAAATCCAATCTTGGATTTCATCTCCATTAATTGGCTAAGTTCCATTGGCTCCCCAAGCCTATCACAACCTTTTAGGGGAAAGGGACCCTCTCTTCTCCTTTACCAGGGCTTGGGACATGCTATGTTGAGGCAACATAGGTAGAGTTATAAATATGATTTGACTATTCTAAAAAATGAAAATTGAGATAAAAGGTTCCTGAATGCCACATTTGATTAGGCTTTTAGGATTCATTGTCATTTGAGTTGAACATGAATATAACATAACATCTTCATTTTCAGGTACCAGAAGCAAATAAGTTTAGATGGAACTTCAGAAGCCGCCCCAACACTTGTTGGCCATATTCACCTTGACAAGGTATTATGATATATTCTTATTTTTTACATGTGAACTGTCTTTTTCCTAATATTCACCCTGATAATGTATGTATATCTTTCTTTTAGGCACAGTTAGAAAGGATAAACATTAGCACTGAAGATATACTCCAGAAATGCCAAGAAATTTCTGGGAAATATGGGAAGAAGAAAGGTCATCTCAGTCACCTGTTTAAAAAGATTACCTTCTCTACTTGGTAACTAGATCTTCCACTTGAAGAATAGATTCCATGCACAGTACTTATGTTTAGTATGCCCTTCCTGCTATTAGTTGCTACTGGATGTTAGTGGTTTTATAGTTTCGGTAGAAGAGGGTTCTAGTGTTGTAGATTGTTGGGGTTTATTCAGGGTTTTGCACTGTTCTTGATCAAGATGTTCAATATCTAATATGTCAACATGGTGAGGTGAAATCCTACTTCTGACCGGTGATTAGTGGTTACTGTATCGCATGAGAAGTTGGTTAACCTCAACTGTAGCTATATGCTGTTGTCTGTGTGCAAATTATTTGATCCCCATTGAAGTAGTACATACCATAGTAACAAGAAAGGAGGGTAAGTGTCCTGCAATGTCGGAAAGATTTTCCAATTATTTGATGATACTGTGTACTCTTGTGGAAGAATCATGAATGCATGAAATGACATTAGTGCCCTTCAACCATTCCCATAATAGCCTTTTCTCTTATAAGCAGTTAATTATGTTTCACTATTCAATTAATATCAACATTTGGTTGGCATGCATTAACCAAGTGTATAATGGGAAGGAGTAAACTGCACTTTGAAGCTGTAGAACTTTAAATAGTGAAAAACAATTTATATTTTATGTCAGAGGAAGAACTTTGCGGTTTCTTGTCATTTTGTTTTCTCATTGTTTGGCATGAAAGAGTTATCTGTTATATAGCCATAAATTGGAGTGAGCTTAAGCCTTAAGCTATGATTGAAATTCATTCATTTCTGGTATGTCTAATATTGATTTGCTTCCTAGTTCCTACATTGTCCAGATCAGTTTGCATAGTTAGTCAATTTTGCGATGGGGTCTTTGTCTAGGCACAGAGAACATTAATGTATTGTTTAGTTGGAATCAGCACACCTGGGGATATGCATACTTAAGTTTTTTTCAGTGTAGCCATTTTTAGTACTTGTACCCATTTATATTAATTAAATTTAATCTGAAGCGTTCAAGTTTTCACTCTCACTCTTGGCAGTGATTGTTCATTCACACAGAAGATGATTGATGGAAATCTACCTAAGGTTCCATGCTTGCAATTCTTTTTCTCTGATAACAGCACAATGTTATCCGAGTCTGTGGAGAGAGCAGTCAATATTTTAGCCGACTCTGTCTGTGGAGTACTTTTGAATACAATTATAAAAGGTACTGTAAGTTGTATGGACTATGCTTCCATTGAAAATTCATTTGTGATATATCTTCAATTTACAATTTATTCTTTTAGTTCAGTTGAAAATCCATTGGTCATGTCTTATCGTGCTACAGTATGTTGCCCCAATAATGTCTGGTTCGTTTTTAGCCCTTAAAAATGACTGTCGTCTTCGATGCTCATGTCATGCTGAGGTTGTGTTTCATAAACACCTTTTTCTAAAAATAAGTTACTATAATTTTGAGTGGCATAATTGTTATTATGTCACAAACCTTGTTCATGAGTCATGACAAGGTAAACATTCATTGGAGTGAGTTCAAACAATGATGGCTTGTGGTAGAATGATGTTCTGTGAAGGAGTGCACCGACTGAGGAGGAATATGTCTATAATAGTTGGTTAAGGGAAAGAACATGTGACTGTAGTACTGTATAGAGAGGCGTGGCTTTGTTTGCCGTAATAGTATGACATGGCCTGGTATTTAACCAGGGCCTCTACAAGAAATGACTATGATATAACTAAAGGATAACATGCTAACAAGTAGATGAACTAATGGATGGGATTATAATTAACAAACCAGCATCCTTTTAGTGCCAAAGCTGCTGCCTGCTGGGTCCACAACTATAACAAATTAAGACATACTCTGTTCCTATTTGGTATTCAACTGATTTTATTGGTGCAAAGTTATTCTTATCAAATAAATAGGTCCTCTTGTCATCTTACTAAAAAATCAATTAACAATTTAGGTGGTTTTCTCCAAATAAGAGTAGGATTTTCAGTTCAACAATTTCCTGTTCATCTTCTCTTCAGGTGATCCTCGAATTCAAGTGGCTAAAATTGTCTGGGTTGGATCAGATGCAACATCTTGGGTAAAAAACACACAGAAGGCATCAAAGGGTGAGCCAGCAGTAGAAATTATTGTTGAAAAAGAGGAAGCTTTACACCATGGTGATGCCTGGAGAACAGCAATGGATGCCTGCATACCGGTTCTCAACCTCATTGACACACGGAGATCAATCCCATATGGTATTCAACAAGTGCGAGAACTTCTTGGCATCTCATGTGCCTTTGATCAAGTTGTGCAGGTTTGTCACCTTATTGTTTTTTGTTTGTTAAGCTGGGGAGGGTGTTTGATTTAAGTTGCGCTATTTGGTTGCCAAGGCTCCAGATGGTTCCCGTCCTTTTTAATAGAATATTTGACTACTTACATTTACAAGAATTTACTAAGGAAAATATTAGTAGTAAGTTAGTATTTTTTGTGATAGCTCTACGACTACCTCTGCTTTATGTTACATTTGTATTTCCTTGGGTACTGTTTTACTTACAGCCCCTACTTGTTGCAAGTGAGTTGTATAATTGTATTTTTTTGTAATGTTATCCATGTTTGGACATGATTTTAATGCTGATAGAGAATGTTGAGTTGTGAACATTTGATTTTATAAGGGCAAGGTTGGCCCATTGATTTCTGTTTCTTGGTCTGTGTGCATGGTGGGCTTGTATTAGTTGCGGAACAGAGGGAGTAGTGTCATTTTGTGTGGCCACTGGCCAATCATGTTTTAAATATCTCATGGCCAAAGTTGGACAGGTTTGGTAGCACCTATATCACTGTGGGATTCGTTTTTAAATGAAGGGACTATCTAAATTTCTCATTCGGACCTTCTGGACATCGGTAGATATTACATTGTTTTTGTGCCACAGACTACTTCAGTTATGAGTTATGACAGCAGAATTGTTTTAGATGTGTGCTACCTGGCGTTTTGTTTGACTCAAGTGTTGTATAATGCTTATTATAATGAACTCCTTTGTACATCATTTGTGTGATTACAGTTTTGTCTAATGCCTTTTAACAATTTCGTCTTGCATCCCATTTCAATAGTTTATTTTGTGTGTGCTGATTTGTGCAGCGGCTTTCGACTACTGTAAGGATGGTTGCTAAAGGTGTTCTCAAAGATCATTTGGTACTTGTGGCAAATAGCATGACATGTACTGGAAACTTGAATGGGTTTAACACTGGTGGTTACAAGGCCACCTTCCGTTCATTAAAAGTTCAAGTACCTTTCACAGAGTCCACATTGATTGTAAGCTTATTTCTGAGATCCATTATTTTGTTATTATTGTCACATACATTTTGTTGATGCATTGGCCCTTTTATTTTTCTAGACCCCTATGAAATGCTTTGAGAAGGCTGCAGAAAAATGCCATTCGGATTCATTGGGATGCGTAGTTTCATCATGTTCATGGGGCAAGCATGCTGCAGTTGGTACTGGATCATCTTTTCAGATTCTGTGGAACGAAAGTCAGGTAACCTGGTCTCTATCCCCTGGAGCTTATTGTTTATATAGGCAGTGGAGCTTTACCCAATATTTAGTGGGGGGACTAATCCATTGAACTGTGCTTAAAGATCTTTGGAAAGTCTGACCAAACTAATGAATTAGTGTTTGTTCTGAAAATTTAGCTCTGCTTATTGTCGTAATATTTGCTGGTTGCAGCTGAAAAACAATAAGGAGTACGGTGATGGCCTTTATGATTTCTTGGCCTTGGTGCGAACCGACGAAGAAAAGGCAAGATACACATTCTTGGATGATGTGGACTACCTTGTAGAAGAGAACGAGGTAGATGATGTGTGCTTATCTCCTGAGTTGGATGGGACCATTGGTCAGTCCACGTTTGAGGATAATTTGGAAGATCAATTTAGTCGGAAGGATAGCTCCTGGGAAAAAGGCACAACAATGAATTCGAGCTGGGAACAAAATGGTAGTGCTGGAAATGATTCGGATAAATGGGGAGGTTGGAATGATGGATCTGTAGCAGCTGATACAGGAGTTGCAAAACCAGCAGAACAAGATAATTCATGTTGGGATGTGCCTGCAACAATGGAGAACAATTCCTCTGATTGGGGAGGCTGGGGCACTGAAAAGACGAAGGACGGAGAAAATTTATCTGGAGAACCAGCTGAACATGATGTTTGGTCTGATCAGGGTGCTAAGAGGGAAATAGATGGAGGTGATAGTAACTGGGAGAAGCAGCACATCACTTGTGATGTGGATCAGGATTCCTGGGGGAACATGTCAGCATCACCATCACACAGCGTATGGGGCAAAAGGAAATCAGGTGGAGATCATGTTGCCTTGGAGAAGCAGGCCAATACTCGGAATGAACGGAGTGGTACATGGGAGAAGCAGCCCAGCGCATGGAAAGAAAACAAGACAAGAGAATCAAATGGAGGTTCATGGGGTAAGGATGAAACTCATGATAATAATGAACAGCAGGGTTCCTGGGACAAAATGGCGGTAAAGGATACTGATATACAACAAGACTCATGGGGTAATGTCTCCGCCCAAAATAATTATGCACAAAACAAATCCTGGGAGAATGTGGTTGCAAAGGCTCATGGTTCTACACAGGAGCCCTGGGGTAACGTGAGTGTATCTCCGTCAGATGCAAAGCAACCAGGTTCTTTAGATAGTTGGAATTCTGCTCGAGCTGATGACTCAAGTAACAAATACAATGAATCATGGGGCAATGTGGCTGCATCTCCATCAGAAACTGCATGGAATGTTGCTCCAACTTCCCAAGGGAATGAAAGTTCAGATGCAAAGCAATCAGATTCTTGGGATGGCTGGAATTCTGCTTGCAATGATGACCCAAGTAAAAAAGACAAGGATTCTTTGAGTAATGTGACTGCACCTCCATCAGATACCGCATGGAATGCTGCTCCAGCTTCCCAAGGGAACGAAACTTCAGATGCAAAGCAATCAGATTCTTGGGTTGGCTGGAATTCTGCTCGCGCTGATGACTCAAGTAACAAAGACAAGGATTCCTGGAGTAATGTAGCTGCACCTCCATCAGATGATGCATGGAATGCTGCTTCAGTATCCCAAGGAAACAAGAATTCAGATACAAAGCAATCAGATTCTCGGGATGGCTGGAATTCTGCTCGAGCTGATGACTCAAGTAACAAAGACTGGAAATCAGATGGTTGGGGTGCCAGAGGTGGCAACTGGAGAGGCCAAAGAAACAATCCTGGTAGGCCCCCAAGAAAACCTGATGGCAGGGGTCCGCCAAGGAAACTTGACGAGAGGGGCCCACCAAGACAACGTTTTGACCTAACAACTGAAGAGGAAAAGATTCTAGGAGAAATCGAACCTATTGTGTTGAGCATCAGAAAGATCTTCCGTGAATCAATGTAAGTTACTTCATCATTACTTGTTAATTTTATGTGGTTCATAGGCTACAATTATATGAGTGTGCTTTTAAGTTTTTGAGTAAAAGGCTTGACTTTCATAGGTCCATCAGTTACTTTATTTGTACTGCCTTAAGTTTTTAACTTTATTCTTGACTCAAAATCTTGCAGTGATGGCATAAGACTTTCTCCAGAGGACGAAAAGTTCATCAAAGAGAGTGTTCTTGAACACCACCCTGAAAAACAATCAAAGGTGTCTGGTGAAATCGATCATATAATGGTATGAGCTCTTGTTTTTATTTTTGGGCTCAATATCCATGCGCAATTGTCTGATGTGCTATAATGAAATATGTTGTTATCTTAGTTTTGGCTTACGGTTTGCAATGGTCTCATTTAATTTGACAGGTTGACAAGCACCAAATTTTCCAGGAAAGTCGGTGCTTGTTTGTGATGTCCTCAGATGGAACTCGCAGAGATTTCTCCTACTTAAAGTGCATGGAGAATTATGTGAGGAAGAACTACACAGAGCATGGTGACTCATTCTGCAAGAAGTATTTCAAGAGGCGGCGTGACCAAGCATCGCTGACTGTTGATGGAGGCTCAACTCCAGGCACTCCAGCTGAGGCTACACAGTCTACTGCAGCTGAGATCGAGCAAGGCACTTCACAGCAGACTCAACCAGGGATTGCAAACCCTCCAGCAACAACTCCACACGAGATTCCAGCTTCTCCATCAACGGCTCTACAAGAGCCTCAAGCTTCTCCAGTCGAGGCCGGATTGCTCGGGAAGGGACCTAGGTCGTCTGACTGATGCTAAGGTTGTGTAGAGCTGTTGTACATACGTGCATGCCTGACTTGTGCTCAGAATTTTGTCTACTTGCCCTGACTTTTGCGTAGAGAAGGTGACAGTAGCAGTCTTTAGGTCTCAGAAACCGCATACCCAGCTGTATACTTCTTCCAGACCAACTCTGTAAATTCTGGGGGTTAGTATGCTGCGTTCCGTAGCCGCAGATCGTTTTTGACTCTCTTGTTTGTCACTGTGGTTGATGGTGGTTTGCGGTTAGCACATGTTGGCTGTGGCCAAATGCTGCTGAATCTGGTGGTTTGTGTTTTGTTGCAGCAAAAGTCACAAAATTGTTCCGGTATGTTCTACTGAATTGGGCAAGTCCAATTTTATATCAAGTACATGCGATGCAGAATTTCAGATTACTTAAAGCTGGTAAAACAATTCTGCATTCTGTCATTCCTTTAACAGGTTCGTTGAAGTTATGCTACTGTTAAGTCTTTTAGGCTAAAGAAATTTACTACTCACTCTGTTTCCATATTTTCCATATTATAAGATGTTTTGGTTTTTTGTTCTAAGTTAAATTTCTTACCAAGTTTATAGCAGCATCTATGACACCAAATTTGTTTCGTGTTCAAACATAAGGGCAAAGCCGCCTCGACGCCAGCTCTCTTTGCCTCCACTTCGCGTCGCCGCTCCCGCCAACCTCCACTCCAGTTCACGCCATCGTTGCCGCCGCCGTTGCCCGGTTTCCCCGCGATGCAGGCCCGCGTCGTCGTATTCCCCGTCAGGGGCCGGTCCTGGTGCTTCGCCCTCCCGCGCGGCGTCACCGTGGGCACCGTCCGCCCGCCTCCGCCGACGGTCAAGGACCTCTGGCGCGGCATCGCCGGTGGCAGGGGCGGAGACAAGGGGGTGGAGCGATGCGATGCGATGCGTTGCGCGGAGGGCGCACGGCGTCGGAGAACGCGGAGGCCGTCGTCGACTTCGTCGCAAACAAGGTGCTCGACAGAGAGCGCCCTCTCCAGTCTCCACCCGCGCCGCATTCTCGCATCTGTTTCTCTTCTGCCGCCCACATTTTGGGGGTTTCTGATGGTGGGGTTTGGCCGCGCAGATGAACCGAGCGTGGATCGGGTTCGGGAGCGCGCCGGAGGGGTCGATGAAGAACCGGATCCACAGGTCGGGGGTTTAAGGTTTGGGATTGCTTAGCGCGCGCCTGTGGAGTTGGAAATGGCGGCATGCTGAATCGTTGGGACTTGGGTGTACTTCCTTTTTTTGCTTTGTTGTGTTGTAGCTTCGGGCTGAAGCTGCTCTCGCGGGTGCGGCCATCGGAGGTGCTGCTGAAGTCGGTGACCAAGGACGTCTCCATGCTTGAGATCGTGCATCCGGCGAGGTGAGCTCCGTTGATGATTGCTCACGTTTGCTGTTTGTTCTGGATAAACAATGTGTGTGTATTTGTGTCGTTTCATTTTTTGTTGTGTACATTATTCTGGGTTTGATTATCCAATAGGTGGGATATTTGCCTATTTGATGCCTTGTAGGCTTTGTAACTATGCAGGCAAACAGTATCTGTTGTTATCGCAAGTACAAGAGCAATTTATCATTAAGGAATAGTCGAATATGTATTGTCGCTAAGGAACATTGAATAGAACTGTTAGACTGTCCAAGCAGAAAATGAATTAGATATTCAAAGTTTCAGTATGCTTCATATAGAGACAAATCGGTTCCATCGGATAAAGTTTTAGCACTTACTGTCTTGTATCTCTATCACTTTGTCTCAATACACAATGCACACCAGCTTTCTCTGGTTGTAGCTGCTATCAAGTTAACTAAACTTGGATGTGCACAAAGTAGTTAAAATCCTTCTGTTTGAATTTTTGTGTCCTCTGCTGTCCTAATGTGTGTTTTCACATCCAGTTGCTGTCCTAATGTGTATTTGAAGAAAAATCAAATAGTTGCAAACTGAATGTTCACCTTCTTGTCAGATATGTAAGTTCTGTGTTACAATTTTACCTGTACTTTGTTTTCAGGATATTCATGTCGCAGTTTGACTAAGGTCGTTGGGATGTTTATCTTGTAATAAACTAATAATAGAGTCCATTTATACTAAATGCACTTCTCTTGTTAATTCTGCTTTCTTACTTGTAAGGTGTTTTATATTGTCTATTTATTAATTTCTAGCACTCCAATATCCTAGTAATGAGGAACTAGCAGTATGATTTTATTTTACTGGCTTTATTACTTAAATAGGTAGCCTCATGTATGTGTTACTAAATCATATGCTTGTTTTTGTATGGAAGTTAACTATTGAGCTTTATGAATCTCTCTGGCACTATCAAGCATCACCGGCACAGTTGGTCGGCAATTTTTCTTATGTGTCTTATTTTATGTCTGTGCATGCTTATTTCTGATTTACTAACTTCAATTGCAGTATAAATCCTCGTCTTGTGCGTCGACGGTTGCGCCATATTGCTGTTAGGTGAGTGTTTGATGGCCCCTCCCCCACGATTGGTTATTGTGTAACTCAATTCGATCTTTCCTTACCCATTTGCTTATCCATTGTTTCTGAGAACCAGGGGTGCATCAGTTCACAGGAAATTTCTTTATGGTTCAGTTTGTTTGCTTCCAGTTACTAGTGTTTTTATGGTAAGTCTATGGCCATTTTGCTTTGGAAAATGTGGTGTTAGCTAGCAATTGGCTACAATGTTTTCAGTGAGATCAATTTGCTGTACTTTGAAGGCACGGATTTTTACATTTGTCAATGCTATCAAGCACTGATCAAACTAAAAAGTATTAGATCCTTGTTTGTGCTTGTTGTTCTTGCTATGTTGCACATATATTAGTTGAGGCTGCCCAATATTTTTCCGAGTAACTCTCATATTTGGTCTACTTTGCGACTTATTACTACAAATCATGAAAAATATTATTAGCTCATTTACATATATTAAAGATCAGGGAACTAGTTTTGTCATATGTGGGGGTATGGTTTACGCTCTATGCTGATTCAGTTAAAGAAACATAAAGTCATGCAATATAATTGTTTTTGTGGGATTGTGCTTGATGATGTCTAGTTAACAGCCTAGTACATAAGTGTACAATGTGATTATCCTAATTATACAAATCTTGATGGCCTGGTAGGTTATGTTTTAATCATTGACCACAGTATCATTATCTACTTGATCAAAGGATGTGATTGTGTGTTGTGTTCTACTTTTACTACATAGGATTTGACCTACATATTAAGACATGCAATTCTAAAATATATGCAATCCGAATTAACCCAGTATATTATGGTGTGATGGCATTGATTCTTAGGCACTTTTTATTCATTTGCAGGTACTGCCTTTGCCAAACATACCATTTTTCTGGGTGTTGTTTCGTGCTTATTCTCATTGGAGAGCTCTACAGGTTTGTTAACCATCCAGTATTCCAGTTATTGTAGAGAGTTTTTAGCTCCATGTTCTTTTTGTTTGAACTCCCCTCTATTGTTAATGTTGTGTGTCCTAAGGTATGTTTGATGTTTACTTTGATGTAGGGAAGCGAGAGGCTCCAGTTGTTAGTTTCTGACTGCCCGGGTCAATGGAAAATCCTTCTTGAGAAGCAGAAAGAGTTGAGTTCCAGAAAGGATGGCAGCCGTTGTGAAAACACTCAATATTCTCCTTGGGTAAGTTGTGTTAATTCAAAATGACTGAAACCTTCAGATCTTTGTATCTTTTAGCGAAGTTTTGGACTGAGGCATCATAATGGACTACTTGCTTTTTTTTTCTTGGTTGAATTAAAGTTGTAGATTACTAGATTGTACATATGCTATATCGGTTCTAGATCAGATACTTGAAGAGTTGAGGTGGTAAACTCTGGCTGTGGCCTGTGGTGTGGTATGCAAATGTGCCCAATGAAAATTGAAACAACCTTTTCTGATGTGCGGCCTATAGGGATAATGCCCAAACGAGTCATTCCGAGAAGTATGCAAACTAAAACAATTTATCTACTTGCATGTATATCAGACTTCTTTTATCTACTAGGCACAGTTTGTTTGACCTTGGGGTGTATGACATCTCAGTGACCTGCATGCATGCATGCATTGTATTTCACAACTTGCACACACACAGGCATTGGTGACCATGACTATGGATGGATATATTTGTAGTTATTGATTTGTTTAGTAGTTAACTCCACTTATATACAACTGGTGAGCACTTTCTCGAA
Source organism: Zizania latifolia (assembly GCA_000418225.1). Lineage (NCBI taxonomy): Eukaryota > Viridiplantae > Streptophyta > Magnoliopsida > Poales > Poaceae > Zizania > Zizania latifolia. Next base: position 390,771 of record KE372012.1, read on the forward strand.
TGCCTGACTTCTATATAACAATCGTTAAGTAATCATTGCAGCCAGCTGTTTTAATATATCATTCTGTGAGGTTTTATATATAATATGTATATATATAGTTTTTTTATGCTTCTTATGTATGATGGCCATGTTCAGTTTGACTTATATGCAACAATGATTAGGCAGTTAGTGCAACTGGTAATCACAATTCAGAGGATCTGTACATCTTGGCTTTCAGAAATAGGTTGCTAGTTATAGTTTATAACAATCCAAATTGGCAACCTTAACAATTTTTGCCACGTGATGTTGTAATTTCGCCATTGGAATCTGAACATGAGTTTCCTTCTGCTGCAATATACACTGAGATCCTCTCCTGCAGAGATTTATAATTTTGTTTGTTAGTTCGATACAGTGATATTTGACTGGTACAATTTTGTTACTTCTAGTGTTTTGCTACCAACAGATGTGGCCTAATATGTTCACGATATTTTATGAAATAAGCCCACTATGGATGGGGAAATAAGGCCACTGAGTTCCATTTTCTGGTATCATAAGATGATCCTGTTTGTTAAATGTGCATTTATCTAATATATTGTCCTTTCGGCAGTTAGGTCAAAATAAGAGTTGTTGGAGATGTGAGGCAATGATTGCTTGTACTCTACTACTCTACTCGCTTTCTGCTGATTATCATCTTGCTAGGCTTTGGTAGCTTGTACATATTCTAATTACTGCATTTGCAGTTTGTATTTTTTTTTTAAATTGCTTATTGTGTCATTTCTTGAATAGAATTTGCAGCCTTCAAAAAAGCTTGATGGGTTCCTTGGAAGGAGAAACTTGAATGAAGGATTGGATTGTGGTACTATTTCGAGCATATGCCAGGCGTATGATTTGGACAAGATTGATGTTCTCAAGTATAGGGATTTGGAGTAACCACATCCAGTTTCTTAGACTGCTGTGGTGATTTTGCTCGCTGATGTTTGTGTGGTAAAACCGAAACTCCTCTCTTCCAGAACAAACCGAAGGGTACAGCAGTGACACGAGACTACTAAAATTAGTGACTAATGCAGATTTTTTTTTTTTTTTTTTTGCAATCACAAGTTTTGTTGTTCTTCAGTCTTCTGCTAGTTTAAAAGGCAGTGAAACAGAACAGGATTCTGCAGTCAGTAAAGAGATTGCTTTGTCCATGGATTTTGCAGCTCTCATCTTCTGAAGTCAAAAGCTACGATCGGCCAGTCCTGTTGTTGTTTGGGGTGCCACCTGAATCCAATTTTGGTTCCAAGGCTGAATCTCCCCCCTATCGCCAAAGTACCGTGGTTAAAGATTTTATCTTTCTGATGTGCTTCCGGCGAAAGTTCATTTGCAAGGTTAGGACCAGGGTTAACAAATTAAGACAGACCGGCGATCTGATAGCGTCTGGTTAGAATTGTTAGGGTTGTCAAACCAACTTTAGAAAACCTGCGAAAATGACATGAAAGCGCCGCAAGCTCATTGCATTATATATAAATATATAATTGCTACCGGTTACCGGTGGCGATCTAACAACAGTGACTTCAACAGTAACTGGCCCGGTCACCACTGTTATTGTAGGGAAGCTAACTTTAGAAAACTTGAGAAAATGACATGAAAGCACCACAATTTCATTGCATTATATTTCCTCCCATTCTTGTTTTAACATTTTAAACTCTTTTTCAAATATAATTTGTTTCAGAACTTTTAGTATTTTTTTCTTTTCTTTCATATGTACACTTGTCAAATAAATGTTACATTTCTTATAAACTAGTATTGTACCCGTGCTACGCACCGGTGAAAATTAAAAAACAATTATATTATTAGTTAGGAGTTGAATTCTTTAGAACTTTAATTTAGTAGTTAGAAAGATTGTAGCAAAATCAAAAAACAATTACAGGCGCAAATCAAACTATCATATCCTCAAACAATTAAATAAAAGCACAAGAAAAATATTTGCTTGCAGACCAAGCCATCAGGCTGCATGATTTGACGTCTGCAGTCTATACGGGCGGCGACCTTGCGTTGGACAAGGAGCAGCGCGAGGGAGGAAGAGGGGACGGCGCCGGTGATACGATAGGAGGGATCGGGAGGAGATCAATCTGTTAGAAAATCATAAACTTTAGCTTAATTCTTAGCCTATTCATGATTACCCTTTATGCGGAATAAGACATTAAATTAACCGGAATGAAGAAACCATGAGAAATGTGTAGTTATTTTTCTCTTTTTATTTGGTGTAGATCTCCTAGCAATTGGTAGATGGCATCGACCCTTGGACAGCCCTTGGACAACCCTTCAAAGTTCCTCCAGCGAAATTAATGATGGGGATAGTTTTGGGAGTAGAACTGCCGAGCAGGAAGAAGGGGTGTGTTCTGCTTGGGTCGGGTCTCCCCCTTTTATAGAGTATACTGTGAAAATCGGGAACTCATCCATATAGAAAGAAAGCACCTTCCAATCATGACGCTCACATTAGATGGAAGAGAGATTAAACCAAAAAGGAAAGATTTCAATATGAGGAAAGTCATTAGAGAGAAATATATCAGCTTACTAAGGAAAGTTCTTTACATGAAACCAGATCTTTAATCGGAAAGATATCCATCCACTGAGGAAAGTCTTTTAAATGGAAGGTTATTATACGGAAAAATATCCATCCACTAAGAAAGTCCTTTAAATATAAAGTTATTATACGGAAAGATATACATCTTATAAAAGGAATAATCTAGATAATTTGAAAAGTCTTGACTGGTCATTATGGAAATATGTGGGAGAAAGGAGATCGATCTAATCTCCTATAATTTTGCTGAAACGCTGAAAGGAATGGCTGAGATTTAATATTTTTATTTTTAATAGAGTAAAGATAAAGGGCTGAGATTTTTTAGATGGTAGATGATTAAAGATGAAGGGCTGAAATTTATCAAAGAGGTGATGTGTCCATTCTCTCAACTCGCCAATTATATAGTAGGGTAGATAAAGAACTCATACTTTTTAAAATATAATAAATAAGAAACAATAAAACTATGTAAAATAATTTCTTGATTCTTATACACAAATACAAAACAAACGAAATTTCCTAGTTAGTTCTAGTTATGCTGCAAGGATCGGAGAAAAATCAAGACGGGGCCAATAGCCTTCTGCCTTGAAGCTTATCCATATATACTCGTACTAGTTGTACCCTGTGAAAGCGACATTTCTGTGGAAAATGATAAATGTGTTCGATGGGGGATGCCCAAAAGTTGACATGCCAACCGGTTGTCCTCTATACTAGCCATGCATATTATGCATTCAATTACTCCTTTGAGGATCAAGATTTCAAACCCTAATACACACTTGCCAAATATATGTGGTAGCATCCACCACCATGCAAAACTTCAACTCAATCAGATGTAGGACACAATAATACATATGTTGAAAAAAA
>KE372012.1:394180-409663 GCA_000418225.1 Zizania latifolia
CCCATTCTTAGCCGAGCCAGGCTCGGCTCATTCATCACGCAGCCGGTCGAGCCGAGCCCGAGCCAGGCTCATTGCCAGCCCTAGTTTGAGGTACTGTTGAAGTCCATGAACAAGGACGTCTCCATGCTCAAGATCGTGCATCCGGCGAGGTGAGCTCTGTTGATGATCCCCCATGCTTGCTGTTCATTCTGCATAAACAATATGCATGCATTTGTGTCATTTTATTTTTTTATACATTACTCTAGGTATGATTATCTGATAGGTGGAGTATTTGCCTATTTAATGTCTTGTGGGTTTTGTGACTATAAATTCAAACAATATTTGTTGTTATTACTATTACAAATTTATCATCAACAAATACATATCGTCACCGATGAATATTGAACATAACTATTAGACTATTTGAGCAGAAAATAAATTAGATATACAAGTTTCAATATGATTCCTATGAAGATAAGTTAGCTCTGTAGGATCAAGTTTGACCACTGATTCTCTTACATCTCTATTACTTCATCTCAATACATAATGTAGACTAACTTTTTCTGGTTTTAGTTATGCACAATGCTATTAAATTCCTTCTGTTTGAAGAGATTGCATGATTTCCGCAATGTGAGTGTATTTATGTGTATTATTCTAGTGTTTTCATGTGTGTTTTTACTGTTAGTTGCTGTATTTGAAGAAAAATCAAATAGTTACAAACTTAGACGTTCAACTTTTTGTCAAATAGGTTAGTTTTGTGTTACAATTTTATCTGTCCCTTCAAAGTGCAGCAAATTGATCCCACTAGAAAACATTGTAGTCAATTGCTAGCTAACACCATTTCTTCCAAAGAAAATGACCATAGACTTACCATGAAAACACTAGCAACTGGAAGCAAGCAAACAGAGTGGTTATCAGAAACAATGGGCAAGCAAAGGGGTAAGGAAATATCTAATTGAGGTACGCAATAACCAATTGTGGGGTTGGGGCCATCAAACACTCACCAAACGGCAATATGCCGCAACCGTCGGTGCATAAGATGAGGATTTATACTGCATTTGAAGTTAGTGATTTAGAAATAAGCATGCACATACATAAAATAGGACACACAAGTAGGAAAAGTTGCTGACCAATGGTGATGGTGATGGTGATGCTTGTTAGTATAAAGGAAACAAGCATATGATTTAGCAAGACATTCATGAGGTTACCTAGGCAAGTAACAAAGCAAATAAAGGAAAATCATACTACTGGTTCCTCATTACTAGGCACTTGGAGACCTAGAAATTAACAAGAAAAGTGTATTTTAGTATAAATAGACCCTGTTATTGCAAGATAAACATCCCAACGACCTTAGTCAAACTGTGAGATGAACATCCTGAAAACTTTAAAGTACAAATAAAATTGTAGCACAAAACTAACATATTTGATATGAGCATGAACATCCAATTTATAACTATTTCATTTTTCTTCAGATACACATTAGGACAACAACTAACTGTGAAAACACACATTAGAACAACAGACTGGTACACATAAACACTCACGTTACAGAAATTATACAATTTATTAGAAGGATTTTAACTGTTTTGTGCACAGCTAAAACTAGAAAAAGCTGGTGCACATTGTATATTGAGATGAAGTGATAGAGATGTCAGAGAATCAATGCTCAAACTTGATTATATAGAGCCAATTTATCTCTATAGGAAGCCTATTTAAACTTATATATATAAAATTTATTTTCTGCTTAGACAGTCTGACAACTCTGTTCAATGGTCATTGATGACTATGTGTATTCGTTAATGATAAATTGCTAATTGCGATAACAACAAATACTGTTTTCCTTAGTCACAAAACTCACAAGGCATCAAATAAGCAAATACCCCACCTATTGGATAATCAGACCCAGAATAATGTAAACCACAAAAAATAAAACAACACAAATGCATGCACATTGTTTATCCATAACGAATAGCAAGCGTGAGCGATCATCAATAGAGCTCACCTCGCTGGATGCACGATCTCGAGCATGGAGACATCCTTGGTCACCGACTTCAACAGCACCTCCAATGGCTGCACCCACGAGAGCAGCTTCAGCTCAAAGCTACACCACTACAAAGCAAAAAAAGGGAGTACACTCAAGGACTAAGCAGAAGGAGATGAGTTTCTGACTGCCCAAGTCAATGGAAAATCCTTCTTGAGAAGCAGAAGGAGATGAGTTCCAGAAAGGATGTCAGCTGTTGTGAAAACTCTCAATATTCTCCTTGGGTAAGTTGTCTTAATTCAAAATGACTTGATGGACCAGTGACCTTTTTTCTGTTGGTTGAACTAAGGTTGTTGATTGGACATACTATATCAGTTCTAGATCAGATACTTGAAGAGTTGAGGTAGCTAAACTCTGGCTGTGGCCTGTGACAGGTGTAGTATGCAAATGTGCACTATAAACAACCTTTTCTTACATCCGGCCTGCTAGACTAAAACTAGTCATGCCAGAAAGTATGCAGACAAACAATTTATCTACTTGCACATATATCAGACTTCTTTTATCCACTAGGCACAGTTTGTTTGACCTTGGGGTGTATGACATGTTAGTGTATGACCTTGCATACCTGCATGTATGCACAACTTGCACACACACAGGCATGGATGACCATGATTATGGATGGATGCATTTATAGTTATTTATTTGTTTAGTAGTTACTCCACTTATATACAACTGGTGAGCACTTTGTCGAATGCCTGACTTCTCTATAACAATCATTAAGCAATCATTGCAGCCGGCTATTTTAATATATATTTCTGTGGATTTTATATAGTGAGTACTTTTTATACTTCTTATGAATGATGGGCGCGTTCAGGTTTGCCTGACTTATATGCAACAATGATTAGGCAGTCAGTGCAACCATATGTGCATCTATGGTAATCACAATTCAGAGGATTTGTACATCTTGGCTCTCAGAAATAGGTTGTAGTTTATAACAATCCAACTTGGTAACCTTAACAATTTTTGCCACATGCCGTCGTGATTTCGCCATTGGAATCTGGACATGAGTTATTAGTTCGACATGGTGATTTTGGAGACTGGCACAATGTTGTTACTTCTAGTGTTTTGCTACTAACAGATTACAGATGTGGTCTCATATGTTCACAACGTTTTATGAAATAAGCTCACTATGGATGGGGAAACACATCCTCAGAGTTCCATTTTTTGGTATCATAAGATGATCTTGTTTGTTAAATGTGCATTTATCTAATCTAATGTCCTTTCAGCAGTGAGATGAACATAAGAGTTGGTGGAGATGTGAGGCAATTATTGCTTGTGATTCTATTCGCTTTCTGCTGATTATCAGACTGTTAGGCTTTGGTAGCTTGTACCATATTCTATTTACTGCTTTTTTTTAAAGCAATCTACACAAGACAGTACACAAGACAGTATGGAGGTATGTATTGATATAGAAGAAGAAAATATTGTTGGGTTAAGGGAAGGCTACGCTAGCGTTTAATTTCAAAAATTTAACCCGTTAGCCCAGAAACCATGCGTGTAATGGGATCATGGATCGTTACCTCGAACCACGAGACGCGCTCGGGCAGCGGAAGTAGAGTCGATGAAGCGCGTCCTCAAGCTACTCCTCCCGGCTCCGTTTGTTCGTCGGTGATCCGACGATGAAGACGACGCGATCCTACGATCCGGCGAACTCCACGGAAGGAAGACGAGCACCACTATTGAAGTAGTGCCTCTACGGTATTCACACGTCCGGGGACAGGATCACCTCACGCCGGCGTGCTAGCACCACTCACGAGATCCAGGAGATTGATCACAACGGTTGCGATCGAGGAGAGAAGAGAGGTAGCGGCTAGGGTTCAAAACAGGAGTAACAGCAACCCTTTCGTGCTTGTCCCACTTCTCTTTATATAGTGCCCTCTCATAGGCCTTTAATCAGTATTAAAATCCAATAGATCTAATCTGTTCATCGGGACCCGAAACTTCCGGTCTAACCGGAACCTCCGGTTCGTCCAGAAGGCAGCCCGGAACTTCCGGCTCCTCCAGAAACCGAAACTGGGCTGGCCCGGAACTTTCGGTCTAACCGGAACTTCCGGATATACCAGAACCCGGAATTTTCGGCCTTAGGCCAGAACTTCCGGTTTCCTAGAATTCTCTTGGACATATTTCCACCAATCTCCCACTTGCACAAGAGCCAATTCTTGCAAGCTTTAAAATCCAATCTCCTTAAGCGTGCGACCCGATATGTTCATATGCAAACGGCCGCTACCAGGAAACCCTTTCTGGATCGCCGATCAATAGCGGTACCTAGCAGCACATATTGACCCCTGAGAACATACAAAATCAAAATCGTATTTTCTGAACCTTGATATACTCACACACCAATCCTTTACCACATGACATCAGTCAAGCTCAAGGCGAGATTCGTGCCACCCTTGTTGATAGCTCGACACTTCACTCGATTAAGTAGTGGATTCAATTATGATCAACTCTTTGATCATAGTAGCATGGCCATGCACTTTTCAATCCGATTACCTCGAGGGGCCTAGAGACGTCTTTTCTGTTATTTAGGAGGGGTAAATTCCATCTTGACCGCTCACATCCCACGACATGTTTCGTGACACACCCGAAAGCAACCTTTATAACTACCCTATTACGGAATAGCGTTTGGAAGCCCCTAAGTGTGCTACTACACATTCTGGAATCAATGATGATCTCAAGTCTAAGGATTCTATAGGTACACCATTTGAGATGACAACTGATGACACTTAAAATAACAATCTCAGCAGTATCTCAAAGTGGGTCTATCCAACTCCATGTTCACCAAAATGAGTCTACATCACTGATTTGACATCTCTATGTCTATGATCTGTGAAATATGATCATCAATCAGACAGATGTGCTAATCTATAAATCATCACTATTCCACATGACGATATGAGATAGGGATTGTTTAGAATAACATCGTAACACAGAGAGTCTCACAAACAAGTCACGCATTTGCTGATCAATGTAAAAGACATTTATTCAAGGAACAGATAATCAATTATCCAAATATACATCAGCATAGATAAAACAACTTCTTCTCACATACACTCGATTCACTCACGTAAGTATCTAATACCCATAGAGCTCAAGTGCACCTCATGCTTGGGCTGTGAGAGAGGCTTCGTCAACGGATCGACTATGTTCAAATCCGTGTGCATATTGTATATCTTCACATCACCTCTATCTATAAATCTCACGGATCAGGTGATAGCGCCGAAGTATGTGTTTGGACTTCTGGTGCGATCTAGACTCCTTGGCTTGCGCAATAGCACCACTATTATCACAATAGAGGTCCACTAGACTGGACGCACTAGGGACAATACCCAGCTCAGAAATAAACTTTCTGATCCAAACTGCCTCCTTCGCAGCTTCCAAAGCTGTAATATACTCGGCTTCTGTCATTGAATCTGCAACCGTTTCTTGCTTAGAACTCTTCCAACTTACTGCGCCTTCATTGAGGCAGAACACAAATCCAGACTGCGATCGCGAATCGTCCTTATCGGTTTGGAAGCTAGTATCGGTGTAACCATTTACAACGAGCTCCTCCTTACCTCCATAGACTAGGAACATATTCTCAGTTCTTCTCAAGTACTTAAGGATACTTTTTACTATCGCCTAGTGACTTTTACCCGGGTTTGACTGATATCTGCTCGTAACACTTAGAGCATAAGAAATATCTGAGGGTGTACAAAGCATGGCATACATGATGGATCCGATTGCGGATGCATACGGGATCGCACTCATCTTCTCAAGCTCATCAGGTGTCGAAGGACACTGACTCTTGCTGAGAGAAATACCATGTGACATTGGCAGAAAACCTTTCTTGGAATTCTGCATATTGAACCGTTTCAATACCTTGTCAATGTACATGCTTTGGCTTAATCTAATTAGCCTTCTCGACCTATCTCTATAGATCTTTATGCCCAAAATGTATGCTGCCTCTCCAAGATTTTTCATTGAGAAACTTTTTCTCAACGAAGACTTAACAGCATCTAGCATAGGAATATCATTTCCGATCAACAATATGTCATCTACATATAAGATCAGAAACACAAGTGAGCTCTCACTAGTCTTCTTGTAAAGACAAGACTTTTCTTCGTTCTTGATGAAGCCAAATCCTTTGACTACCTCATCAAAACGAAGGTTCTAATTCCGAGAAGCCTGCTTCAGCCCATAAATGAACCTTTGCAGCTTGCAAACTTTCCTAGTATTCTCTGGATCATCAAGACCTTCAGGCTGTGTCATGTACACATTCTCACTTAGGTTTTGTATTAAGGAAAGTCGTCTTGACATCCATTTGCCATATCTCACAGTCATAAAATGCGACAATTTCTAGGATGATCCGGATAGACTTTAGCATAGCGACGGACGAAAACGTTTCATCATAATCAACACCTTGAATCTGCCTGAAACCTTTCACCACAAATCATGCTTTATAGATGTGAACATTTCCGTCAACGTCTATCTTTTTCTTAAAAATCTATTTATACTCGATAGTTTTTACACCATCAGGTGGATCGACCAAGTTCCAAACTTAGTTCTCTCGCATGGATTCTAACTCGGATCTTATGGCTCCAAGTCATTTCTCAGAGTCTGGTCCCATCACCGCTTCCGTAGAGGTCTTAGATTCATCATTGTCCAACGATAATACGTCGCGCAGTCTAGTGGTTAAAAACGCAAACCGCTCGGGCGCACGATTCAACCTCTCCGACCGACGTGGGGCTGATGTCTCAACAACAGGCTCTGCAACATCTTGCATGTCGAGTTGTGGTTTAGTAAAAGCTGAAACACTTTCTAGTGGTTCTTGAACCTCTTCGAGTTGCACTATGCTCCCACTAACTCCTTTCAAGAGAAACTATTTCTCCAAAAAGACCATTCCGGACGACAAACACTTTGCCTTCTTTCCGGTTATAAAAGTAATATCTTTTGGTTTCCCTAGGATACCGCACAAAGAAGCATTTATCAGATTTGGGAGTGAGCTTATCAGACGTCAAATGCTTTACATAGGCCTCATAACCCCAGATCTTTAGAAAAGACAGTCCGGGACGCTTCCCAGTCCATATCTCATATGGTGTCCTCTCTACAGATTTGGATGGAACTCTGTTTAGTGTGAAAGCAGCAGTTTCTAAAGTGAATCCCCAGAAAGACAATGGAAGATTAGTTTGACTCATCATCGACCGGACCATGTCCAACAAAGTTCGGTTCCTCCGCTCAGACACCCCATTCCATTGGGGCGTGCCAAGTGGAGTCAGCTGTAGAATAATTCTATACTGCTTTAGATGATCAATAAACTCATGGCTCAAATATTCACCTCCAGGATCTGATCGTAGAAATTTAATTGTCTTGCCTGTATGATTTTGTATCTCATTCTGGAACTCCTTTAACTTTTCAAAGGATTCCGACTTATGCCTCATTAAGTAGATGTAACTATATCTACTAAAGTCGTCGGTAAAAGTTATGAAGTACTGAAAACCACCTCTAGCTGTAGAACTCATTGGTCCACATACATCAGTATGTACAATGGCCAACAATTCATTTGCCCTCTTACTTTGACCAGTAAAAGACAACTTAGTCATTTTGCCAAGCAAACAAGACTCACGTGTATCAAATGATTCAAAATCAAATGACTCCAAAAGCCCATCTCTATGGAGCTTCTGCATACGCTTTTCATTTATATGACCGAAACGACAGTGCCATACATAGTTAGAATTCAAATCATTGAGTCGAGGTTTATTCGTATTAATGTTATAAACATGTGTATCCTCAAGATTCAGAATATATAAGTTATTCAATAATGGACAAACACCATAGAGCATACCATTCGAAAATATCAAACAACACTCGCTCTGTATTACGAAATCAAAACCGTTTTCCTCTAAACATGATGAAGAGATAATGTTTCTGCTCAAGGTGGGAATAAAATAACCATTATTTAATTTTAAAACTAATCCTGAGGATAGCAACAAAGAATAGACGCCGACGGCTAACGCAACAACTTTTGCACCATTGCCGACGCGAACATCCAATTCGCCTCTTGCACACTTCCTTGTCCTATTCAGTCATTGCAACGGTTTACAAGTATGAATCATTGATCCGGTATCAAATACCCACGAATCACTTGGACGAGTAGCAAGATTAATTTCAATAACATTTATACTTGAAGTGGAAGCGGAAGTCTCACTTCCCTTCTTCTTGGGTTCTTTCAAGTACAACTTGCAGTTCCTTTGCCAATGACCAGTTCTATACACAAACAAGGACTTTGAGGTACCGTACCTCTCGACCCGAGCTTGGTTCTCAAACATACCTCAGAGTCCCACAATCATATTATGGGTATCCCTGTTCTCATCTTGCTTCTAAAGCTCAGAGGACATACTGGCAAACATAAGACAGCTAGCATCGAGTGAATCATTGGCGTGCTTCTCATAAGCCCACCGATCAGATGCAGATACATTATTAACTAGTTCATCATGATAGAGGACCTCTAGAACATATTTATTTTTCTCTTGTTTGAGAACAATTTTTAAGTTTCTGTATCAATCAATAAAGTTTGTTTAAAAAAGAATCAATTGTAGATTAAAAATAGAAGTGTTCTTTACAGTAGGTGCCATGATCTCCAATAAAAATGTAAGGTTCGGCACTATGCTATGTGAATCTTGTATCAAATAAAAGATGCTCCACTATATGATATACAATCATTTTCCCTCTTACGACATGTAGTGGGACAGGATCCATATTCAACTAACTTCTAGCGAGCTTTGGCATCACTGCTAGAAGATTAGTGACACCGACATAGGTAAACAATATTTTGCTAATCACATCCCTATGTGACTCTTGTTCGTTGGGGTGGCATCTAATGCCTCGACGTCCAACTCCATGCCCCAAAGCCTAAAACCGTTTTGATAGCTTTGTTAAGCAAATCAATACTATGCATATGGTTGTTTGACATCCACCCTAACTGATTGAGATAAAAGATGGCACCCTGTTTTGGCAGACCCACCATGCAATGATCAAAACCTTTGTAGGTGCAGCTATTGGAAAGAGCATCAATACTTAATTTTCTGAGAGAAACTATTCTAACACGGTAACGATGCCTACCGCACACGGAACATGAAAGAATAGTATGACAGGAACATAAGTAAACATCACAGGCAATCATATTAACTGTGACATAGTATGGCTCTCTCGCATGGTGATCTCCATCTCCATGGTTCCTGTCTGTCGGCTCATCACGCTTCAGGCCTCCATGAACTTGTATCAGTCTATTACACCTAATAGCACTATACTAATCACATGAGCAGAAGCATCACATGTCGACGCGCAGATCGTACAACATTTGAACAGCCTTAGGCTGTAATCAACTATGACACGTAGGCTATGTTATTACATTCATGTATCTCATACATTTACAAGGTCATACCAATCACAACATTCTCTGCAAAAACAAGTTAGGCAGAGTCTATGCGTGACTAAAAATAGACCCGGAACTTCCGGCTCAGAGGCCTGGAACTTTCGGTCGAAGGGCCCGGAACTTCCGACTCAGGGTCGGAACTTCCGAAATCAACCTTCTGACTCGAATTTAAATTGGCCCGGAACTTTCGAGTCACACGCGGAACTTCCAAAAATAACCTTCTATACGGAATTTATTTCTGTCTAGAACTTCCGATCCAATTGGAACTTTCGGACCCAGAACTTCCGGTCCAACCGGAACTTCCAAAAATAACATTCTGTGTCAAAAATTATTTCGGCCCGGAACTTCCGGGTCACACCCAGAACTTCCAAAAATCTGACGACAAAAATAATATATCCAATCTATTTTCATCATATATCACCTATATGTGATCGATCCAGATCAAACACTACGGACGTAGGCTCAGATACCATTATTGGGTTATGGGGAGGCTACGCTAGCGCTTAATTTTAAAAATTTATCCCGTTAGCCTAGGAACCATGTGTGTAATAAATCATGGATCGTTAACCTTGAGCCTCGAGACGCGCTCGGGCAGCGGAAGTAGAGTCGGTGAAGCGCGTCCTCGAGCTACTCCTCACGTTTTTGTCCGTTCGTCGGCGATCCGGTGATGGAGACGACGCGATCCGGTGATCCGGCGAACTCCATGAGAAGAAGACGAGTACCGCTATTGAAACAGTGCCTCCACGGTATCCACACGTCTGGGGACAGGATCACCTCGCACCGACGTGCTAGCACCACTCGAGAGATCCGGGCGATCGATCACAACCCTTGCAATCAAGGAGAGAGGAGAGGTGGCGGCTAGGGTTCTCAACCAGGAGCAACAGTAGCAGCCTTTCGTGCTCACCACTCCTCTCTTTATATAGTGCCCCATCACGAACCTTTAATCTGTATTAAAGCCCAACAGATCTAATCTGTTCGCCTGGCCCAAAACTTCCGGTTATAGCCGGAACTTCCGGAAATAACATTCTATATCGAATTTGTTTCGATCCGGAACTTCCGGGTCTCACCCGGAACTTCCGGTTCGTCTAGATAGGTCCAGAACTTTCGGTCCAACCAGAACTTCCGGATCCTCCAGAAACCGAAACTGGGGCTGGCCCAGAACTTCCGGTCTGACCGGAACTTCCGGGTGCTCCAGAACCCGGAACTTCCGGCCCTAGGCCAGAACTTCCGATTCTCCCAGAATTGTCTTGGACACATTTCCATCATATAATATGGTGGTGAAGCTTACAATATAATATAATTAAGCTATGGAGGCTTAAGGCGTCGAAAACAAGACGAGTAACTTGAGGTTGGATGCTAAAAGCTTATCCTCTGAGGGTGCCTCGTCTCCTTTATATACTCAGGAGGTGAGCCCAACAACCCAGGACTCTATCCCGAGTCGATCTAGGATTATCTACCGAACTTGGATACTAAATCCCTAATTATATGGATTCTGGTACAAACATATCTTTTATACCATATCTAGAGTCCAGTCACCTGATAAGGACTCAACTTTCTTTATCGGAGCCGAACCTCCCTTCATGAGCCATATCGGATGATAATGCTAGACTTGACCTGCTCTTGGTCTAGACTGATAAGCCTAATTGTAGGGTACCCAGGGGTCACATCCCTAACAAGCGGCGGCGACTGGGGTGATAGGTTTCGCCCGAGCCGCCGCCCAGAGCGACGACGCGGGCGGGTTTCTTTCCTATTTACTGCATTTACAGTTTGTATTTTTTGTAAATGCTTATTATATTGTTTCTTCAGTAGAATTTGCAGCCTTCAAAAAAGCTTGATGGGTTTCTTGAAAGGAGAAGCTTGAATGAAGGTTTGGATTGTGATACCATTTCGAGCATATGCCAAGCCTTCTGGAGTAAACCACATCCAGTTTCTTAGGCTGCTGTGGTGATTTTGCCCGCTAATGTTTGTGTGGTAGAACTGAACTCCTCTCCTCGAGAACACGCCGAAGGGTACAGGAGTGACACGAGACTACTAAAATCAGTGACTAATGCAGATTTCTTTGCAAGGGAAAATGTGAATAAAAATCAGGTAGCATCACAAGTTATGTTGTTCGCCAGTCTGCTGCTAGCTTAAAGGCCAGTTAAATATGTGTGATTATAATTTTACGATTTGAAAATATGTCATCGGTATGTCACTAATAGACGGATGCTACCACACACAGTTATCGACAGTAGTATCTTTCAAATTCTTCGAAATTATAATGGTATGTGAGGAATTATCACTAGTTTAAAAGATAGAAACTGTGCTTTGACTCGTAATTCTGTACCCACCATGTAAATAGAGATGGATGTGATCTTTCCCCACTAGTATTACTCTGGTTTTAGCATCACTCACTCAGTCTCTGTCTATGGATTTTGCAGCTCCCAACTTCTGAAGTCAGAAGTTGCGAGTGGCCAGTCTTGTTCTTGTTTGGATGCAATCTCAATCCTATTTTGGTTCCAAGGCAGAATCTCCTATCTGCAAAGTACCATGGGTAAAAGATTGGCTGTTGTTTGGTTGTATGCTTTAGTTACTTTTTGTGCCAATGATGTGGAATGCCACAATTTGTGTGCAAGTTAGGCAAGCTTTGGAAGAAATTATGTTACACTAGATGGGACTAGGCTCAGATTTTGTGCCACAGTAAAAGTGTAACAATAAACCAAATGATAGGCTAAGACGGTCAAACCTACTTGCTAGATTTAGATTTTTTAATTTTTTCGAAATATAAGTTGTTTTAATATTTTCATCTTTTTTCTATTAAGACTTGTTAAATAAATGTTGTCCCTCTCACAATTAAACTATTTTTTAAAAATATAATAAATAAGAGGTAACAAAGGCATTTGAGTTGATTTTCTTAATTCTTATGAGCAAGTTTAAAATAGTGATGTCAGTAGAGAAATTTTCTATAGGGAATGAGTAATATCTCTATCCTTGATTGGGAGAAATTTCCTTGTCCCCATCCGTATGTCCTCCCATCCTTGTCCCTATCCATTCTTGTCCCCGCCCGCATGTTGTCTCATCCTTGTTTCCACGTGAAGGATAATATCCAACGGGTCTTCATCCCAGTTATCAAAATAAAAAATAAGTCTAAAGAGATTATGATGATTAGGTTAGGCAATATAGTGTTTTGGGCTCTAAGTTAAAGTGAATTGGTTGAATAAAATTATATATATTCGGGACCTCATGATGAAACAAGGATATAGGATAGGAAATCATTCACGCCCCTTCCATATCCAATAGAAGACTTTTCCCCTTAAACCCCGTGTGGAAAAATTGACCTCGTCTATACCCCTAGTAAGGGAATTCTGCATCAAAGAATAAGATCAGAGCCATTGACTTCTATAGTCCAAAATAACTCATATAAGTAATCATAGGCATTACGTGGCAAAGTGTGGTCATTAACTAAACACCCCCAAATATTTCTCCCCAAATCTCATTAATATGCTTTCAGTGAAAGTTTGTAGTTGTAGGATTGGGACTAGCTTTATTGTATGTTTGACTGTTCCACTCATATACTTCTTTGATCACCATTGGATTATCGGTACGAGGCAGTAAACTTGAGGAAATGGCATGGAAGCACCACAAACTCATTGCATTATATATATAATTAAAATATCTGCTAATTAGGTGTGGCTATGCTGCAAGGATTGGAGAAACAACATCAAGACGGGGCGCCCAATGGCCTTCTGCCTTCAAGCTTAATTAAGAAAAACATTTGAGTTGATTTTCTTAATTTTTCTAAACAAGTTCAAAATAGGGATGTCAGCGGGAAAATTTCCTACAAGGAATGAATAATCATCTCTATCCCTGATTGGAAGAAATTTCATTGTCCCTGCCCACAGATTCTCCCATCCTCGTCTTGGCATGAGGGATAATACCCGTCAAAGTCTTCATCCCTATATCAAAATCCCTATATCAAAATGAAAAAAAATTAGATACTAGGATGGTTGTACTAGACAATATAATAGGTTGAGCTCTAAGTTAAAATAGACCAGTTAAGTAAAATCACGTATATTCTTGACCTCGTGGAAAAATTAGGACGAAAACCATTCCCATCCCTACCATTCCCAATAGGGAAACTTTTCTTAAACCCTGTATGAAAAAATTAACCTCATATATATTCCCTAATAAAAAAATTCTTCATGAAACGAACAATACCAGAGCTCCGTTAACATCTATAGTTTAAAACATCTTATACAAGTAATCAGAGGTAGAAGGGGGCAAGGTGTGGTCATTAACTAAACACCCCCAAATATTTCTCCCCCAAATCTCACTGATGTGCTTTCGGACTAGCTTTATTGTATGTTTGACTAATCCACTCGTATACTTCTTCGATCACCATTGGATTATCGGTACGAGGCAGTCAAATTAACCTCAGTGAACTTGAGAAAATGACATGGAAGCACCACAAACAAATTGCATTATATATATACACACACAATTAAAATATCTGCTAATTTAGATGTGGTTATGCTGCAAGGATTGGAGAAACATCAAGATGGGGCCAATGGCCTTGTGCCTTCAAGCTTATCCATGTGCTAGTACTAGTTGTACCCTCTGAAGGCGACGTTTCTGTGGAAAATGATAAATGTGGTCGATGGGGATTGCCCAAAAGTTGACATGCCAACTTGTTGCCCTCTCAACTCTTTTACTAGCATCGCTTCCAATCAAGACTTCAAACCCTAATACACGCTTCCTCTACGCTCCAACTAAAGAATAATAAGATGGAGCTAAAAAAGCATCTATTATCTCTTCTTTCTTATATTATAAATTGTTTGATTTTTTAAAACAATATTTTTTTAACTTTAGCTAAATTTAAAGAAATAATATATTAACATATGCAAAGTCTAATAAATAGACTATTAAGAAATATTTTGGTAGATTTAATGAACTAATTTGATATTGTATTTGTTTGTATATTTTTCTATAAAATTAATTAATATTCGAGAAAAATCAAACAATATATAACGAGGAGGCAGTAGCATGCATTTCATAAAGAAACATGTGATAGTACAATTTAATCATGTATAAATATCCATCTAAACTTCTATGAGTATTTTTAGTGTTTGTTAGATTGATTCTCATAAGAAACAATGTTTTGCCTAATTCCATACCACAATATAAAAAATAAAATCAACTCTACTGTATTATAAATCACTTCCATTTTTACTCGTTTGCTATTTGTTTCAGTTTCTGACGGCTGCAGTTACTTATAGAATCTAAAACTAAAATAAACGATCCGGATTATGAGAATCAGTAGTTGCAGAATCTAAAAATAAACTAGAATCAATGTTCTAGATTCTCACCAGCTAAATATTCAGACTAGCCAGCTACTAAGAATCTCCGGCTATCAGAAGCTGAAACAAATAGACCCTTAGATTACACTAGGTCATTGGTGCATGATATCGGCTAGATCACACTTGTCATGATTTATATGCATATTTGATATAAACTCACAAAACTCGGTAAATTTATCTAAAATTTTACATGGGTATTTGAGTGTGCCCTCGCACAATGGGAGCAGGAGAATACTGGATATTTTCCGAGTTCCGTGCCACTTGGGTGGCTCATGTTCTCCCTCACGGTATATAAGATATTTGACATATATATATATATATATATATATAAACAATATGTATGTATCCACCTACGAGCACATATATATAACGATCTTTTTCTCAGTCACCCTGCTTTTTCCTCTCCTTATCATATCCCAACAGAAAGCGACGTTGCCAATTCAAGCACGAAAAGATGCACGGCATATTGGCAGAATGGGACCATTCATGCATGCACATGATGATGGATGCAGTCCTACTACTATGACTCATAGTTATTTTTACGAGCGATAAAATCAGTTTTTTATAGACAATTATTTTTTACAGACGATTAAATCAAAATTTTATAAACGTTTTGTTAGGTGTTTGCGAACATGTTTATAAAGACAAGTACCGAAATAGTTAAATTAGACTTTTTATCAACGTCTTATTTTCTATGAGATAATAGATCACCT
>KE372012.1:410063-421876 GCA_000418225.1 Zizania latifolia
CTACGTCTGATCCTCTCCATCAATAACGTTTAGTTACGCGTTTGCGACCAAAGACGTAAAAAAATATTCCCGTATATGCATAGAAACGTGCGGTCCTCTCAATTAAACAACCGAAACGAAGCAGCTAAATCAGACATTTTACAAATAAATATTACATTTCTATATAACAGGATGGCAAACCATATATGTAAAAACATTTCTACGTCCAGTTTTCTCCATCAATAACAGCAGCCGTCAAACCAGACTTTTTTTATGGACGTCGTTTGGTCAGCTGATCAATGAAAAAATATTGGATATATAGAGGGGTAAGAAGGCGTAAAGGCATCTGCATGTACGGTCGTCTGCATGAGCAACAGGAGCCCCCACCTTCCGCTGTCACGTACTTGCCTGCCCTGCCTTGTATCTCCACGTACTCCACTCACTCACATGCTGCTACGCTTTTAGCTTAGATAGCATGCATGTCACCAGAATGCAGCTCACCTTTTGATTTACACTTTTTTACTACATAATATATACACACTTTATATATTTTTTTGTTTTATACGTACAGATGGTATATGGTTCTTGGATTCAATTACGGTAAAAATGTAAAGTCAATTACCATACACTTACACTGATGGTGGGGTAAAAATGTAAAGTCTAGCAAAAAGTATAATTAATCCTCACTTTTTAGTACGGAAGCATTTATCAGTTGTGATGATGGCATTACAAGCGACACCTGGGGCAGTTGGGTTTGAGCTTCAGACCTATTTTTAAAAATTTATTAAAAATGTATTAAAATATTATGTAAATTTTTGAAATAAAAAACAAAAGACAGTTAATTTAGGCCTACGTGTCTTACTAATTATTGGCTCCGCCCTAATTACCAGTGAACTTTTTCTATTTTCTGAAGCTTTTTGAATTTAAATTTAAAACCAGATATTTTGAACATGCCACCCGAGATGGCGTGACGAAGCAAATGTCATGATGCCACGTGATAAACAGTGATGTGGCGTCACGGATTTTCACCTGTGTGGCACCATTGTTCTTCCACGCCGATGGCGTGGCCAAAAAGTTTAAATCTGGCGATAACTAAAAGTTAAAAAATCGTCTACTACTTCCTTTGTTTGTGTTTATTCGATAGTTTTTATAATTTCATTTGTTTGTGTATATATATATATATATATATATATATATATAATGGTTTTTAAGTCTATTTAATACAACTCTGGCTTCAATTTTTATTTCGCATTTGAAGTTTCTATCATAAATAAAACGGTTTAACTTTTATTTTTAATAAAAACTATATTATTTTACTAAATATCATTAATCTAGCTATCAACATATTTAGATTTAGTATTTTTTAAAAGTTTGATTTGACCGACTTAAGAAAATTATAAATTTGTATCATCAAACGAGACCTAATTTATACTTTGTAGCAGTATCTCTTATCTTTTATATATAAAAAAAACTAAAAGCGCAGTTTCATGTGCGCAGTCCTTCCCATCGCGCCACGACAGAATACTCTCGTCGCGCCTCCCACATACGCCAAGATCTCCAACGTCACTCACTTAAAATCGTATAATTAATCAAAAGTGAACAAAGAAATCAAAATTGTGATAAGATTCTACTTCGAAGCTTTTGATGCGAAAGCATGATCGTATTACACATGTGACCATAGATGATGTTGCTATAAAACCCTAAACTGCTCGAAAGTGACAAAATAAACCATGGGGTTAACTAGTCCTGTTTTTAAAAGTCAAAAGTCAATAACAGTTTATGTAAAAGTAAGACCTAGAAGTCTGTTTGGTTCATTCATCCCCTCTCCGAACACACCACTTGCCGCCAGCTTCCCTCACCCACAGGTATGTAAAAATTAAAAAAACAAAAATATTTTTTTTTTCTAAAATAATATAATGTCAAAAACCTAGTGCCTTTGTAAAAGCATAATGCTAATAGGACAAAAAACATAATTGATACCTAACTCTTTGGAAATCTTTCTCTATGTAAGATTTAGATTTCTGTTATAGTACGATCACATAGTCTTACTAATTTTCCTCTATCAACTCTTCTCCACTATCATTATACTACATTCAGCTCACTCACAATACACATAAAAGTTTAATTATAAAAAGGTAACTTAGCTATACATAGATTTTTGAGACAAATTATTTTCAGCTTGTGCTTATAGAAGTGAATTATGTGTTAAACGAGAAGTAATAATCATAACTAGCTATATAACTGATAATTAAAATTAACCATATTTTTTCTCATCCAATAATCAAAATTATATTATAATCAACGAATATGGCCGTACAATGATTGTATTGCGGTGATTATCATTAGCTAAAAACTGCCAGGTAGCACTAGACAGCGAAGCAACACCAGAGTCTTAAATAAAAAGAAAGAAAGAAAAAAAGGAAAAAGACATTTCATGTAGCTCAGTAGTAATAAATAAATTAAATTAATGGCGATCGACAGCTCAGCTCGGAAGACGAGGCCAGCACGCGCGCTCGCGGCCGCACGAATCTTGAAGCGCCCTCGTCGCAGCCACCGCGCGTGCGACGGACGGCGGAGGATGTGGCCACGCACGCGCCCAAAACCGCACGCAGCCGTCGGATCGGCCAGCCCGTCGGTCTCCGTCGTCTTTTATTTTATTAGCTGGTTGATTAAAGTAGCTAATTAATTTCTCTCTCTCTCCATCAACCCCATCAGCTTCTTACTTAAAACTTGTATACCCTACAATTAGTTTATTTATAATCACGCTACGGCGTTCGCGTATACTTCATTTTTAGACTTTTAAATTTAGCTAAAAGGTCCTCATTTTTTACTCAACTGCTCTCGGTTCCTAAATTAAGAGATTTTATTATTTAAATACCTAATACCTCTGAGTTACACTACTTCATTATGACATTATCGATAAGAAATAATTTGTTATTTTGCTTTTATCGCTAGCTAATTTATCATCTTTACAAAAAATCAACCCTACTACATGTCATAGCTTTGGATCCACTGGATTATCATCTGTGATGAAGATGATGCCCATGTTATAATAACATGCTACCTATCAAAAACACACCCTATATATATATATATTACATCTTTAATCCAGTCGTAAATACACGTTGTTTTGGCTATTAATATGATCTGTCTAATACAATTTTGTTCCCTAAATTTGATCTCCCTACATTTACAGGGCTCACTAAAATTATAATACCATAAAAGTACTTGTAAAAGAAAAAAGTAGCATCCATCACTGACGACTACACGACAATTATTACGCATAGAGATAACGATATAACGGCGATAATTTCGTCTGATCATTAATCTATGAAGTTTTTAGCTCGATAACAACCTTTTTGCTTCACAAATCTCTAAGCCGCTGCCTAACCATTACCCAACCTCGTTGACCATAAACCTCACCACCAATCAATACTCCTAAGTTAAACGAAACTTTATTTCTAAGATACTATCTTAGTCGAGTACCTGAGTACCGTGCGTTGCAACGAAATTTTTTTTATAACATTAAAAAAACGCCATACAAATAATACAAATGGAGACCGACGCTACACGGCACGGGTGGTAGGCGAATACGTGAGGAGACTGGGGGGTGGAGACAGGCAAGAGAACGTCTATGCCGGTTTTAAAAGTAGTATAGATTTTACTGATCATAGGGACTCACATGTAAATGAGAAGAATTATGACGGTGGTGATAGATTCACTGTCACTACGACTAGCTACTTTAAAGTATTATAAAAAACTGATAATTTAGTATTATATTAAAAAAAATCAAAATATCGTTTATTATTAATAAAATGTTATTGTGAATGTATTAAAAAATAAAAAATAATTTAGATAAACATAAAGTAGTTTTTAGGAGAGGAGAGGTAGCCAGTAATAATCATCAGCCGGGAAGGGGAGTGTTAGCGAATACATAGGAATCTGAGGACCAAATCGCAAAAGTGGAGTGCTTTGATATGCGTGCGGAGGCTACGAGTTAACTTCGCGTGCGTGTAGAGAGAGAAGCAGTCAGCAGAGGAGAGGAGAGGAGAGAGAGTCAGGAGAGTCCACGTGAGAGAGGGAGACGAGAAGAGAGGAGGAGATCCCTCTCCTCCCCCCACTCCGCCGGCCCGCCCTCTCCCCGATCCCCAATTCGCCATGGATCCTCCCTACGGAGGTCAGCGCCGCCCCGTCTCGAGCTCTCTCCGCGGTTCTCGTGTGTCTTTTCTGTGGTTTTTTGGGTCTGGTTTCCGGCGCCGGTGATGCGCGAGCTCGATCTGTTTGGTCCGGCGTCCAATCTGCGATTCCGGCGGTGCGGGTGGGGTAATTGCGTGCTCGGCGGTGGGATTTCTGTGTTCGGATTTTGGGGGGCTTTTTATCGGCGTAGTGTTCGTCTCTCCAATCCGAGATTTAGCTTTTTTTGTTTGTTTATCCTTGTATGGATTGCGCGCGTGATGAGTATAGCGAACGCTTTGTACTGTTGATTGGTTGACTGATTCGGAGGAGTTGTTGCTGATGCGTGGTTCTACTGGAGGTGGAGTGGATGTCATTAGGGGAAGGAGGTGTTGATGCCGCCGGTGTCAGATTCGTGGTGCATGCAGTCATGGGTACTCGCATTGCGCCACCTTCTACCGGAGGATGTGGCCGCGGCGTGGTTCCATAGCTTTACGTCGTTTTCGTTGGATTTACGTTTGATGACTGGTGCCCTGACGTTGGTAGCGGCATCTCTTTTGTGAGACGGGGGAAAAAGGCTCCGTCGATGGTTCGGCTGTTGTGGGACTGGCTATTGGTGCATTGAGTGTTGCATTGGTGGGATCGCAGTCGCAGTTGCTGGAGGGGCTTCTGTGCGTGTGTAGGGAGGTTTGGTTTGCGGGTTTGTTTGCTCCGGGTTGATGATAAGGGTCAGCTGGTGCGCCGATTACATCTTTTAGAGGAGCGATATCGTCTTGCATGTCAAGATGACTACTTGTATGCGCTAGAAGACTGATAGTTTTTCTGTTTAATGGTCCTAATAGGCTAATACATGCAATGTATCATTTAGTTTTCTGGACTACTTTGCGTGGTACGATGCAAAAAAACATGTAATATTTGATTTGCCTCTAAAAATCTGGCTTTGATTATTTGCCACCTGGCCCACAGCCATAGACTCAGATGATTCCATCGTGTCATTCACACACATGTGACAAATAATCAAATCTCCTAGTAATAACTGGCATTGTAGTTTATTTGTACCATCTCTTATTTATTTCAAAGAGCAGAAATAATGATGCTTTAAAATATGAATGCTCCTAATGGGCCTAATGGACTACAGGCTTTCCATTGTGGACTCTGAACCTGAGCTTTGTTGGCATGCTAATGTAAAAATGAATGAATGTCTAAAGTTTCTTTGGTTTGTGGTTCTTGTCCATCTTGCTGAGTTTAGTATTTATCAAATTGACAGTAATAGTTTCCTGTGTTCTCTTGTTCAGGAATTACTATTGATCCTGCTAAATGCCGATTGATGAGTGTGGATGAAAAGCGGGAACTGGTCCGTGAATTATCAAAGTTTCCAGAAGGTGCTCCTGACAAACTACAGTCTTGGAGTCGCCGTGAAATTGTAGAGATTCTTTGTGCTGATATAGGGAGGGAAAGGAAGTATACTGGACTATCAAAGCAGAGAATGCTGGATTATCTCTTTAGAGTTGTGACTGGCAAATCATCTGGCGCTGTTGAGCATGTGCAAGAGAAGGAGCCTACTCCTGAACCAAACACAACTAACCACCAGTCCCCTGCGAAACGACAGCGAAAGAGTGACAACCCATCACGACTACCAATTGTTGTAAGCAATCCAACAACAGTTGTACCCAGGCCAACAAGCAATGCACGCTTCTGCCACAATTTAGCTTGCAGGGCAACTCTTCATCCAGAAGATAAATTTTGCAGACGCTGTTCATGCTGTATTTGTTTCAAGTATGATGACAATAAGGATCCTAGCCTCTGGTTGTTCTGTAGTTCAGATCAACCCTTGCAGAAAGATTCCTGTGTATTTTCGTGCCATCTTGAATGTGCTCTTAAGGATGGAAGAACTGGCATCATGCAGAGTGGGCAGTGCAAGAAACTTGATGGTGGTTATTACTGCACTCGCTGTCGGAAACAAAATGATTTGCTTGGGTATTTTCCTGAAACAACTTTATTATGTACACACTTTTTTTGTTCTTGACTACAGAGAAATGTGTAGTAATTATTCCTCTGCCTACAGCTTTTATTGCCTCAAGTTGTGTTACCATTTTTTCTTGCAGTGATAACTAGAAATATGTTAGTGCGAGGGTAGGCTTTGATAATTTGCATGTAATCTTGCTGTCTAGCCACTTTTATTCTTCTGGAGCTTACTAGGGAAATATTAAAATCATTTCAAGACAAGGAGTTTCTTATTGGTTACCTTACTGTGTCTGTTTAGGATCTTCAGTGAAGATCCTTGTGCTTCCATCATCATTGGTCCACAACTTATAATGGATATGTCTTGTTTGTGTTCTTTAGGACTGGGTAGCTGCTTTTGCTATTGAGCTTTATGCTATGAACCTGTGGGCTGTCATACTGACTGATGAGTCTGTGTGCTCATTTCTACCTTATAGGCTGAAATTTTATTGGATCAATCCTTTTTCATCTGGAGTAAGATATGTTCATGGGATGGGCTGAGGCTTAAGCAGTTAAGCTATATCTTCATAGGTTGCCAGCTGTAAAACAGGCTTTTAACCTCATTTGGTGTCTTCTTGTATTGCATGATTGCATCCCATAGGGTTCTTCTGGCTTTAGTTTCTGGGGATGGGGCCAAGGTTCTAAATCAGTAAAATTCGATAAGGCATTAAGGTGGAGTTAGTATACATGCAGGGATGAATTATAGATCATGGAGAAATGCTTAGACTAGTTTACACAACAAGTCTCGAATTCGTTGTGTACAAGTTTGTAAGCCGTTGGAGTAACTTAGAGAAAAGAAGCCATTGAACTGCAGCAAAATTGATGGATTTTTTCTTGAGGGTATTTGTTTCATCAGTAGTACCTTGTGGCAATGATTTCAAATCGTATAGTTGAGACTAGTCGTAAGGGTACCAACTAGTCGACTAGTTGTGACTAGTCGTTGACTAGTTGCTAGTCGACAACAATAGCCGCCCAGGGGTTTTCTAGGACAATGTATATGACTAATTACACATTTTTATAGTAGAAATGGAAATGGATAACAATTGCAGCATTAGGACAGCAGCCAACAAGTGGCTATTGGTCCAAGTTCATGACAAAAATAAGTTCAGAAATGGAATGGCACAAGTCTATATGTTCTAAAATAACTAAAACATCAATAGCTGAACGGCAATGGTGTGCAGGGCAGAGGATGGTGGTGCCGTGGTGGTGGTAACAACTAGCAAGGGGGAGCAGCAGCAGCCGCGATGGTAACGGTGACAGGCAGAGGACTAGAGGAAGGGTGGTGGCAGAGTAGAGGAGGGGTGCAGCCACGGCACACGACAGCAGAGTAGAGGAGGGCGGCGGTATGGTGGAGAGAGGGGAGGGTAGCCGCCGTCGCGTGAAGACCATCGCGCGAAGACCAGCTGTCGCCGCGTGTGGTCGTCCTGTCGTGCGGAGGCGCCTCCTGTGCAAAGTAGAGGAGGGCGGCGGCAGGTGGAGAGTATATATTGCTTGGCTGCTAGGGTTAGCACTTTACTCCCATATATTGGACTGGGCTGGGCCGAATCAAAGGCCACAAAGCTCTCCACAGTCCACATTATCCAAAGGCCTTATATTAGTCGGCCACGACTAATTTGGCTGACTAATCGTGACGCGATTAGTATGAACTCGTCGTATCGAGAGCTGATCAGTAGCCAAGTTACAATAAGGCCGACCAATTGCGACTTATTGCAATTAGTAGGCCGACTTGAAAACAGTGCCTTGTAATAAGTTCTGAAGTAGTTCAATGTAAATAAACAAGCTTGAGATTTTTTTTGCGATCTAGTAGAATGTACTTAATTATATTCATTTAGTTTATTGGTCGATTTTCCTAAAGTTAGCTCCTTTCAGGAGTTTGAATATTGAACCCATAAATTGGCTTGCTGAGCAACACACGACTGTTTCATGCCTTGTTCAGGTCCTGGAAGAAACAACTGGTGATAGCTAAGGATGCTCGGCGGTTGGATGTATTGTGTCATCGGATTTTTTTGAGTCATAAGATTCTTGTATCCACAGAGAAGTACATGGTCTTGCATGAAATTGTGAACACAGCAATGAAGAAACTGGAGGCTGAGGTTGGTCCTATATCTGGAGTTGCAAATATGGGTCGTGGAATTGTCAGTCGGCTTACTGTCGGTGCTGAAGTTCAGAAACTTTGTGTTCAAGCTATAGAAGCCATGGAGTGTCTGTTTTGTCGATCTACTACCTTACAGTTTGAACGTAAGTTTCTGTGCCCTTAACATTAGACCTCGTATATGGAAATATAATATTGAATTCTTGTGCATGTTTGCATTTTCAGGATCTAGGATGATACCGTCAACCTTCATAAAGTTTGAAGCTATTACCCAAACATCTGTCACTGTAGTTTTGGATTTGGGTCAATTCCCTACACTTGCTCAAGAGGTAACAGGCTTTAACGTATGGCACCAAGCTGCAGGCACAGGATTGTACTCATCAAATCCGACTGGTATCATACTTGCACCATTGAAAACATTAGTTGTTACTCAACTTGTGCCAGCTACAAGCTATACATTTAAGGTAGTTGCATTCAGCAACTCTAAGGAGTGTGGATCATGGGAAGCCAAGATAAAGACAAGCTGTCAGAAGGAAGATGACTTGAAGGGTTTAATGCCTGGTGGTGCTGGACTAGACCAAAATAATGGGAGCCCAAAGGCAAACAGTGGTGGTCAATCTGATCCTTCTTCAGAAGGTGTGGACTCAAATAATAATACTGCGGTGTATGCAGATCTCAATAAATCACCAGAAAGTGATTTTGAATATTGTGAAAATCCTGAGATCCTTGATTCAGACAAAGCATCTCATCACCCCAATGAACCTATCAACAACTCACAGTGTATGCAGATGGTTGCAGTTAGGGTCACGGAAGTCACTGAATTGGAGGAAGCTCCTGGACTCTCGGCATCAGCTTTGGATGAGGAGCCCATTTCAACTGTTCAAACACCATTACTTAGAGTCTCCTCAAATTCAATGGAGCAGAACCAGAGGAGTGAAGTCCCTAGGTCACATGACGCATCAAATGCACCTGCTGGAAATGAGTTGGTGATTGTTCCACCTCGATATTCTGGTTCTATTCCACCAACTGCACCTAGATTTATGGAAAATGGTAAGGACATCAGTGGGAAGAGCTTTAAAGCAAAACCTAGTGATAATAATCTTCAAAATGGCTGTTCAAAGCCTGAAAGGGAACCAGGGAATTCGTCAAACAAAAGAACATCAGGTAAATTTGAAGACATTGGCCACAAGGATGGATGCCCGGAAGCATCTTATGAGTACTGTGTTAAGGTGGTCAGGTGGCTGGAATGTGAGGGCTATATTGAGACCAACTTCAGAGTTAAGTTTCTGACTTGGTATAGCTTGCGTGCTACCCCTCATGACAGGAAGATAGTCAGTGTCTACGTGGACACTCTTATTGACGACCCTGTTAGCCTTTCTGGCCAGCTTTCTGACACTTTCTCAGAGGCGATCTACAGCAAAAGGCCATCGTCTGCGCGCTCCGGTTTCTGCATGGAACTTTGGCATTAAAGAAAGGGGGAGCTCTGCCGTCCTCTTTGCAGGGAGCGTATTTGGTCCCATTCTTTCGTAGCAGATCGTTGCATTGATTCTTCATTGGAAATTTCATTGAAGCAGTTAACTTATACAATCTGTTCATTGCTACTTTATTCACTATGACAGTAGGTTTTAATTATCAGGCACCCTATTTCTCTTCTTCACTTAGGAGTCAATAGTTTACAGTTCTGTTATTCGTACCTCCATGGCTCCATGTTGGTACAGAGCATCAGGAGCTGTGCTCTTCTGTCAGCTTAGGGAACACTGAAACTGCCACTTATGCGTGGAACCTGAAGTTGTGCTGCTAGCTGCTGTACGAGGGATGATTTTCAGGATGTACTGGGAAACTGTGGGGATGAAGCAGGCTTCATGTCGACGCTGACGAATCTGAGCTAACCATGCCTTGTCAGGATAAGTGATGTTTGTATCTGGGTGGATTTTGCAATGTGTTGCTGACTTCTATGGGGAATTGGAGGAAGTTATGATGTTTAAGACAATAGATGCAAAATGTTATGTGACTCTTGCCTTTGCTTTCTCCTGCTGCACTTTCTTGCTTTCTAGGGTACCATACCGTTTGAGAAGTTCAGTTCATGTGCCCATGCAAGGTTTGGATCCTTCTGCAGGGTTCACCTGTGATTCCTGAACATGGCTACATGTTACGTTACATGCCGTGTCTTACATTTCTGTGGTTGTGATGTGTGTGAGTGGTCCAGCTGCAGCAAGCCAGCTGCTTCAGTCTGCAGTCTGCAGTCTGCAGATCATGTTGATAACCTGTTTCGTGCAGTTGCTTACCCCACGACCCACGGTTTTGCGATTGTCTACCGCTACCGGAATGAGCTAGACAACCAGCTCATGATCACAAAGCAACATTACATTACTTATTATTAGTTCCCATCAAGGTCGAGAACTGAAAGCAGTACAGGGATGACATGCAACTGAAAGCAGTACAGGACTGACATGCAAACTGTGACGATGGAAGCAAGTAGCAAGGACCAAGGAAGGGTTTTTCAGGCCGCTGTGGCCGGCGCTGGCGGCGGCGGCGGCTTGTGGACGACGAAGGAGACGCACTGGCACTGGCGGTTGCTGTCGAAGGCGATGAGGCGGATGAAGGCGTCCGGGTACTGCCTCCGGCACTCCTCCACCTCCCGGAGCACCGCCGCCGCCTCCGAGCACCCGAACATCGGCAGCTTCCACAGCGTCCAGAACCTGCCGTCGTAGTACCCCGGCATCCTGCTGTTGCTCCGGTGAATCCTCCCCTCCTGCACCCATATGTGCATCAAACTCTTCCGAAAGCTTACAACATTTCTGGCTCAACTTTCTCACGAGAAATCAACAAGACTAATAGTTAGAGACAGTTCAAGAATTATTCTTTATACCTTGTCAAACTCGAGACAGGGGACCCATCCTTTGGACATGATGAACTCCACCTCCTTGATGATGGACTCCTCGCTCAGGGTAGGCAGGTAAGACATCGCCTCGTACCTCGTGTTGGTGAAAGGGTTCCATGTCTACACCAAAATCATCTCGGCTACTCGTCAGAGTTACTGCAGGCAGGGCTAAATCTGTACTGCTTCACAGGCACAAACTTGATCTCTCTTTCTCTCTCATTTTTTTGAGTTCTCAAACAAAGGATGAAAGCAACTTAAGATGTTCAGAGTTCAGCTTTGCTGACCTTCATGCAGTAGGTTCTGAAGCCATTGGATGCACTTCTCGCCCTGCAGGAGCCGGACACCCTCCTCTGCTCCCGGACAAGCTTGGCTGGTGGGACGGCGGTGCCGGCGCCGTTGACGAATCTGGCCGTGCTGACGAACATGGTGTCACCGAGTGACAGAGAACAAAGGGCGGTGGGAGGTTAAGAAGGAGATGGTAGAACAAGGTGACAAGAGAGCGGCAGAATGCGGTGGCGCTGGGAGACGGTGGCACGGTGCGCTTGCGATGCCACCATAACAACTTCTCATTTCTTTATGAGGGCTTTTATGGTGCCACGTATACCTTCTATAAAAGTAAGAGATAAAATTAATCTTCGCTCTTGAAGTGAGCATAATTAAATTAATTAAAAAAATAAAAAATTAACT
>KE372012.1:422271-440086 GCA_000418225.1 Zizania latifolia
TAATAACCTTTGATTAAATCTAAGCCATTGGATAAATAAAATAGATGGTTTGGAGGCACCGTAAAATTTTCCTTCTTTATACCAAAGTGGGAGTTCCATTTTTTTTAAACCATACTAATGCTCTGTTTGTCGCAACTCTAAATTTATTATTTTTTATAGCTGATGGATTAAAAGTTTTAATTAAGCTATCTAATTTTTATTTTAAACAAAAATAAAAGTTTAAATTAGTTTATTTTATCATACAAACTCTAGATATAGTATAAATCTTGAAGCTGGAGTTGAATCAAATATATCCTAAAGATAAGGTTAATAAATCTTGCATGATTATCAAGGGGGATATTATTTGTGGGTAACTAGGTGAGTTTTCAAGGGGACAAAAATGTGAAAAATGTTACATTTTACAGTCTTTTAATTCAGAGGGGAAAGGAGATATCAATCTAATTTAATTCACATTGTGCACATCATGATAAAATGAGATGTGCAATTCAACAAAACTACTCCACTAATGCTAAGATTGAAAAAAACGTATATATTTTGTGAGGGAAAAACTCCTTGGTCATTTTTTCTCATTGGTCTAGAGAAACGGTGGCTTCAACATGGGAGTTCCATGTCTCTAGTGGACGATGGGACCAGAGCAATGGTGATTTCTTCTTTGGTGTCATCGCCATCTTTTTCCCCATTCCACTAGCATTTAATCCTGCAGGCCGCCAACAGATAAATCAGTAATCACAAGGTTTGATTTGATGGTGGTGTGCATCATTAATTGAAAACTGTAAGCTTATTTGGCTTGTTATGGTTTCTTTTCACAGAAATCCTGAAAAAATGACATGTTACTTGTCGGTGTAAAAGATTCCTGACATTCCTGGTCCTGATAAAGACATGATCTCAAGCTCTTGATAAAATCAGTTTCAGTCGGTCTCATTTGCAGTTGATGGAAGTGTTCAACACTATCAGATGAGAGCTATAGATTGTGTGTATAATTTACAAGTTGATAAAGTGTTCAAATCAGTTTCACAAGTTTCCGAAATGACCTGACTGTTCCAAAATTCTGGGCTAGGACAGTATTTACAACAGAAATAGAACTACTGCGATCATGGACAGAATTACAACTGCTGGTCCCTTGCACTTTTATGCTGCAAAAGATGCTCACTTCACTAGCCGATCGTTCAGAATCTCAGTTAGGTCAATATCCAAAGCCAACTCCTGCATTTAGGGTAGAAAAATATTAGTCATCACTAAAAACCTCAATCACCATCACCATCACCATCACTGAAAACATAATCAATTCCAGCTGATGCCTGGATGATCAGAAGTTCAGAGCACCAATTGGAGATATCATGATGCTCTCGGTAGAGAATTTGCAAAGAAAGGACAAGTTGCTTTCTTTTTACCTTGTCACTGGCTGAACAGTGGTGACCTTGTTCGATGGAAGAAGAAACTTCAGGTGACGCAACGAATGCGTGAAGACGGATCAGCTCAGGAAGCACTATGGATTCCAAGTCAGGACGATCTCTGTGCCGGAGCTCGCAGCATTTCAGTGCAATCTCAGCAAGCTTCTGAGCTTCCTGCACAGGCCAGCAGGTCACATTAGGGTCCAAGAGCTGCTCAAAGGTCCCTTCCTCCAGTGCATCAGAGACCATGTAAGCAAGACCCATGGCGTCCTTTGCGGTGATCATCTGAAGATAGATGATGCCGAGCGCATACACGTCAGATTTTGTGGTGACCAATCCAGTCTTCTGGTACTCAGGATCAATGTAGCAGAAGGTCCCTGCAGCATCTGTCATCCTGTACTGTGTGGCCGTCTCGTCCATCGAGTGGGGAATGATGCGTGCGAGGCCGACGTCGGCGATCTTGCTGACGAAATCTTCGTCAAGGAGGATGTTTCCAGGCTTGAGGTCGCGGTGGACGAAGGCTTCAGGCTTCATGTTGTGCAGGTGGAGCAGGCCGGTGGCTATCTCCACTGCTATCTTGAAACGGAGCTGCCATGGCAGCGGTGGCGTGCCTGACCGGCAGAAGAGACGGTCCTCCAGGCTGCCGTTGGGCATGTACTCGTACACCAGGCAACCATACTCGGGGCAAGCACCCAGCAGATGCACCATGTTCGGATGGCGAATGTTGTTCAACAGCTCAACCTGTTGATGGCACAATTTATGTTATATCTTCACCACGGTTTACAAAACATGGCATTTACATCGCTGAGACTGATGCATGGTGTATTTTTGGCAGAAGACCAAGGAAAAATCTTATGATTCCTATCGTTTTCATTTTTGGATGCACTATAATAGTGGCTGTGATGTCATACTACTGAATTTTAGCTTCATTCTTTTCTTTTTTTGTGTTTGTCTATATGATTGTCTTTAACAGCAGTACCAATGTAATGACAGTATTGTCAAAATCAAAATGCCAATGTGATTGTGCTGTTTTCTGAAAATATTTTGGTGCCAAAAATATTTCCCAGGATCATCTGATTTCATTGGAAAAGACAGGTGGTGGCAAGATACTTGTGCAAACAAAACTGGCCATAGACATACCTCCTGTTGAAACTGTTTCAGTCCTTGAGTTACATTAGAATGGAGAATCTTGGCAGCAACAAGAGTATTGTCAAGTGTAGCTTTAAAGACTGGTCCATAACCCCCTTCCCCTATCTTCAGTTTTGGTGAGAAATGATCGGTTGCATTTTCGATCTCTTCTATTGTGTATGTTTTGCACTGGAATCTAGTTGGAAGACCCTCCAGTAGTCTTCTCGTCTCAACTGGCCTCGGCAAGGATTTGCACTTCAGCTCAAGTTTGTAAGCCTCTTCTGAAGCAGCTCCATGTCTGACATCGTTTCTAGGCGAGAAAAATTTCGGTGGCAAGCGTCTCAAGATTGGATTCACTGCATCCTGGGAACTGTGGTCTTGAAATTCCTGTATGGTCATCTCTCTACATTGAGTGTCAGAGGATAAAGTTTCAAGTGTCAAGAGCTTATGCTTTGGGACAATAACTGATGAACTCGCTTCTGCATCTGGTCTCTGAATGTATGGAAGGTTCGAACTGAATAGAAATTCTTGTAAAGGTTCTTCCTCGTGCTCAACAAATGCATATGAGTTTTCAGTGCTATCTTCGATCCCAAGAGGTAACTGTAGTCGCAATTTCCATCAGAATTCTCAGTTTCAGGATATGGAATTAGATACAAATAATTGTATGAGTCTATGAGATAAACATGCATCACAAGTACCTCTTTACAGTTCCACGTGTGCATATCTCCATTGTTTTGTTTCGCCTCAAGCTTCAACAGTCTTATTTCAGCTTCCATATCTTCCTACAAAGAAACGGGTATAATATTAATAATAATTAGAAATTTTGATCATATAACCTCTATGTAGATAGAAATTAATGATTTATACTCCTAGCCCACATGTCATTAACCTGAGATGACCACACATATCAATGAGATATGGAGGATAAAAGATATCTCTGCAACGTGTCTCACTCCTGCAGTCGACTCCCTCGCCTCTCCCCCCTATCTCGGCGTTCGTGCATGCCTCCGTCGCTCATGACGCCCTCGCTGCTCGGGTTTGACTTCCCTCCCCCTCTCTCCTCTCTTCTCCTTTCACCATGGCTAGCCCCCCACTTGCTCTTCTAGAATTGGAATATGATTTGGATCTTTGAGATTTGGTTTCTTCTTAGGATTTTTCTCGTGGTCAAGAGTTCCAGCAGTCTGTCCTTAACAATCTAGGCTCGATAGTGCATCACCCGTCTTCTTCTCCAGATGGTTCTTTCTTCCTCCTAGCAGTGTTTCGGAGATTCACCTTCAAACTGACTGAAGCCTCTATTGGACTTGCTCTCCATGCCTGCCTGGGGGTTCACCTACTGGTTTTCATGTTGCATTCCAAAGGGATAGGCACTTCAGGTTTTCAGTGGCCTCCAAATCAGTTGGCTTCATGGTTTATCAGCTCAAAAGGATTATCTCGAATCATTTTGATGTTTATTTTATCTTTGGAAGGACGGTGGTGCTAACTAGGTCCTTGAAAATTCAAAATGGGAACAAGAGGACCGTAATAGTTGGACCATCATTCAGAGGCGTCCGAAATGTTTCCCTGCTTCTCGCTCTCGCAAGAAGGTCTCCTTCAGTGACAAAATCACTGTCTTCCCGCTGCAGCTTTCTCCTGGTCAGAATTCTCTCAATGAGCGGGCAGCTGCTCCCCTAGGTTCTCTGATCCTAAGAGCACAATTAACTCTCTCAGAGTTGGCTCAATTATTTGTCCAATCCCTCATTGCAGACAGCTCAGCTTGGCCTCTAATTATTCGGATCTTCTTGACCAAGCTCCTCAGACGAGCTCCTTAATCTCAAACGGTCACAAGACCAGTAGAAGCAGCAAGAGGGCTACGGCTCAAGCTTTGTTCTCCACGAACAGCAAGCGACCCTACATTCTGGGAGTGTTCTGTCCCCCAATTTCAAACTCAGCCAGCCCTTGCAATCACCAGAACAACAATGATTTCCTAGATTGCGCCGATCCTGGGCATTCGCGCACTGTAACTCTCAAACAAATCTTCTCCAGGCTCCAAAAAGATCTACATTGCAGCATATCCAACAGGCTGGCTGTTAGGGGGCCAAAAGGTGGCCTCTCTCGTGCGGGAAGGCCTCTCTTGCCGGCAAGCATTAATTCCACAAGACAGGCCACTCCCGTGTCTGTTTTGCGTCCTACCCCCAATGTTTTACTTGCTCTCTCACAGGTCACTTCCGCTTCCAATGCCCAAGGAACTCCCCAAATTCCAGGTTCTTTTGGGTCCCAAAGCACTTTGGCTCATCGGACGCCTCTCCGCGCGTCCCCTCGCTGGTGTTGGAAGTTGTACCGATGCCCCCTGATGGCCTCGATTACGACGCCCAGCCCCACTTCACCGTTTTCCTCCATTATGCTACTTGGCAGTTCACCATCGCCGCTCCCATCCTCTTTACCTCCTCTCACACCCCCCACTGATCCCATGGCCAACTTTGTCGTGAACCCGTTGCCTTTCCTCCCCCATGGAGGGATCATTGACGACGGCGGTGGCCATCAACGGTGATAGCGGAATTTCATCATGGTCTCCGGTGATCTCCAGCGTCTCCATGAAGACCTCGCCATCGCTGAATGCAACGAAGAGCTTGATGATGTTGCCAAAGTAGAGTTGCTGCACTCCATCAACAACTACATCACCAACCATCTTCATCAACGTGTTCTCCGCTACAGCCTTTACCCCTTGGGCGTCGGTATGTTCAAGCTTGGCAACATGTTTGAAAGGGATTATCTTGTGAATGCCGGGCCTTTCTTCATTGATGGCCGAGAGATCCGCTTTGCCTGACATGACGAAGGAATCAACTGCAGGCAGTCTCCTTTCAGCCTCTCTAGTTGGATTATGTTTCTAGGGTACCCACTTGACTTCAAGAACCTTCATTATCTCTAGCAAGTTTGCGCTTCGTTCGGAAAGCTTATCTACTGGCACCAATCAGACCCAAGCTACTCCCGGATTCTACTAAAGGTCCTATATGACGACTCTCTTGACATTCCGCGCAGCATCACACTGAAGCACGGGTGTAGCATGGACGGGGCAGGTCGTTCTTAGACCTTCCCGATGTATCTACTTCAGTCAGATATGGCAGATCAGCTGTCAGGCGATGAAGACCCGTTGCCTCCAAACAACGGCAACCCTTATCCTTTTGAAGGTCCGGTGCTCCCTGGTGAACCGGCTTGGATCCAGCATTAGGTCGATCAACAGCTTCACGGCCACCCTGCCCACTTCTGGCATCAAGCCCATGTGCACCCGGATCATAACAATGACGCGGAAGAGCACTATCCTGACCCAGCAACGGAGGTTGACTTGGTTGATAATGTCAACCCTCAGATCAGTGATGCACACTCAGGAGTTTCAAGGGCCTCCAGTGCTGGCCAGGCTGCGACAACGCTGGTTGTGGTTGTTCAAGACCCCCCGCTGCGGATGCTCCCGTGTCACCCCTACCATCTGCCCTAACTCCCGGACCCTCGCTCGATGTTCAGATTCAGGGTGCCGACCCCCCTACTGCTCTGCAACATCAGATGCCAGCCCAAGTTCAGCCATAGGAATTGCCAACAAGTGCTAGTAGGCAGATCTCCATTGTCTACAAGCGGAGGTGCCTTTGCTCCCCACCAAAGCAGCCAGTCAAGCCAAGCCCAATTGTCACTCCCCAGTCAGTTCAAGGACTGCGCAAGAGCATCCATATTCACAATCGGCTGCAAGGTTTCAAAGCTGCAACACTCTAAGATGCGGGACAAGCAACCCTACCTTCCCGCCCAAGTATCCAAGACTACATTAATATCTCTAGGTCTAGCACAGCTTGTCCTTTGTTGTCTATCCGACAAATTCAATACACGGCAACTCAACTGTGTGGTATTCATAACTCTATGGTGACTGATAACATCCTCCTCAATAGCGAGGACTCTGACGATCACGCCATCTAGCCGATTTCTGGAGGGGACCCCCCTGATGACCTCACGTGCTGCTGCTGATTGATCCAGGCCTACCTACCATAGCTTCTAAAGAAATGCTCACTACTGCCTTTTGTTGCTACTGCCTGTCTATTATTGCTTCTGATAGCTTGCTATTATCTGCCGCTACTTTTATGACTGGATTATGTCTGTCTGCCTTTATCTCACTCTACCCAACTGTTACAACTGGATTATGGTATCTGCTGTGGCTCTTCTATTTTGGTAGCCTTAACTATGTTACTGGGCTTCTTTCACTCTCCTTTTTGGTTTTATTATGGGGGTGTATAATGACTGGTTGATCTTTAACTGGAATATCCGTGGCCTCAATGCCCCTGGGAAATGCTTAGCAGTTAAAGCCAACCTCACTGAAATGACCTACTCAATCTTTTGCCTTCAAGAGACAAAAATGGAGTTTTTTGATCATTCTTCAGTAAGACGCTTCGCTCCAAAACGCTTTGATTAATATGCGTTTGTTCCCTCTAGGGGCACATCGGGTGGAATTTTTATATGATGGATCGGATCTCGGCTTTCTGGTGAGGTCATCTCCTCCTCCTCATTCCAGATCACCATCCGCTTCACTTCTCTGGTCAATGGACACTCTTGGAAGCTCACTTTGGTCTACGGCCCCTGCCAAGACCCTAAGCGCTTCTTGGCCTTGATATCCCCAACCTCTGCAACTGGATCTTCGTGGGTGACTTCAATTTTTATTGCTACTCTTCTAACAGAAACAAAAGTGGAGCCAATCTCAATGATTCGCATTTTTTAATGGCATCATCAGCTCTTTGGGCCTGCTTGAAATCCCCCTTAGTGGCCGCAAATTTACTTGGAGTAATATGCAGGCGGATCCTCTTCTTGTTCAGCTTGACTGGTGCCTAACTTTAGCCCATTGGGCCTCAAGCTATCCTAGCACCAGCTTCTCAGCCCTGCCCAACTCGGCATCTGACCATATTCCTTGCCTGGTGCGTGTCGGCACATCCATCCCGAAAGCTAAGATTTTCAGGTTTGAAAATTTCTAGACCAGGCTCCCTAGATTCTTTGATATCGTCAACTCGAGATGGAGTTGCTCTCAGCACGCTTCCAACGCAATTCAAAGAATTGATACCAAGTTGCATTGCCTCCAAAAAGCTCTGTTATCATGGAGCCGGCACATTGATGCCTTCGATAATTGGGTCAAACATTCCTCCATTGTCCTCAACTATCTGGATCAATCTGAAGAACAAAGGCCCCTATCTCCACTGGAGCGCATTTTCAGACGTATTCTCAGAGCACACATTGCCACCATCCTCCGACTCAAGCAGCTCTACTGGAAGCAACGCTACACCATTCGCTGGACTAAGCTCGAGGATGAGAATACTAAATTTTTTCATGCCATGGTAACTGATAGATGCCGATGCAACGCAATTCACTCTATAGAGCTCCCTAATGGTCAGACTGCTATCTCTATAGAAGATAAGGCAGAGGTCTTCCTTGAAGCTTTCCTCTCTAAAATGGGTTACTCTAGCAACCCTATAATGCTCTTTGACCTAGCCAGCCTCATCCCTCGGCACCCTAACCTTGATTTCCTCCCTAAGGACTTCAATACCGACAAAATTGATGCTGTCATCAAAACAATGCCTGCTGATAAGGCTCCGAGGCCGGATGGCTATAATGGCCGTTTCTTCAAATCCTGCTGGCCCATCATCCGCTCGGACTTTTATGACTTGGGGCTCTTCTTCTCGGCCACTTCGCCGTGCCTCAAAGCGCTAAATGGCTCCTATATTACTTTAATCCCTAAAGAAAACAACCCTACCACAATCAATGACCACCGGCCAATATCACTACTGAACAATAGTATCAAGCTGATTACAATAATTCTTGCTGATCGTCTTTAGTCAGTAATTACTTCTGTCATTCATACAAACCAATATGGTTTCATCAAAGGCCGTACAATTCAGGATTGCCTTGCTTGGACCCTAGAGTTCACACATCGATGTAAGCAATCCAAAAGGCCGTCTGTTATCCTAGAACTTGACTTTGAGAAGGCCTTCGACACTATTGAGCACTCAACCATCATTCTCATGCTGACTCATCTAGGGTTCCCTATCAAATGGATATCTTGAATAAAGGCCATTCTTTGCTCGGGTTTCTCTTTAATTCTTGTTAATGGGATTCTCGAGAAATTTTTTCAATGTAAGCGGGGTGTTAGACAAGGAGACCCTCTCTCGCCCCTCTTGTTTGTCATTGCTGCAGACCTCCTTCAGCATATCATTAATGAGGCCGCCACTAGAGGAATAATTCATGCTCCGTGTTGTCACAATGAGGCCGAGGACTTTCCTATCATACAGTATGCTAACGATACCACAATATTCCTTCAAGCAGACCAGAAGAACTTATTCTTCCTGAAAAGCCTCATCAATGCATTCTCCCAATCTACTGGACTCAAAGTTAATTTCAACAAATCCAATCTCATTCCGATCAACCTAAATGATGATGATATAGAGCTTTTGTCCAACACCTTCGGCTGCAAAAAGGGCTCCCTTCCTTTTCCATACCTTGGACTGCCTTTGGGTGTTTCTAGACCCAAGTTTAGGTACTTCAGCTTCCTAATGGAGAGAATTGATCGGCGCCTTGCTGCCACCTCCTTCTAGTTGTCCACTGCAGGAAAGCTACAGATTGTCAACTCAGTTCTTTCCTCCTTGCCGACCTATTCCATGTGCACATTTAAGCTGCCAGCCAAAGTCATCAATTACATTGATCGTGCTCATCGCCACTGTCTTTGGAGGGGCCCAGACGCCAACTCCCGAATTACGCCTAGGGTTGCTTGGAAAACAGTTTGCAAGCCCAAGCTCAAAGGGGGCCTGGGCGTGATCAATCTTTGGAGCCAGAACACTGCTTTATTGCTCAAACATCTGCATAAGTTCTTCTCCAGGCAAGATACCCCTTGGGTCAATCTAATCTGGTCCCTATACGACAATGGTATTACTGCCCCCACCTTGCTCCCTTGAAAGGTTCGCGTTGGTGGAAGGATATCATGCAGCTTTTCACCAACTTCCGGGCTATTGCAAAACCCATCCTGGGCTCAGGCAAAACCGCGTCCTTTTGGTATGATAATTGGCATCACATCCCTCTAAAACTAGCATTTCCCAGACTGTTCTCTTTTGCCAGACAGAAAAAGATATATGTCCGACGCTTCATTGACTGCTCTGACATCGCCCATCTCTTCCACCTCCCTCTCTCGCAAGAGGCCTTCCAAGAATATGGCCAGATCAGAGACATCGTCGACCAACTAGCCTTCCCCAACGCAGATGCAGATGTCTGGTCCTTTATTTGGAACTCCACGATCTGTTCCTCACAGTGCTATTACAGCTACCAGTTCAAACATATTCAGACCAATTGAGTGTTCAAATGGATCTGGCGTGCCAAGTGCTCCAATAAACTCAGAGTCTTCTTCTGGCTGCTCCTCCTAGACAGACTCAATACCAGGAACATTATAAAAAAAACATGTCCTCATCAACACAACAAACTACGACTGCTTACTTTGTCAGGCCAGTATTGAGGAGACCTCATTGCACCTCTTCTTTGCTTGTTCCTTCAGCCGAGCCTACTGGGCTTTGCTTGGACTATCACGGGATCTTTCGCTGCCTCTGCTTGATATGGTCCAGCTTGCGAGGTGTAGGTTTGGCAGGACACTCTTCATGAAAATTGCCCTAGTAGGCACTTCGACCATTTGGCTTCATAGAAACCGCGCTATCTTCAATAATCACCCGGTGTCTCTGAGTACCTGGAAGGCTACCTTCCTGGTTCAACTCTTCAACCAAGCACAACGTTTCCCGGCCCCCCTTAAATCCAACTTATCCCTCTGGCTGAACTCTTTGTAATCTCTGACTGTCCTTCTATCCCTCCCCTCGTTGTAATCGCTCTGTAATCTCTTCCTGTCTTCCTTTCTCTCTGCTGCCTACCCTGTAATTTACCGTTTTTATTTAATGAAAATCTTAGTAGGAACCTCTTCTACTGATTTACTTCAAAAAAAAAAGATATGGAAGATAAACCCTCAATTTTTCATCTAAAGAGAGGATATATGATCCAATCTCCCTAAATATTTATGCAAGCCAATAAGACTGAAATGACGAAGAGTAGGGGAAAATTATCAAAGCATACTTCTTCACTCAGGACTGGAGACAAAGGGTCACAGACATTGTGTCCAGGACTAAGTGAATTGTCATAAAAACTTGATTCATCAAAGCCGTAGTGCTCTGTATGAGCATGGCATGCATTCTCATTATCCTTGTTTTGCAAAAGCAGTATATCTCTACGGTACTCAGGATGTTCTGGAGGCAAATAGTTGCCTTGTTGAATAATATTTCTTAATAATTCATTTGGGCATGAAGATGATTTTATATATGAAGAATTGCTTCGTTCTTGTTGATCTGGTGCCATGAGGTCCTCTGTTGATTCATCAGAACTGGCATCAATGGGCGTGGCAGCACCTACGGACATAGGTCTGATTGAGAACATACAAGAAATAAATAGTTAGATGAACCTACCTTATATGGACTCAATACAGAAAAAAGATACTTTTTGAGACATATAGCATGGAATATTTGATGTGGCCGTTAAAACATCTGAGGAATTTATGTATTTTTGGGAACTTGTAACATGTATAACTAGGATATTATTTCAGAAAATAGACAGTCATTTCAACATGTAAGGAGAAGGTGTAAGCTCACCTAGAAGAATGTTGCACTTCAATATATATTTTAGGTGCTGGTTCACCTACAAATTACACATGCACCTCATGAACATTCAACTAACAACTATTCTAGAGAGAAAATTATCCAAATGAATTAGCATTGGAGGGGCACAAACTTTTTACAGCCAGCGGTTGATTTCCAGGTATATTAGGTTCCAGCTCTTCTTTGCTGGTATCACTTGCATTTGCATGGGTAGCAGGCCTAAAAGAAGAAAGTTTTCCTTTGGATATGACATACACTGAACAGAAATTTGGTGCAGATTTTGTAACAGATGTTGGCACATCCAACTTCCTTATTGTCCTGCACTAGTTAAGAATTGTGGTCAACGTCATCAAAACAGCAATCAAAAGAGAACTGCTAAATAATGTTAGAAAAATACTGTACTAGAAGTTGTTCTAAATTAGATAGAACACCTTGTAAATGCATTCCTAGATGATGCCCCCAGTATCAACATGTCAACATTCTGGTGAGCAACGAAATCTACAATAGCTTTCGACACATCAGTTCCATCAAGAATGATTTCTCTGCATTGTAACTGTAGAGATTATAGCAAGTTAGCCAAAAAAAGGGTCAGTATGCCACAATTTTGCTCATGGTATCAGGAGATCAAAAAATCATATTGTGAGATATGAAAAGACGCATGATCAAAGAATGGCCTTTTTCATGTCCCTGACAACAAGACATTACATCCAGGCAATAATTTTCGTAAATTATTTTCATCAGCATTGCGTTAAGATTCTGCCAAAACGAATATAATGTGTGTAACAAAGAAGAGTTGGGGAAATTGATGCATACCCCTCGTCTGCTGCAGAAGCACTGAAATGGGAAGAGCAGATCTTTGGTCTGACGATCCATTTGATCAAGCAACGAAACTGCAAGATCATCCTGAACGTGTAATATGGAGAATTGCTTCCCCCCTGCATAGATGAAAAATTGGAGATTTTTTTAGCTCTAACAACGCGATGCCAAAAAAAAATCACAATTCAGCAATGCGCAGGAAATATGCAATCACATGGCCTCTAAAAAATCAATTAGAACATAGGGAAACAAAATCAAAATCAAAATCACACACAAACCAATTTCGAGTATTGAGATCGACCAATCGGGGCTAATCACTGAGGCGTCGTACCGGCGGCTTGGAGGGAGGTTGGCTTGCGGCGGACATGGAGGAGGAAGAAGGGGTGCGCGCGCGGGAGGACGTGGTCGGCGGCCCACTTGAGAGCGTGCTGGCTGCCCCTGTCGCCATCGACGGCCACGGCCGCCACCACCTTCCCGCCTTCGGCGGCCGCGCGAAGGTCCATCTCCGCCAGGCGCCTCAGCGCGGCGGCGGCCTCCTTCTTGCCGCCGCCGTCATCCTCCTTCCTCTTCGCCGACACGGGGAAAGGCGGGTGGGCAGGGAACGTGGGGTACGACATCTCCGGCTACGACGACGAGGAGAAGGAGAGAGAGAGGAGGAGGAGGAACGGCGGCATGCACCGATGAGCGATGGCGAGACGAGAGGAAGAGAGAAATTATGGCGCCAAAATGCAGGAAAGCCGCGAACTTGGCGGGGAACGTCTCCCTCTCTTTGAAGATCAGTCCCATGTGTTTCCATGAGGAGATTTCTCTCTTTTTTTCAGCTTTGGCATTAATTACTACGACCGTTACAAATAAAAAGTACAAAAGTCTTGCTATAAATTGTTTTTGCCGCAAAGAAATAGTTACTCTTCTCTTATACTTCCTCAGTCCCATAAATTAACGGCACACAGTCCAATTAGCCCATAACCACTAAAAATATATATGAAATAGCTTATAGATTCTGCTTACTGCAAGAACAATCTAAATTTGATAAAAAAAAAGCAGCTAGGATATTGCAATGCAGCAGCTCATGTGGTGATCTGAAAAAGGCGCATTGCAGCAGCTTACATGGTGATCTAGAGCCTAGAGGAATGTTCACATGAAGAAAGCTGAGAAAGACAGGACACAACGGCAGTTGTTCACAGGAAAAAAAGCTAAGAAGATATCGTGCGCAATGCAGTAACCGTGGCACTCCTGTTGTTGATCGCTTGCCGGGATGAAGAACAGATGAAACAAGGGCCTGTTCATTTGGAGAAGTTAAGAAAAAATAAGGATGAAAAGGAAATCAATAACGTTGGTTTTCAGAGGCTTTAGGGTCCGTTTGGTTGCTTAGATAGGGCTAGATGAGATCATCCTATTCAGTTTAAGGACCGTTTGGTTCACGGACAGGTTGAACATGGCATCTAGCCAGA
Organism: Zizania latifolia; assembly: GCA_000418225.1. Lineage (NCBI taxonomy): Eukaryota > Viridiplantae > Streptophyta > Magnoliopsida > Poales > Poaceae > Zizania > Zizania latifolia. The sequence goes on from KE372012.1 coordinate 435,733, forward strand.
GAGAATATTTTCTCTAGATGCTAGACAACCCCATTCTAACTTTTTCCTAATGAACTCATACATTCTCTCTCGTGAGAGTATCTCATCTTATCCATACTCATGTATTTTTAACTGAACAAAAAAATTAGATCATCTTATCACATCTAACCAAACAAAAAACTAGATCATCTCATCTAACCAAAAACTGAACGAAATCATCATATCTCATCACATCTAACCAAATAAAAAAACTAGATTATCCTATCCAACTAAAAACTGGATGGAATCATTCCATCCATTTCTGTCCTCCTACTAAACACTACCTAACAGTAAGGAAACGAAATCAACGACTTTGGTTCAGGAGGTCTAAAAATTAGGACAAGGAAAAAAACAAGGACGTTGATTCGAAAGGCTAACAGTCCCCTCCCTATTATCTCAACAAAATTTTAAAAGCTAACAAACTTGGCTGAATATTATACACGCACATAACTTCTCATATATAAAAAAAATTATATTTTGAGCTTTGGATGCAGAAAAAAAGGCAAGGATGACAAACATAATTTTCTGCACCCACAGCTCGAGGACGCATCTGTTGACACTAATTTTGGCCCAAAAAATATAATTAATAGCCATGGGATACAATTAAAAGAGTAAAAAAACACAATAAATATGCATCAAATATGCACGACAGTACCAAACATGTATCACAAAAATATATAAAAAATACATATAAGAACGGCGCCCTCCTAGCGACATGAAACATTATATAAATATATATGTATATAGACAATAAATGACAGCCTCTGCCTGGGGGCATAGAATATTAATAAAAATATAATCATAGCATCCGGGGCACGAATTATTTTAAATAGTTATCGGTGTGGCACAAAACAATATCAATATATATATATATAATATGTCTCATGTTGTTGTGAGATATTATGTTTATCATTATGACTCCGTGCATGTATGTTGTACATATATATATGAGTATATATATATGTAATGGTAATGTTTCTCTAAATATGATATTTATCGTTATGGCACTGCACATGAGTTATTAAAAATATGCAATAATAAAAATATAATATTTATGGATATGACATCATGCATGCATATCAAAAAATGCATATACATAATTATAATAAAAAATAGATATCCGTCAGTCGACATGAAATATTGCATTTCAAATATTCATCAGTAGAGAGACCAATATAATATTTTAAATAAAATATATATTATGGTGTGTTAATTATAGAGTGAGCTACAATACACATCTCTAAAATAAAAAGAGAGAAATATATATCTATATATCTTTATGTTGATAAATAGTTTGCACAACTCACAAATCAGATTAATCACATATTTTTACAGGCCCGCATGGCAGCCATACGTTTGTGCAATAAATGTAATTAAACAATAATAAATTGAAAGACGATGACCAAGTCTCATAGGAGCTAGCACCAAAGCAGATTATATCTATGTCTAGGATTGAACTAAATTAATCATAGCTAATCAATGTATAAATTCAACAAACTTCATTAAATTTTATTGGGATTCTAGCAGTTTTTGCATGCAAAGTGGTGCCACCTTCTTCTCTCAAAGTCAGCACATGCAGGAAGTGGAAGAAATGTTTTCACTGCATGTACCCATTTTGCAGGCCATTTGGCTAATTAAAAAAGAGAGTGGAAGTTATTGCTTGCGCAGGAACCCACATACAGCAACCTTCCATCTCCTGCCTGTGCATGTCCAGCAACCCACGTCCAGCAAAACCACTTCCCCACGCACATACAGGTGATTAAGCATCCTCTATAAATAAATAGGGGCTAACACACAGCAAAAACGGGTACATTTTGAAGGAAGAAAGCAGGAAAGAGGCTGTGCTAAATACTGCTTCTACTACTATTCTCATAATTTCCTCAAATCAAAGCGTAGAAAAGCAAGGGAATACACAAAATGAAGTGCGCTGCCAAGGTATAATTATGCTTTTCATTTGCTTCTAGGCTTGGCCAATGAGCACAAGTCTAGGAGATATCTCTTCTTCCTTCTCAAATTGAATGCCTCTTTTGATTCTAGACTCGGCTAAAGAGTATGGGTCTAGGAGTTCAATCTTTCTCTATGCCAATTTTTTCTCTTATGCTTGGCTAAATAAGTACAAGTGTCTAAGAACCCTTTTTGCCATAATCCTTGATCTTGACTAAATGAGTACAAGTCTAAGGAATTTCTTGCTACAAATGATGCATTGTATGAACATAGGCTTGGCTAAAGATTGTGAGATTATACTTGTTTTTATATTTCCATGTTATTATTCCCTCTTTTGGTCCCGTTAGTGGATACAAATATAGACAATAGTTCTACTCATGTTCTTTTGTTTGGTCCTCTATAAGAGATACAAATCATAGGATGCACACATATTAGGTATATATGATTAATGTCATGAAAATATTGACCATAAACCAAATAAGTGCTTGTGTCGGTTATCTTCATGGCACCATGCCATGAAAGTATTAATACATGCGCAGCCGTGAACAAGAATTAAATTAGAAGTGTATATGCTTGTTACCGATATAAGTCATGTGACATCATATATAAAAATAGCCGGCTATGTTCTCTATATATGTTTTATGATATAAATATAAGATCATAAATACCCACAAAAATGATTCATAATTATGTTTTGTACTTAGGTCTAGTCAAAATGAAATATTAGATAACCACACACATAATAAACACTTGCACTTCTTATATACACACATAGATAGTGCAAGTTGCGTACATATGCATATGCATATGCAACTCATGCAACAGTAGCATAAGCCTCAATATTCAAGATATGGTAAAAAAAATATAAAATCAGACTAAGTTATAATTTATATATTAAAGTAAACAAATACTCGTTGTGTTATGTCTCATATCATCTCACCATGTAGGTAGTAATACCGATAGAGTGCCAAACAAAATAAATCCCAACATGCATACAAATATGGCGTTGTTATAATATTCATGCTAAAAATAATAATAAACACACGCGCTTTGCACACGCTGTAAAAGAAATCTTGCCAATGATATATTTAATTCAAGTGGAGAAAAATCAAAACAATGCTACATCCATGTTGGGGCTAGGATTGAATATTCTTTTTATCTTTTAGCTGCATAGCAGTGTGTGTTGTAATTTTCTTTTTTAGTCAGAACTCTTAATCAGGGGTTTTCTCTATGGAGATGTAATTAACGGGATTATTATGGATTCACAATATCTGATATTTTAAATTCTGCATTTGTATTTCAATTAAATTAATTTGTATCTAACGAATTGTGGATATGGCCCCTTTCGAGTCTAAAGGGTCCCGTTTTTCCGTCGTCATATCTTATCAGTTATCTTAAGTACTCATATTTAATTTAGCATTGATGATAATAATTTAGTCTATCTGATAACCTCAATTTATTATTAAAAGACATCATCATAATTACTATATTTTCAGTTGCAGGATATATCTAGAATTTTCGTATTTAGAATTTTAGATCATGAATATCATCGCAACTTATCATCTAAGATTTTAGGATTTCCATAAAACATTAAGATTAATTAATCTTAACTATTGTCATCAATACTAAATTAAATAAAATTATTAAGATAACCGAGAATTCATTAATAACGCATGACAAAAACGTGGATCCGTCTGATAATGTGCAGCTTCCAAATAGAAATTCCTTCGCTTTCTTCATTACAGCAAGTGCCAGTAATCTCTAGGGAGGAGAACCACCCTATGTGCACTTCGGACCAGTAGACCACGCCGCCGTCTCGCCTCAGAGTGGGCCGGCCATGACCAACGTGTGGATGGAGCTGTCGGTGCCGAGGGAGTGGATTCCGTACGCGTCCTTCCTCGTCTACCTCGGCGCGCGGCTAGGCTCCAGCAGGTTCTGCATTGCAAGATTCCTCCAGGAGGAACACGAGGTGCCCTGTGACTTGGGCTTGCTCTACGAGAGGTTCACCGTCGTCTCCCCTCCGGCGTTGAGCTGGTGCGGCCCCCCAAGGTAACTCCGGACATTACAGCCTCGATCGGTGACAGCGTCCTTTATCACGTTCTTTGATTAATTATTAATATGAATATTTGCTCTTATTAATAAGCACTCCCTCAATCTAAAAATCTTAGAAGTATTACATTTTCTATTTTTTAAAAGTTATACGTATTTATAGTTTATATGTATGCAAGTCTTGAATGACAGTAATACTGTTTCGTTTAGCAGCTAAAATAAATTGACGTCACATGACTCGAGTAGCTAGCCATAACTTAATTAGTCTTACATGCACAACATTATTAACATTAGCATTAGTTTACATGCATACAAGTCTTGAATGAGCAGCAATACACGAGTA
>KE372012.1:454412-496904 GCA_000418225.1 Zizania latifolia
ATGTGTTAACAAATAGATCAAAATCAGGTTAACGCACAAACTTAAATTTATAATATGCATACACATAGTACAAAACATTATATTTGAAAAGCCACAATTAAAAATTCCAAATCAGCAAAACCTGACAATTCATAATTATTTAACTACAGTTCCTCACAATAAGGCCCCTTCTGTCTTAAAAGGAATTTACTTCTACCCCTCTAACTTTATTCCAAAAATACTTTATTTTTAATTCCTTATTTTCTTATCTACTTTATTGTTCACTTTATAGCACTACTTTCTTAGTTACGAGAGCTGTTTTGCTATTTTACTCGCATATCTAACTTATAATTTTATCTGAAAAGTATAGTGTTCAAAAGATGTAGGAAGTACATTATCCCCGGATTATCATGACACACTTTAAACTCTTAAACGATGCACTTTTAAAAAACATATAAAAAGGTTTCTTAAAAAACTAAGAAAAAAAATCTATTTTTTCAGTTTTCTCAATAGTTGAAGTGATTATTCTTAATTAATCATGCCGTGCTTGAGTTTCTTGGAAAAATTAATTCTTAAAAAACGAACGCACTGTGTTTTCGTGTTGTGCGAGTTCATCGAATGAACTTTTTTTCAAATATAAAGCGACATCATCGTGCTTGAGCTTAGTTCAGCTGGTCGAACGTTTTTTTCAAATATAAAGCAATGTCATCTAGATTATATTATTTTTAGCTTTTGATGACTTATCTAACATACAAAATGGACAAATCATGTAACTAAAAAGTATATTCACCTCTCATCTTGTATTAATCATTTTTATCTTACAACTCACCTGTAGCAGCAGCGCAACCATTTTTATCTTACCTCTCATCTTCTCATCTTCCTTTAACCAAAGCAGCAAGACCTGGTAAACCTCTAAGCTGCTCTAGACTATTTTGGTAAGACAACGGAGCTTATCACTAACTTTGATAAGATGGAAATCTACCACATCTAATGTGATGGAGCGGCCCTAAGTCCCCTCCGAGAGTCCTTTAATAAGAAATGGAGCAGTTTCCCCTGCCGTTACCTAGGCCTTCCACTTCACTATATAAAACTTCGCAAGATTGACTACCAACCACTGATTGATAAGATAGGAGGTCATCTTAAAGGTTGAAAAGGAAGGCTCCTCTTCTCTCAGGGGCGTCTCACGCTGGTTCAGGCATTGCTTTCCGCTATCCCATCTTTCATCTCTCAGCCTTGTAGACTCCGAAGTGGGTGCTTCAGCGTATTGACAAAATCCAGAGGGCTCTTCTTTGGAAGGGGATGAAGGAGGTTAATGGAGGTCATTGCCTTGTTAACTAGCCGTCAGTCTACTCCTCGAAGGCTCAAGGAGAGTTAAGCGTCCTAGACCTTTCCTGCTTCAAGCATGCCTTGCGTCTCCGGTGGCCTTGGAAGACAGCAACGGATGATCGTCAAGTGTAGAGGGACATTTATGTGCCTATATACTCCTCGGACAAAGACCTCTTTGACGTCTCGACTGAAATCACGATTGGCAAAGGAGATAGAGTGGGCTTCTAGAAATCCAGATAGCTAAATGGCTGCGCTTCGATAGACTTGGCTCCAAATCTTTTCCGGCTAGCAAAAAAGGAAAATAAGTCTGTGAAAGCTGAACTTCAGAACTCCAACTAGCTTCGGATCCTTCATTACCTAAACGACCCCTCCTTAATGGCCGAGCTCATCCCCCTCTGGTCCCTGATCAACAGTCTCCCAAGGGACCCGTTGGCTCCGGACCATATAAGGTGGTGATGAACTACTAATGGGGAGTATTTGACACATTCTGACTACAACATTCAATTTGCCGGATCCACCAGCTCCTCTTGGCCTTCTCTTGTTTGGCGTGCGCACGCCGAAGAGAAGTGTAGGATCTTTACTTGGCTCTCCGTCCAACAAAAAATTCTGACAGCGGATAACCTGGCCAGGCGAGGGTGGCCTCAGAGACAGTGTTTTATCCTTTGTGACCAGGAAGACGAGACCGCTTCGCATCTCCTTTTTTATTGTGTTTTTGCAAAAGAGATGTGGCAGCTTATCTCCGTTTGGCAAGCTTTACTGGTCTTCGCCTCTTATACCCATGTCAGCTCCATCGTTCCTCACTAGAGGTCAATCGCAGCCTCCTTCCCGTAGTTCCGTCGGCGCACCCTTAACGGCATCTTCGTCTACACCATTTAGAACCTTTGGAAGGAAAGAAACCATCGCATCTTCTAAGGAATGGTTTCTACAGCGATCTAAATCTTTAGACTAATAGTGCAAGATGTCGATGGCTGGCATCAACCTCTGTTCGGCGGGGGAGGTGATAGTCCTAGCATTCCCCCATAACATGTCTTCTCTTTTTCCCTTGTAGTGGTCCATCGTTTTTCTGTAAGTCGTTTTCTGGAGCCCTGCCAGGATCTTCACTTGTTACTCTGCTCTGCTTTTCTAATATATTAGCAGATATTCCGCTCCTTTCAAAAAAAGCAGCAGCGCACATAGAGTCCTTCTAGTTCTTAATAAACTACTCGACATTCTCCACATGCCTTGAGTAATTGCATCCCTACTTTCCATCTCACTCAGGATCGACGAATTGTTAGGAGCTTGATTTTCACGAGCTGCTTCTTAGAATCTTATCAAAGCAGACTGCAGTGACATCTGTTTCTCAGATGCTCATTGCTGACAAATAACCTTAAGGTCAGTGTCCATCTGAACATACGATCGAAATGCACGCAGTGCTCAATTTTTTCCTCAAGCCAAGCTCAACAACGAACGGCCGGTCGATCGGGAGAAGAAGAAACCAACGCAGACGAAAGTGAAAACTACCAAACCAAATGAAGTCATTTACAATTAATAATTCAGCAGTGACGTTGAACATGGCACCTCTAATTACCTGCATGTTTAGTTGCAATGCTGTTGTTTAATGAAAACGAGTGCATGCATGCACACATGTTTACATTCTTCTTCTTCAGATGCCGACCCACCGGCCACCGGTAGTTCGTAAAGAAGGGGAGGTTAGGCCTTTTCAGGCAGCTGTGGCCGGATTCTTTCCTTCTTCCTTTCTCTGCTTTCATCACAAGCAAAGTCAAACTATGCATGACTGCATACAGATATATGCATGCAATTAAACTAGTGTAAATGGTCAAATCTTTTACACATCCTTAACCAACTAACTTGCCTAACTGTAAAAGGTCATGAATTGATGCATATTCAACTTTTTTGCTCTCATTTCTCTGCATTTCTGCAACAACCCAATTAAGCTCCTTGTCTGAATGTGCATGTATCCACATGAAACAGTTGCATGTAGCACATCACCTCTTACTACTTGCATTTTAGGCTCCATTATATATACATGTATGATGCATGTACCTAAGTTTCCTGTTTTTCTAACAATCTACCTCTAGCTTGGAATTCAATCAGTTAGTTTCTTTTAGACTTTGAGGGGAGAGGAATTGAAGATGATAGTTGGAACTTAACCTGATGCTGCTGTATGCATGACTGCCTCCCTGCCTGCTTGTTTGATCCGTTCACAGGCTGCCATTCGTCGTCAAGGTTCGGCGTTGAACATCTACTAAGTTGCTTCAACTGATTGTAAACTAGTTAATGCTGACGTACGACTGGCACATTTTTTCATTCATCATATGCTCAGTTAGGTACGAAAACTTCGATATTTTCTTACCTTGTTTTACCTGTCTGTTACTACAAGAATTCAACTGTTACCTGCGCAATCTATATATGCATTTTCTGTCGGATGGTTGTTTCAGTTCTGAACATGGATGAAACTGTCAGTGAACCACTGAACCAGCTAGTTGTCATGAAAATATTCAGACTTAACATATGAACTCTGCCTGCAGTGATGGCGAACGGGTGACGCAATACTATGCTGCTAAGCATTGCAGCTGATGGGCACCGACAGCTTGCTTGCTTTTATGTACATGTACATATGATGGAATCTTGGAATGTTTAATCCCTAACGGTAGGCTGTGTTCTTGAAGAAACTGCATAAGTTTTGATTCGACGTGGCAGCAGTATTAATTCATATGTTTAGTCTGAATATGTTCATGATATCTAGCTGATCAACTAACTATCAGCTGGCATCTTTGTTAGAATGGAATATTGCTCTAGAGTCTTAGTCCATTGTAAAGTGAGGGCATGGAACAACTCACATATTCAGTGAGAAGATGTCTAGCTACTCCCAACTAATTAAGTATTCTCACGCTTCTGTGACCACACATACCACCACATTCAATAAAGGGGATATATAGAGATGCTAAAACTGGAGGACAAAAACAGTTTCACTCTTATACACTGATCCCTCTTATATACATGAGACAAAATCATTGAGTAAGAAGTACAACTAGCACCTTCAGACATAAAACACCAAGAAATTATAATTAATATCTTCATGATGCTCCTAGCTGCTGACACATACAGTAGTACTCCCTCCGTTTTTAATTTTTTTTCAAAGTCAAACTCCAATAAATTTTACAACATCAAATTAATTTTATTAAACCGATTATTAAATATGTTTTAATAGTGTATTTATTTTATATTATAAATATTAATATGTTTTAATATTATAAATATAAATATTTATTTATAAGAAACATATACTACTCATGTACAAGAGCTTGAAGTAAGTCTCCGGCAATATATGAGCCTAATTTCCCCGAGAATAAGATGCAATTTTGACTTAGCACACTTCGTTACAGGAAAACAGTAACTAAATAAAGCGTATTCTACACGTGGACCTAATCTTTCTGGAACTCCAAGGCCTCTTAATTTCCTGCTGCTCCAAATCTCTCACCTAATGCGTCAAAGCATAATATTAGGTTAAGAATTCTCCTTCCTTTTGGATTCCAACCGAAGCTGACAGCAACATGCCAACGAACTGATTGCTCAACCTGGAGCAGTAGCTGCTGGCCACGCAAGTAAAATTTCAACCTCTCCCTTTTTATGGATTTAGTTTTTTAGGTGGTGATATTTTTTTCAAGCTCTCTTTTGTGCAGTTGGGTCTAGAATAGTTTTCACCTTAGCTGACCTTTACTTTCAGAAAACCAGACTGCCATGACATGCGCTCTAATGGCCCTAACTTAATTGCTTCCTTCCTGTGACAATGCCAATGCTTCAACTAAAATGATTTTTATAGTATTAAATAGTATGCCATTTATGATAAAAATAATGTGATAATGTATTAAATGAGAAAAACAGATAAAACAAGATCTTGTATAAGACCTAATTTCTAGGTACTCCCTCTAGTTCCATAAATAAAGTCGTTTTAGACTTTTATCTAGAGTTAACTAAAACAAGTCATTTTGTATTTTTATTGTATATTTTGGACATCTATACCTCTAATAGTGTACTAATTCCTCCTCGTCTCACACGCTATCTTTACTCCCACACTGTATTTAATATGGGTGAATAAAAAAATACATACAAATTAATCACTCCTTGATATCTGAAATCATATCCGACTTGCTTTTTAAAACCGGAAGAAGTAGCATCCAAATCACGATGAATGAGGAGAGGTATTAAATTACCGTATTGAATTAGCAGTATGTGTATTAAGATAGTTAGATTTAAAACTAGTTTTTATATGATATATGCATACCTTAGGACTGCCCTTATGTAGCTTCTAGAGTTCTAGTGGAGTAATCCAACATAAATTTGAAAGGATATTTTTGAACATTTAAGGTTCAGTGTATAAAAATAAATTTGAAAGAAAAATTTGAATGCAAACAACAAATTTGTGATAAATTCCTGCCTCAAACTCCACCACATTCTGACAAGATCATCGATTCTCTTCGGTTGATCAAGAAACGGACATTGAACATAACTTGCAAAACTAAAGGTAGACCCAACTTCTCCTCTTTCAAAGCTCCACCATTGATTGGCTATCCGACGGCGCTTAAAGCCCAGCGTCTCGTCTCGCCACGTGGACCGGGATGGACCTACCAAAAACTGACCAAAGCAAGCTAAAATGTGGGGCCATTCCAACCAGAACAAAACTCAATTTAGGAAATGAACATGATCAGGAGCCTGTAGCAACTCAAGGGCCCCTTGTGTGTGGCCTTATTTCAACTAAATACATTGTGCGATACTAATAGGTTGTTTGATACTAAGTTACTAACGGGTTGTTTGATCTGTTTGGTAGAATTTCAAATTTAAAATATATCTGGAGTTAGGCAACTAGGAAAATTAAAGTATCTTCACCCTTTAATGTATTTTCTAGAGCATCTGCTCAGCTTTAAAAAATAAGAATCAAAGAGCATCTAGTTCAGTTCTAATTTCACCTGAAAATGATGCAAGAGAGCTGGAGCTTGTTAAACATGCCCTAAGCCAGTAGATTCATGTCCACGTCCTCCTCTTGTGAAGACACCGTCATGCCAAGCCAAGCCAAGGAAGGAGCCTGCCTGCCTGCCATCCTTTTCAACTCACCTTGGTCACCTTGCAGTTTGCACACCATAATTTATAAATTCCAACCCCATTTTGATTGGTTCAATTCCCACCATCCTTCCCTTGAAGCCCAAAGCTTCTCCATTTCTCCTCTCACATGGTCACACACATACATAGTTACTTCCATAGATGCATGCACAAACATTTATATGAATGCAGCATTTGCATTAGATGTGTTCATATCCTTGAAGGATTTGTGCATGCATCAGCGATTGATCACTAGCCATTAGCTGCTTCGGTTATCGGGTTCCATTCCAAAGATCAGGGGGCGGTGTCAGTCAGCAGCTGCATGCATGCACGCAGGTTGATTAATTCTTGGGAGGGGAGTTACTGATCATCGTTTGGTCGATCGGCGGCGGCCGGATTAGGAATTTTTGGCTATTTTTTGCGAGGGTGTGAGCTGCTGATTGATCGATCGCTGTGCTGTGGTTGGGTGGAGGAGGGGGAGGCGGCGGCGGAGTAGGGAGTTCTTGGGCGGAAATGAGCGACGTCTCCGGCAGCTACGTGGTGGCCGCGGCCGTGGTCGCCGTGTCGCTGGTGATGGCGTCGGCGGCGGCGCACGACTACAGGGATGCGCTGTCCAAGAGCCTACTCTACTTTGAGGCGCAGCGGTCCGGCCGCCTGCCGTACAACCAGCGCGTGCGGTGGCGCGGCCACTCCGGCCTCACCGACGGCCTCGAGCAAGGGGTACGTATACTGTACCATGTCCGTCTCCGTCGCCGATGAGGCGCGGCGAGGTGTTCGTCCCGTCCGGCCGTCCGGCGCCGTTGCTGAATTGTACCCATCACCCATGTGTGTACATGCAGGTGGACCTGGTGGGCGGGTACTACGACGCCGGCGACCACGTCAAGTTCGGGCTCCCCATGGCGTTCACAATCACCATGCTGTCGTGGGGCATCCTCGAGTACGGCGGCGAGATCGCCGCCGCCGGCGAGCTCGGCCACGCTCTCCACGCCATCAAGTGGGGCACCGACTACTTCGTCAAGGCGCACACCCACCCCAACGTCCTCTGGACTCAGGTACCCTCTCCTCCTCATCCTCACCCTCAGTCCGTACGTACACGCATACGTATACATACGCGTATAATACGCCATGCAATGGCAGGTCGGCGACGGCGACTCGGACCACTACTGCTGGCAGCGACCGGAGGACATGACGACGTCGCGGCGAGCGTACAAGGTGGACGCCGAGAACCCCGGTTCCGAGGTCGCCGCCGAGACCGCTGCCGCCATGGCCGCCGCGTCCATCGTCTTCCGCCGCGCCGGCGACGCCCACTACTCCCACCTCCTCCTCCACCACGCGCAGCAGGCACGTCGCCCTCACTAAACCAACACCGAATTTTCCTTTAAGCTTAATTAACTAATCAAATCAATTATTTTCTCCACTCGAATTTCGCACCAAAATTTGACCCGTCCATGTAAGAAAACTTCACCTGTAGACCTTAAATTTTGTTCTCAGAATTATCGTTATAGATTCACAAATTAATCAATTTTATTGTTTTAATACATTTATATACAATTTTGTAATAGTATTTTTATTAATAAGAAATAGTTTTTTATTTAATCTTAGTTTTACTAATTTATTAGTAGTACCTGACCAGCTAGCTAGCTATATTTTTTTGTATACATTGCGGTGGAAACGCTGTATATTTCTTGGAGAGTACAATAACAACCGTATAATTATACGTATGTACGGGTGCAGCTGTTTGAGTTTGGGGACAAGTACAGGGGGAGATACGACGGGAGCGTGCGGGTGGTGAAGAACTACTACCCGTCCACGAGCGGGTACGAGGACGAGCTGCTGTGGGCGGCGCTCTGGCTGCACCGCGCCACCGGCGACCGCCGCTACCTCGACTACGCCATCGCCAACGCCGACGACTTCGGCGGCACCGGCTGGGCCGTCTCCGAGTTCAGCTGGGACATCAAGTATCCAGGCCTCCAAATCCTCGCATCCAAGGTATATATACCTATCTGTACGTATACGCATCTCGCGAACGACGCACGCATGAGGCCACTTAATGGTTCAAGTAGAATAGCTTTCCATATTAAATAGATATAATCGTCTATAGATCGGACGGTTATAATTAAAAAAAAGACAATCTATTATATCCTAAACAAAACAATCTACACTCATGACTATTATATTTGTTTTTATATTTTAAAAAAGTTAATTTGTTAATTATTAATGTCTAATTAATTAATTGTTTTATTTTGAAAGAGATTTCGCATTAATATGCTCCATAAAAGGGATCAATCAAAAAGAGGAAATCAAGAAGAGGAAAGTTACATGACGTTGTTAAATTTTTATTTTTTTAAAAAAAATCAATGGGTCAGATTTATTACAAGCTGTTACCTCAACCTCATAAGAGGTAAGAAGTGCATATGAATTTAGATAGTTAAATTTAGAACTAATTTTTAGGTAAATAAAAGTTATAGAAATATATATCATTGGGACTGACTTTATCAATTTGCGTGTTTTGTTGGCCAGCCATGCAGCCAGCTTATACACTGGAGTGCACAGCTACTGTTAATCTACAGTTGATGATTGCCTCTCAGTAGCTTAGTTAATTAATTCCAGCAAATGTCAGTGCTAACTGTTGAGTAAGACCGATGGATCTAATTTTCCACCGGCGATTGCGCTAGCTGTAAATTGTTGACGTCTCATGACAAAAATTCTGAACCAGATTCAGAGATACCATCAGTATTAGTAGTAGTGATTAGGTGATTGATAAGGAGATCAGTACGGGTGATTAGTATCCTCTTTTGGCCTGACCTACTCTGATGTGGATGGACTGAAAAGAAGATCTGTAACTGCAAGCCTGTCTGGTGCACATGCCCTTTCGCTTACTCTAGCTTACAAGCATAGCTACCACCATGGCTTGCTTGTGTTCCAATTGATGTGTGGATGGATGTACCACCATGCATTTGGCCCCCAACAGCCCCATCTTGTAGAGGAATTCATATAGTTTACAAAAATGCTGATTTAATTTGATATGGAGCATCTCCATGTTCTCTGCCTCAAATCATGCATGTTCAGACCCTGCAATTCTGCATCAAGCCAATGGTCAAGCTGAAGATAATTCTTATAACACAAAATATAATGGAGCCACTCATCAAAAAAAGCAGATGGTTCTGAATTCACCAAGGAAAGGTAATGAGATGCCTGATCAACTGTTTAATAAGGGCATTGCAATCTTGCATGCTGATTGTTTCCTCCACCTGTGCCTTTGTCCTTTGCTAACCATGTCAGACAGTTTTCCACATGTGTTCTAAGTAGAATTTATTCTTCAGGAAACATACTGTTTTCCTAACATTGGAATTATTATTTTCCAAGGTGTAGACAGATGACATTATTGGTGACATGTAGAAATGGACTGCCTTCCTAATCCTAACTCTCCATTGACCACAGTTCCTTCCCATGCTTAGAATACAAGCCAACTCTTACCTTGCATGCCCATTTATTTACTCATCCATGAGCTGATTTTTTTTCTCACCTTCTCTGAATCTCTGCCATGCTTGGATTGTGATCTTTGGAGCAAGTAAATCAACTAATCCTGCATATTCTAAGCTTCTAGCTACCTGCCATCTTGTAGTGTCCAATTGGACTTAAGCAACTGGTCAGTTCTTCAGTTATTAATGTGAAAAATGACTGACATTGATGTGTATATCTTGGACTTCCATTGCCATTAGTGAGGAGGAAAAAATATTTTTGAGAACATAGGACAATCAACTCTTCCTAATGTGGACAATACAAGTGCCATGCATATCTGAGGTAAAAAAATATTATATCCATGACCATGACTGAGAAACAGTTAGTTACATGTCTCAGTAACTAAGGTGAAAGTGGTTGGATCACAACCAGAGCCCTGACAACTTAACCAATAAGGATGGCCCAGATTATAATTGTTGTTATGTAGCTTAATCTATCTTAATCTAATTCAAATAATTCTACTGTGAACCTCTACAGTTAGTTTTGGATAGCACTAAAATTAGGCCTACATGTACCACATATTTGCTAATTGGTCTCATTGGCTACTCCCAAAAGTTAATGACTCAAAACAAATGATATTGATTTTTTTGACATCACAACCTATAGTCATAAACTCAGATGAAACAAGTGTCAATATAATCAAATAACTATTTATTTTGAGTGTAAATTCATTACATATTTCAAAGTTAGCCAAGCCTATACTGTTGAGATTTGGCATAGCATTTGACTAAGAGGAACCGTGAATTAATAAAAGTGCATTCCTCTAACTATGACTAATTTTATAATTATTATCTTCATTATATATTATAAGGTACAGTGTTTAACTTTTTGAAGTTAAATTTCTCTAAATATGACTAATTTTATAGAAAAATATACCAACAACTACATTATTAAATTAATTTCATTAAATCCACCAACGACATTTATTAGATATTATAGATTTTTATATTTTTTTGTTTAAATATGGTCAAAGCCAAAAGTTTGATTTAAAAAGTCAAATAAATTATAATATGAAATAGATCAAGGTCTAATAGTCACATGGTCGGCTTAATTGCGTTACACATTTTCAACTTACATGTGAGCTTGACATTGAAATTACGAAGAACTTTATGTTCCATGCAACTACAAAACGCATTTTGTTTCTGACGCAGAATAATTTTCCATATTCTGATACATTTTCTTCTTAAAAACAGTTACCATTTGACTGCTTTGTAAATCTTTCCATGACCAATTAATCTTTTTTCAGACTATACTGTTAGTATTTAATCTTTATTTGTGGTTAATTAACATTAATTATTTTGTCATGGATGGAGCAGCTGCTGCATGAGGAGAAGCATCTGAGCGAGGAGCAGCGCGGTGTGCTGGAGAAGTACAGGTCCAAGGCGGAGTTCTACGTGTGCTCGTGCATGAACAAGAACCCCGGCGGCGCCGACCACAACGCCGGCCGCACGCCGGCGGGTCTGCTCTTCATCCGGCCGTGGAACAACCTGCAGTACGTGTCCAACGCCGCCTTCCTCCTCACCGTCTACTCCGACCTCCTGGCCGGCCTGGGCCAGCGCCTCCGCTGCGGCGAAGCCGGCGAGGCGGCCGGCGCCGACGACGTGCTCGAGTTCGCCAAGTCGCAGACCGACTACATCCTCGGCTCCAACCCGATGAACACCAGCTACCTCGTCGGCTACGGCGAGCTGTACCCGCGGCGGGTGCACCACCGCGCGGCGTCGAGCCCGTCGTACCAGCACGACAAGGCGTTCATCGGCTGCCTCCAAGGGTTCGACTCGTGGTACAGCGCGCGGCGGGAGAACCCGCACGACCTCGTCGGCGCCGTCGTCGGAGGGCCCAACGCCAAGGACGTGTTCACCGACCACCGCGGCGCCTACATGCAGACGGAGGCCTGCACGTACAACACGGCCCCCATGGTCGGCGTCTTCTCCAAGCTCATGGAGCTCGAGAGGCGGCGGCGGCGGCGGGAAGAGGCACCGCCGCCATCGATTTCGTCGCCGGTGGCGGATGATCTGTAGATGTACATTGATCCCAGTAGGAGACGACGATTACATGACTTCTGATTGATGAATGATAATATGGAAAAAACGAAAAAATGGAAAGGAAAATTTTTAAAACATTATTTTTGTTGTTTAATCCATAGAGGTGAGATTTTTCCATGTTTTGAACATACAAAATGTAGGAATTGAAGGAATTAAAAGAAAAAAAATCACATTTCTGTGAATTCTGTCTCTACTCTCATTAGCTGCATGGTCCGTCGTTGCTACTCCCCTCTGTTTAAAAAGAATTTACTTTTAGCTTTTCAATTTTGTAAAAAAATACTTCATTTTTTATTTCTTACCTGTTATTCATTTGCAAGTAAATAAGTGTTATTTATTTAATATCTTTAACTTAACTCTTATCTAACATTTCGTAATACTACTTTTTTTATTACAGATAGACACTTTGGTCAATTAATTTCCTCACTAATTTATCAATTTTATCATAAAAATAAATCCTTTGTGTAATGAATGGATGAAGTACTACTCCCTCCATCTAATTTTGATATGTACTTAACAAAAAAAATAAAGAATTCAATTTTGATATGTGTATTACTCCATAACTCTTTAATGCATCATTATTTATAAACCAATTTTTCATGAAAATGAAGCAATCACAGGGCATTGAAAAAAAACAAAGCGATTTATTCATGTTTTTTACTGATCGATGATGACAATTATAGTTTTTTTGGTCTTGGTGTCACACCCTTATACACATATCATATATGGACAGATGAAATATTATGTTAAACTTCAATTTTTGTCCGACTTTTTTAAAAAACATTATTGTTTTATACAAGTTTTATGTTTGAATTTGGCTATACGATTTGAGATGATTTGGGGCTTTTGCTTTACCTTTCGCAAAAGCTCGGTTGATTGTTTGCGTTTGGGCCTTTTCCTTGCGAAAGAAGCTAAGCCCAAGGATTTAAATGCCCAAGCCTCTCCGGCTCTCCGCCTCTCCCTTTCGATTTCTCCATTTCAATTTCGAATTCTCCCTGGTCCAGTGGGCATACACCCACCCCACTCGCCGGCGCTCGAATGGTGTTCGGCGAAACGCCCGCGGTATCGCCGCCGTGCTCCGCGCGCCCCGGTTCTTGTTGGCGTGCGCATCGCTCTAACGAGAACGAAGCACTCGAACCGGCCCGGAAAGGTGTCTGCGTATACTTTGGAAGGGTCGACCGAGAGTGGCCGGACCGCCGTGGTTGGCGGCGCTGCGCCGACATGCCCAGGCCGCGGTGGAGGAGAGGAGACCGAACTGATTTCCTCCATGGGTGCCGTCCACTGGCTGGCCGTTGCTGGTGGTGTCCTGCCGGCTAGCTTGACCCCGTGCGCGTGCCGACCTATGGGTGTCCGAAGTCGCCGTGCGCGTTCGTCAGGTACGAAATTTCCTCGGGTTGACGATCATCTGATCTAAAATGCTGCTATCCTGCTAGGGTATGCTCCTTCTGAGCAGCCTGGCGTCGTTTCCTTAGGTTTTTGTAGCTGTCGTCGACATGGACATGATAAATTATGTTATGGGATTATGAAATCTTTATTACAAGAGCTAGGATTCATCACCTGCATATTAAATGACGAAATTGTAAACAACGTAGCGATCATAGGACTATATTTTTCCTTAATTGTGTCTTTGTGCACCACTTGTTAGATTCGTTAGGACTGTCTCATTAGTTTATTGCGTCAGGTTACTAGGTTGATGACAGATGGCGCACCCCAAGATATCATTGAATATTACGTGTCCAACTGAAGCTGTGCAGTGTCAAGAGCTGAGTTGGAATGGAATTAGTTTCGCTAGGCCAGTTCTATTCTGGACAGGTACTGGCTTAATACATTTTCCAATGCCAATATATTAGGCAGTGTTTAGTTTGGGGGAAATTGATTATATACTCTCCCATTAGTCTGAAATCTAGGATATACCCTTCTCTAGATGTAAATTGATTATATACTCTCCTCTAGTTTAGCTACTCTAGAAAATATTCTTTTTTACCTTTTAAACTTTATTTCTATGTATTCATCACTTCAAATGACTAAAATACCCTCCTATACACAGCTATAACAGGAGAATGCTGCAGCCTCAAACAGGAAAGCTTTTAGCCTCCTGGAACTCATGCACCAAGCAAAGTCCATTTCACTGCTTGTTGAATAGGATTCTTTGAAGTGAAATGGAAACTGAAAGTTGTTTCTTCAAAACCTCTGGTTGATGTCATGTAATTTCTTTAATATGTTGATCCTGGAGCAAATTTAGCTCATATATATTTCCTATTTTGTTTTTGTATGGTCTTGTATTTAAGATACTTTGTATTGGGAATAAATTATTGGCTCAAGCTATTTTGCTTTGTACTGGGCTTCTTGTTTTCCCTTGCATCTACGAAGAAAAAACTTTCAGTTTCTATTTCGCTTCAAAGAATCCTCAACAAGCAGTGAAATGGTCTTTTCTTGTGCATGAGTTCCAGGAGGCTAGAAGCTTTCCTGTTTGAGGCTGCAGCATTCTCCTGTTATAGCTATGTGTATAGGAGGGTATTTTAGTCATTTGAAGTGATGAATACATAGAAATACAGTTTAAAGGGTAGAAAAGGGTATTTTCTAGAGTGTATAGGAGGGTATTTTAGTCATTTGAAGTGATGAATACATAGAAATATAGTTTAAAGGGTAGAAAAGGGTATGCAAAGCAGGTTAGTTGCATTCCCTTGTGTTGATGAATGATGATAGTCATGAGAGTTGAAACCAATGGTAAGATAATATGAGCCAGTCTTTTACTACGGTATTAGTGCGACGTAGCTAAGCAGCATTACAAGCTAACTTGTTTATTGGAGCAAAGCTGACCTATTAGTTTCTTGTACCTTGACTTTCTTGCCCTTAAATTGTGGGGTAGGACACCTGGGTTATGCATTGGTTAGTCCAATGGATGTTTATGCGTAGTCTCTGCCTCTCTATCAGCTAAAATGCTCTGGTTGTGCAGTTGTGCTCGGAAGAGTGAACAGGAAGCATGAATATACGTGCGGCAATTCTCCTATTCTTAGTGTTCTACATCGTGCAGTTTGTCCATGGCCAACCTGATAGTCGAGGTGCGCTACTTTTCTTTTAATTTCTTTGCATTCAGAGTTCAGACAATACACAATGAAAGTAATTGCAAGTATGGAATGCTCACATGTACCACCCAGAGATATGTTTCTTGATTGGATTTGCGGAGAGTAATTTTGACTCGTGTTTTATATCCAGGTTTCATAAGCATAGACTGTGGAATTCCAGAGAAATCATCATATCAAGATGGCACCTCAACTATAATATATGTCTCAGACTATGGTTTCATCAGCACAGGAGCAAACCGTAACATCTCCTCCGCATACATTAAGCCGTCACTGGCACAGCGCAATTTCAACGTCCGGTTCTTCCCAGATGGCACACGGAACTGCTACACCCTGAGGTCCTTGGTGGAGGGAAACAAGTACTTCGTTCGTGCTGTCTTCTACTATGCAAATTACGATGGCCTGAACAAGCTTCCTGTCTTTGATTTGTACATGGGGGCAAACTACTGGCATGAAGTTTACTTCAGTGATGCCGGTGAAGTTAATTGGATGGACATCATAGTTGTGGCTCCTTCTGATTACCTGCAAGTTTGTTTGGTGAACAGAGGGATGGGAACTCCGTTTATATCTGGGTTGGATTTGAGGCCACTTAGGACTACTCTTTACCCAGAGGCTAATGCTAGTCAATCACTGGTGCTAATCAATTCCAACAGATTCAACATGGGGCCCACAGACAATTCGATAGTCAGGTGAGTTTGGATTTGTTCTGTCTGAACTCTGATATGAATTTGACTAACCAAGTTAGTTTTCTCATCATCTTGGCTGATAAAAGTAAAAACTGAAATGTTGACAAACCTTTGAGAGTACCTGTGATGGCTCGGTATCTTGCAGACTTAATGAAAATAAACAGAAACATGAAAAGGCATTTTTAAGAACTAATGCAGTCATACTAGTTTTATCAACATCTTGCATGGATTGTCTCTTCAAGCTGTACTTTTTGACAAAAATAAGATTGTTACGACTAAACTCAATGAACTAGAATGCTAGATCACACACTTTTTTTTTGTCCAAACAGGTACCCTCTCGATCCCCATGACCGCATTTGGTCAACATATCACACGATCCCAGACTGGACTGAGATATCGGCTACATCAGTTGTTCGGAATTACCTCACTGATGTCTACGATGCGCCATCAGCTGTCATGCAAAATGCAGCGATGGTCAACAGCTCAAGAATTAATTTCTCATGGGACCCATCTGACCCATCAGTGAACATCAGCTCCAAATACTTCTTTGTGTTCTACTTTTCTGAGTTACAGTCCGTGCCAAGCAATGCGCTGCGACAGTTTGATATTATTGTCAATAACAAGACATGGAACACGCAGCCTTACACTCCACCATTCCTATTTGCCAGTTCCTTGTCTGGCACTGTACAGGGGCTGGCAAGTTATAGTGTTTCACTTGTTGCTACAAAAAATGCAACTCTTCCACCTATCCTCAATGCCATGGAGATGTACTTGGTGAAACCGATAGCTGAGTTTGCAACTGATCCTGGAGATGGTATGAATTTACCGATGCAATTGTGTTTATTATAGTCAACTACTATTATATTACAAGTTCACTCGCAATTTGTACTGTAGGAGGAAGTAGTAAACTGCTAGCGCACGAATTAGTATCTCAAAGTTTTCTTGCCTGTCTATTCATTTTGTATGAGTTTCATCATTTCCTTGTTCTTGCAAACCAGCTATAGCCATGATAGAAGTCCAACAAAATTACAATGTGAATAAAAACTGGATGGGCGATCCATGTTCTCCAAAATCTTTTGCATGGGAAGGATTAAACTGCTCCTATCCTCCCGCTGATTCCTCTAAGATAACATCATTGTAAGTTTCATAATCATGTTTGAAAGATAAATAAAATCCATTATTATAGGCAGCATATTTTGACATTCTAAAGGAGAATTATGACATTTCAACAGGAGATACTAACTGTTCTTGGTTATTATTTCTATTTGGGCAGAAACTTGTCTTCCAGTGGGTTGTCTGGCTCCATTGCTACTTATTTTGGGGATCTGAAATCACTCCAGTACCTGTAGGTTCTCATTATCATGTCTCACAGTAGAATTTTTAGTGTGCCACAATCATTTTCTTTCGGTACCGCTAGCATAATGAACTATGTGGTGTCTCCCCTTTGTTTTTTGTGAATTAGTGATTGCTCTAATCAAAACTATAACTCATTGTATTTACCAAAATAAATTGCTAAGCATTTTGCAAAATTCTGACACATCAGGGTCCAGGGATTGTTGGATGCATATATTCATAAGATGATTGGCAGTACTATACATGGTGCCCGATTACTCATCATTATGTTGAAAAATTATACAGTAGTGCAGGGACTGATTTTTGATTGTAGCACTTCACAATAGAACGTTCTCCATATTTTCACAAAAAGGAGAAAATTGTTTGTTTGTCCATGTAGTCTGGAACCATGGATACTTGAAGAGCGTGCTTGTTTGTTTGCCTTCACCACATGATAATATGGAGAAGCTTGTCTGTCCCTCTTTGTTTACATGTAATGACTAGTTGCATATTTTTTCCTGTATAAAATGTGATGTCATGATAAAGATGGCAAATCTCTTCTAAAGCATTGAATTTCTCCATTCGTTTCTAATTATAATTCACAGCTATTGTTACTTATTCCAGGGATTTGTCACACAACAACTTGTCTGGCCGTATTCCACATTTTCTAGGGCAGCTGTCATCACTAATGTTTCTGTAACTTTCATTACATATCTTCTCTAGTTTTGGAATTTTGACAAAAGTGTCTTTCTTTTTTGGTATATCATGGGATCTTTTTCATTTGCAGGGATCTGTCCAGGAATGATCTCAGTGGACCAGTTCCTTACAATCTTCTTCAAAAATCACAAAATGGTACTTTGTCACTAAGGTGTGTACCTTGTCTGAAAGAGTGCACCACAACTAAATTTAGATGATATTATGCATAAAAAATTTCAAAGAAAAACTTAATAATTTATTGTTAACATGCTTGCAGGATGTCATTAATTACAAGTTGTATTTAACAATTAATATCATACTATTTTTTTAAAAAAAAATTATTCTGATTTAATTATGTTTCTATGTTCTTCATTTTATTTCTTTGTCCTTTTAGTAATAATTTTTTTGGGAATGGAAGGAGAAGGCATATTAGGTATCAATCGAATGGCCAGTAAAAGAAAGACGTCGGACTTTGGAAGCAAAAAAAGTCCATGTTCATGCTTTGGTTTCTTGAATGTGCTAGGAAAGTAGGAAGGCATAAAAGGATTTTAGATATCAGATTACTCTCAGCCAATGCATTTTAATGGTAGTTTTATTTTTTCCTAAACAATTTATTGTTAAAGGACCTCTAAAAAGGATCAGTATCACATTAGCATAGTTAACAGTTAGATATGATTTACATATCCATGTATAATTATATAGAGAGACAGTATCATTCTAGAGTGTACTCTCTTCATTTGGAATACCATGGAAGCATACTCCTAATGAGAATCATTGTATTCGTTTTGATATTGTCAGGGTTGGTAATAATGCAAATCTATGTGGCAACGGTACTGAATGCAGATCAGGTCAAAAGAAAAGTAATGGGGCACTTCTCGCTGCAATAATTATTCCAATAGTTGTCACTATTTTACCATCTGTTATCTTAATTACTCTGCTGCGCCGAATGCTCAAGGCAAAAGGTAATACAGTCAGGAGGAGAATAGGATATAATGGTTGTTCTTTGTGCATTACACATTGTTGCAGTATTTCTTGCGTTGTTCTAAAAATAGCATTTCTTGCACTTAACTATGTTCCTGACATGTCAGCCAAGAGAAAAGCTACTGGTCGTACATATGAATCACCATTACTTGAGAACAGAGAATTCTCTTACAGAGAACTGAAGCATATTACAAATAACTTTAGCCAAGAGGTTGGTAAAGGCGGTTTTGGAGCTGTCTTCCTTGGTTACTTGGAGAATCGTAACCCAGTTGCTGTGAAAGTGCGGTCTGAGTCATCTTCACAGGGGGGTAAAGAGTTTCTAGCGGAGGTAAATTTAATTTCAATTTGAAGTTGCACATTTCACAATTCTTTCATAACTCATACCCTCTAAAATATACTAAAAATGCAACTTGTTTTCCTTACACATGTTTTTTCGTTGTGTAACCATCTGTTTCTAAATTCTGATGCATGGCTTGTTTCAATATTATTTTGTGGTTTTGTAGATTAGTTATACTTACTAATTACTTTCATGATCTGTTATGCTTAAACTCTCTGAAATTTTATATTGCAGGCCCAACACTTGACAAGGATTCATCACAAGAACTTGGTATCCTTGTTTGGTTATTGCAAGGACAAAGATCATTTGGCCCTTGTGGGTTGTCTGGCTCCATTGCTACTTATTTTGGGGATCTGAAATCACTCCAGTACCTGTAGGTTCTCATTATCATGTCTCACAGTAGAATTTTTAATGTGCCACAATCATTTTCTTTCGGTACCGCTAGCATAATGAACTTGGTATCCTTGTTTGGTTATTGCAAGGACAAAGATCATTTGGCCCTTGTGTACGAGTACATGCCTGGAGGGAACCTGCAGGATCATCTGAGAGGTTATCCAGCTTACTATTCAAATATAGGTGTTCAAAAATATATGGTGTTTTCAACGTGTGCACAGTCTCCAGCATAGAACTGTGATCCCTTTTTGTGTTTGTGAACATGCTAGTAAAAGATAAAGTTGGCATATTATGGAAATAACTGTTCATGTCTAATCTAATGATCTTCTTATATAGTAGTAGTCAGAGTTACAGAAGTTTGGCTGCACGCTTTCTAAAACATAATTTTTTTTGAAAGCATTTCTAAAACATAATTTATTCTGAAGTCTGAACGGAGAATCTTAATTGCATGGACTGGTTGTAAATTTTTAGAATCGGATTATAGAGAAATGCCTCATTTTTCAATGGAGAACTGTAAAGACACAAAACAGCCGTGGTTACTAACTGCGTAGACGCATGTTTATTTAAGTTATTCATCAAATCTACGAACTTCTCCAAAATATGCTATAAACTGACTACGCTTATTTTCCGTTGATGCGTAAAGCTACTAGTAGTAAACCAATCTCACATGGGAGCAGCGTCTTCAGATTGCCATTGATGCTGCACAAGGTTACAGCTTAACCAGCTATTAGTTTCTGATATTTTATTTATACCTGGGCATTATTACCTAAAGTAGTATTTAGTTTACCTCAGGTTTGGAGTATCTGCATGTCGCTTGTAAGCCAGCACTGATTCACAGAGATGTGAAGAGCAGGAACATCCTCTTGACCACAAATCTTGGGGCCAAGATTGCTGATTTTGGACTGACCAAGGCATTCAGTGAATCGAAAACACATATGACCACCGAACCAGCTGGTACATTGGGCTACTTGGATCCTGAGTAAGTCCTCTCTATACTGAACTATCCTTTTCAATATTGTGCGTGGACATTTGCATTGTTTTTTTCAGAATGAAATATCTCCAATCCTACCAAGTATTTGAACTCCAGCGTTGTTGCTCATGGTGTGCAGGTACTACCGCAGTTATCAGATCAGCGAGAAGAGCGATGTGTACAGCTTCGGTGTCGTTCTCCTGGAGCTTATCACAGGTCGTGCTCCTGTCGTTCCTATTAGCGAGAGTGCGAGCATCCACGTTGGTGAGTGGGTGCACCAAAGCCTCGACCACGGCAACATCGAGAGCATCGTGGATGCAAGGATGGGAGGAGACTATGACATCAACTCCGTCTGGAAAGCTGCTGACTTGGCTCTGCACTGCAAGCAAGAAATCTCCAAGGAGCGGCCTACGATGACAGAGGTGTTGACACAGCTTAAGGAGATCTTAGAGCTCGAGACCCATCGGGATAGAAAACACTTGGCGACTGGTGACCAAGGAGGTGAGCTTGAGGTAGAGGAGCAATCTGGGGAGATATCGAGAGTCGCTGCTGGTCCTGCAGTCAGATAATTACCACGGTTAGATAGGGCGAATTCAGAACAAAAATAACTCATATTCTATACATAATAATATATCAATTTTAAAATTTTTTACAGTTTTTAAGAAGGTACAAGAGGTATTATAATTTTTAGTGTTAATTTTAATATCTTTTAGTACCTGAGACACTGACAAGTACTAAAATTAACACTAAAATTATGATACATCTTAGTACTTCCTCAAGAGTTATAAAATCACTCATCAATTTTATATTAGGGACCATTTTTTTTCGTGGTTGTGTATGTATGTTAAGAAACTTCTCCATAAATTGTCCTGTCATTTATAAATTATTTGAAGTTTTCAACATACCATTAGGTATTTATACAACAAAGCTGTAAACATTTATTGGGCTGTAATCAAATTATTTTGAATTAAAAGATACTTACTTAACATTGTGCTTTTCATCAAAATTATACCATATGTTTGTCACTTGCTTTTAATTGAATCACCAAATTGGAAATATTTAACCTTGTATTTTTAGGAAAACCCCATTAGATTAAATCCCTAAAAAAGGAACTGAAAATAAATCGAGGTGTTACAAAGAAATTGAATATACCTTTGGGCTCCAGGCTTCAGTTTTAGTGTTTGATCTTAATATGGCATGTGCTTGTGGCTGTCTGGCCGATGGCTTCAATGTTAGGCAGTACCACAGTGGAGGGCATAGGGTGGACAATGCTAGATGGTGGCGTGGCTCAGGGAAAAGAGCGACTCAAGAAAACAACGAGAAGAAAAGAAATCAATTAACCCTTGATCGATCTAGCTTCCTTCCTTGATCCACCCTGGTATCCTTAGGCTTAATCTTGGTTGGGTAGTAGGCTAGTAGCTAATGGGCCTTTCTTTCTCCAGCCCAAAATAGATAGTAGTAGCCCAAATTAAAATAAGTGCAATCTCTTGCTAGACTGAATTCGTCCAGTCTCTGGGTGTCTAGACTGGATTCGTCCAGTCTCTAGGTGTCCTAATTTTTTTTGGTTAGGAGTGTCCCTACTGTAACTACATTGACTTCACTAATGAAAAATAAAAATTACCTATGTGCATTACGTAGAGTCCACGTGAATCCGCTCCTGGTTAGATCCCTCTTCTGTTACACAATTGTATTATAATCTTGTACCGTCCATCTTGAAAATTCTTATTTATGACGATTTCTTAGGTGTAGTATGCCTAATCTTTTGAAACCTGTAAATGACACCTTCATCTGCTCCAGTGCCTTCTTGCAAGCCATATGATGATGATGATGTACGGAGTTTGAAGCTGCTGATGCAAGATTGAACAACTTGGAAGCATACCGGCTAGCATAAAATCGTCCTTGTGTAATTTGCTTGATGCAGCACAGAACCCAATTAAACATCAGACCTTGAGTAAGCTTCTGACTCATTTATTCCGTGCACGCAACTGTCAACATTTTAAATAAATACAGGACCTATGCATCTACTCAAGTGTGTCCGCTGAGCAATGAGTTTTATCCAAAAATTAATTCATCATTCGTCGACTAGTTCTCTATTGAGCTAAGCATATGTAAGCTGGTAGCATGCATGGATATAACGATAAACGCAATCAACAACCCCCACGTTCTTTTTAGGAACAGGGATTACTACTGCTTAACTGGAAGTAAATACATGTTTTGTGATCTTATAAACCCAAAAGAAGGTACTGGTTATACTAGCTCACAAGTTACAGCTTGCACAGCAGCATCCCAATTCCCAAACCAACTCCCTTGTAGTCTTGTCCCAACCTACAGTTTTCAGGGTCTTCACCAGGTCTATCTCCAACCTCGATTCAAATCCAACACAAATGGCATGCCGCTCTGAGATGGCGCCCTCATGAGCCTTCGCCATTGCATTCCATCTCCTAGATGGCATCTGTGGCAGTATCATCGATAATTACATTGAAGTTTCATCCCCTCCTTTTGAGTTCCATCTCCAATGGTATGCTCCTGGTCCTGGATAAGGTGCACAAGCTATCATATCAGTCAATGTACAATAAGAGCAGATATATAACAAGGGTGAAGGGTACAACTTAAACAATCATCTTTACCTGATTAACTCCATGATCCTGAATGCTGTCAACTTCCTTTTCTTTTTGCACCATAACTACCTCGTGATATTGCAAGGACTATACCACCCCTCTTGTAGATGTCATTCACACTCTTTGGTACCAGAGAGTAAGGTAAGAGCTAGAGCAGAAACCCGTGTATCCATTATACAGGTGGTAATAACATGTAAAGAGAGAGATGATCTGGAATATAATAAGAACTAAACATACACTGATACACATGATTCAATTTTCATGACATTCCAAAACCTATTAGCCAGCATACATATTAGTTGTTCCAACATAATTGTATTCACACACTATATTTTACCAAAACATCCACGGAATTTTATCCCAAGATGTACTGCAATGTGAAATGCTTGATAAGCTGCGAAGTTCTTTCTGAAAATTTCAGTAGCAGCATTACCTAGAAAATATCAGGGCGATATATTGTCATTTAGAGACATGGGCAAAAACCTGTATTCCAAAGAATCTGTTGATACTGTACATGTGTGACAAGCCACATTCAAACTCTGCGATGACAGCGTTAGGCCCAGTGCAAAGACCTCCACAAATTACAATATATGCTTTCATTTCATCTGATTCAAAACAAAACCTAAAAAGGTTCAAAGTTCAGATGTTTTTGTCGGTCAGTGTGTTGCAATAATTAAGGCAGTGGCCAGAAATCCTATCATCTGACAAGGTCTAGCACATTGAAAGGTGAACCATCTGCTAGCTGTTCTTCTGAACCACCAGCAAGAGCAGAGAGAGCTACCTGTAAATTTACCATTGACAACATCACATGCCAAGCATAAATTAACATTTTGAGAGAATTACGACACCGAAAAGCAAACTGGATAGCCATGTTTTTAGGCACTCACCAGATGTCAATTCATGTGCAGAAATACCAGGGTTAACAGCAAAATGTTCACCATCTGAACATTTAACCCAAAAATCTATGCCAGGCCACGGCATAGTAATTAAGTTAGTAGACATACTTTTGGTGGTTGTTTCGTGTTCTACAACTCAGTAAAAACATCTGAAGTTGCCATATGCTAATATCCCACGGCATAGTAATTAAGTTAGTAGACGTACCTTTGGTGGTTGTTTCGTGTTCTACAACTCAGTAAAAACATCTGAAGTTGCCATATGCTAATATCACATCTGAAGTCAAAGGAATGTATCACCAAAAATCTTCACAAGAGCAGCTACCATTCCTAAAATGATGAAACCGATTTCCATCCCTAATGTCAATTTCTCTTTTGGTGACATGAGATACAAACTTGATAAAAGTGTGACAGTCACCACATATTCTAAGGTTCTTCAATATCTGTATAGGCATGCCCTTAGGTGTAACAAGAAGGCAATAAGCAACAGCAAGCTTCTCACTATGGTACAGAAGGGAGCTCTGCTTCTGCTCTTCATCGATGTCATGGAGAACAAATTCTGTGTCAGGCACATAGCCTGTAGCCTTTAACAAAGTGTACAATTCCTCGAGGGTAGCAACTATCTCTTCAATTTGTTCATGTTGCTTATCTCCAGTGACAAATGAGTGCATTTTGTCCTTTATCTGCGTCCAGCTACAGCCAGGCTCTTTTATTACACCTTGTTGCTTCATAATTTTCCGTACCTCTGCAACTTCACCCCACATCCCTAGGGAGGAATATATGTTTGACAACATGACATAGTTGCCAGCATTTGATGGCTCAATTTTGAAGAGTTCCTCAGCAGCTCTTTTACCAACTTCTGCATTCTTGTGAATCTTGCATGCCCCAAGAAGAGCACTCCAAATCACCGTATCTGGCTCAATGGGCATATCATAAATAAACTGTTCAGCTCTTTGCACATCGCCTGTTCGTCCAAGCAGGTCAACCATGCAAGCATAGTGTTCCAGAAGAGGAGTTAGTCCATAATCTTGGCTCATTGACTTGAAAAACTTCCACCCTTCATCTACCAAACCAGCATGGCTGCATGCATTTAAAAGCCCCACAAAAGTGACCTCATTTGGTATCACCCCAGCAGTTTCCATATGCTGATACATCTTGATGGCTTCTCTTCCAAGGCCATGTTGTGCATAACCCGTAATGATGGTATTCCATGTAAAAATGTCTCGTTCCTCCATTAAATCAAAAATCCTATGTGAATCTGCACAGCCACACTTGAAATACATTGATATGAGAGCGTTAGCCACTATAAGTTCTGAATCCATTCCAAGTTTAATAGCTACAGTGTGAATTTGTTGCCCAAGCTTTGAAGCACCAAGACTTCCACATACACCAAGAAGTATAGTTAATATTGGTGAATTAGGTAACACATGCTCACACAACATTGTTCTGAAAATCCCCATTGCCTCATCGCACTGCTCAGCCTGTGCATACGCAGATATTATCGTAGTCCAAGAAACAACATCACGACTGAGCATATTGTCGAATGTGTTCCTTGCATCATCAAAAAGATTATTCTGTACAAGTGCAGCCAGGAAAGAGTTCCATGACACAATATCCTTAGTTACCATTCGACTAAAGACTTGCCTCGCATACTCCATGTTTCTGCACTTGCCATACATAGTAATGAGTGCATTGCATACAAAGCTATTGAACTGACATCCAACCTTTACTGCAAGTGAGTGCACTTGTGTTCCTATCTCAAGAGCCCCAGTATTTGAGCAAGCAAAGAAGATACTAGTCAAACTAGACAGGCTAGGTAACATCCCGCTCCTATGGAGCTCTTGGAGTAAACCCAAAGCTTCTTCACTTCTCCCGTTTTGTGCATACCCTGCAATCATCCCAGCCCAAGATATTGAGTTCCTGAAAGGCATCTTATCAAACAACTCCTTTGCCTCATCAACCATTCCATTCTGCATGTACCCAGTAATCATGGCGTTCCAGGACACAACGATAGGTTCTGGGATCTGTTCAAATAAAATCCTTGCATCGTCAATCCTACCACATTGAGCTAGGCCTGTGAGCAGTGCAGTCTGACATGCAATGGGCTTTACAGGGTCTCTTTCGTAGACAACGATAGCATCATCTATTCGGCCACCATGAGATAAAGCAGAGATCATGCTTGACCATGTGTACTCATTCCTCTCAATCATGTTCTCAAAGAATTTAATTGCCGTGTCAAGTGCATTAGCATCCCTGGTATACACATTTAGTATTGCTGTGCCAATGACCACATCCCTCTCAAAGCCTGTCTTGAGTGCAAGAACACGGAGGCTCTCTAGAACGCCAAGGTTTCCAAGACCCTTAACTGCTGAAAGCACAGAGGCAAAATTTGACTGGTCTGGCATGAGTCCTTCATGGTGCATCATACGGAACATGTCCCAAGCTTTCCCATGGTTGTCGGTTCGACTATACCCAGAAATCATCACTGTCCAAGAAACCAAATTGCGCTCTGGCATTTTTTCAAACAAATTACTTGCATCTACCAACTGTAGACTGTGGCAATACCCAGTAAGCATAGAGTTCCATGATGTGATATCTCTGCTCGGCATTGCATCAAACAGCCTGCGTGCCATGGTGATATCCCCATTCTGGGCATAGCAGCTAATCATGGCGTTCCACGCCACGGTGTTCCGCTCGAGCATTTCGTCGAACACCCTGCGCGCGTCGAGCACTCGGCCGAGGCGTGCATATCCCGACAGGAGGATGGCGCCCGTGCGCATGTTCCCGCCGGAGATAGCATCGAAGAGGGCTCTCGCGGCGTCGGGCATCCCGTTCTTGCAGTAGGCAGAGACCATGGAATTCCAGGCGATGATGTCGCGGCGCGGCAACGCGTCGAACACTTCCCTGGCCTCCGTCACGCGGCCGAGGCGGCCAAGCTCCCTGATGCGGGCGCTGCAGTCACCCATGTCAAGCGCCCCATGGGAGTGCCACACGGCGAGCGGTGCCGGCGCTGCGGCGACCGCGGTGGCGGCGCCGGAAGCTGAAAAACGGCGGCGGAGAAGCAGGCGGAGAGCCATGCGTGCGCCGACAGTTGGAGAGAGTACAAGAGGAGCCACACTGGTGGAGATCGTCGGGGAACACCCTCGCCGAAGAAGCCGCCGGAGCTCAGCCCCGCTCCATCGCCTCCGAATCGCCAGAGATGTCAATCCAAGTAGTAAAAATGTTGCCGTCGTGTATCGTTCCAATCTTGAAACGAAACACTGACGTGGTGACGACGTAACCACACGTTCCCACATTTTGGAGTTTTTTTAGAAAAAAAAAACGGATTCTATTATACCTGAATTGTTGTACACGACGACAAATAGGCGTTGAAGCTACAGTTCTAAATCTTAAATGGAATTTATACGATAAAATAAGATCAATAAAAAACAAGAATACGTTCAATCACTCTAGCTTTGTATCTAAAATGTATTAGAGTTAAATTTAATCAGCCCTAAATTTTTTTATCTAAATATGTATCCAACGAGACTGAAATATCCGATTCGGTTTGAAATTTGGAAGGCAATTAAGCACATAGTAATCATGCAGAGAGATTAAGGGAAAGACCAAGGTGCAGACGTCATAAGAATCGAAAAAAGTCGGATAGTATTTTAACATTTAGTGAACAATATTTTATTACTTGATAAAATTTGTTTTAATAAAATAAATATAGTGAAACACAGTCAAATAGAAGTTGAAATATTTTACTCACACATATAAGAGTTTTAATTACTGAAATATAACAATAAGAGTGTTGCATATAATTGTTTCTTATTGTTGCAAATAGTATAGCTGAATATCAGTGTTAGAAAAATCGGTGATCGATAGTTGATCGGCCGACCACCGAGTATAGATTAATCAGTTAATAAGAGGATTAACTGAATTAATCGGCCGATCAATTAGTCGGTCTAATAAATATTAGAGTTATAGTTAACATACTATTCTAGTCAAACCCTAGCCTTGAGTATATAAACCCCCTCAACAAACCCTAGCTTTCTCCTTTTCTCTCCTCCAAACCTCCCCACCGCCAGCCTTTCACCCTCTCTCCAACCACCCGTTCGGCCATCTTGCTTCTCTTCCGTCTTCTCCCTCTCTTCAGTTCTCTCCCTCGCGCGACTGCTCTATCCTCCCTAATCTCACGCGTGCTGCCTGCCCTCTCCTCCTAGGCAACCCGCGCTGGGCAACCCTGCTTTGCACCGCCGGCCCCCCGCGTCGACTGGCCCTTCACACCATCGACGCCCTCGCGCCGCACGGCACAGTAACCTGGATCCAACGGCGTAGACGGGAGGGCACGGCGACGACACGGATCCAACGGCGGCGGCCCAAATCCAGGCGGCGGGGCGCAGATCCGGCGAAGGGGGCACATATCCGGTGATGGGGGCGCAAATCCAACAACGGGGAGCAGATTCGATAATCGATGATTCGGCCATTAATCGGCGATTAATCGGGTTGACCACCCGATTAATCGGTCAACCGATTAATGTGCCGATTATGCTATAAATTAACTGACATCTTGTCGAGTACAAGTTAATCGGTCGATTTTTTCAACACTGCTGAATATTGCATCTATTTGAAACATTTTTTAAAGTGATGAAAATTTTCGTGAGTGTAGAAATATCGTATGATTTTTGAATTTAGCATTTTCGAATAAATTATAGGTGGTTCAAGTTTATGATATGCTACATAATAAAATTAAAGATCAAATCTTGGTGTAAGCTCCTCACTAATCCATTTCTTGCACGCAACTTTCAACATTAACTTCAAATGATGCAATCGATCAGGTTACAGCATGTAAACAAGTCTGATTTGCCTTTGTCCTCTGTTACTTTGACTACAAAAACATCCTCACTCCACCTCAAAATCTCACTTTCCCCACATGCATGAACGGTCAGAAAAATCCATGTGTACACTGAAAATATTTTTTTGACAGTATTGCATGCTTGACGCGTGTGTGTGCGTGTTTGATAAACGTGTAACTCTCTCAGGTTGATTGATGGAATTTTGTCACTATATCTTTTTTAAATTTATTTTACAGAGAAAACTTAATTTAGAAATGAATCTCCATGTCAATGACAAGTATAGGCGCTGACACATAAGTCTCAACAGCAAACACATTGGTGTTGATAAAGACGTTATGTTGTCACCTAGGTGAGAGGACCGACTAACGTGGCAGCTACATCAGCGTCAAGAAGCTTTACATTGAAATAGCAGACCTAGCAAATTTGTGACAAATTTTATGCATCCATGTCATATAAAATTTTGTAAGTAAAAAAATAGACAAAATCAATCTAAAAAAATTAGGCTTTGCTCACTCAACGTAACGAGCTTTACGCTGAGTTCCTTATCTCATCGTCAACTTGTCTTTGAATTCCTTATCAGTTTAATGGCACTGACTGAACAACCATGTTGGTTGTGAAGAGTACACGTAGGCTACGATAATAATAAAAAAAAAATTACCGTTCACACTAGGACATCATGTGAGAGAGGAACCATGTATCCTTACCGCTAGACGCGTAGAGCAGTAGAAAAAGAGTTGAAGAAGCTCGTCCAACTTGCGCGCATCAAGGCAGTAGTGAAAGTAGTCGATCAGATCGTCGCTTCCTCGTGCAATCGCCTTCACATCAAGCCGATTAGCACCACAATCTAGCATCGTCTCTACTGGTATCCACACATCTAGGGGTAAAATGTCGATCGAAGGTGTACTAGCTCACGCGGTCGGCTAGAATTTGGCTCAAGAAGTGGAGGCTAGGGTTTGCTTGAGATGGCTAACAGAAGCATAAGCACGTGTATCACCATGAGCCCCTCGCCTCCATATATATAGACATCCCTACGACTTGAGCCTCTTTAGGCCCAATAGGAATCTACGTACTTGGATCTCTATCCGAACTGAGCCAAACTCGAATCCTATTCGAGTAGATGTTTCAACCCGTTAAATGTGTGACTCTGTAGATTAACGTATATTTTGTTACTTCCAAAAACTCCTTTCTACTCAACTAGTTAATAGTGACTTCTAGTAAAACATATTAACCTAAAGTATACGTAAAGATTATATCGATTGAATATGTAATGTTTTCATGTACAAATCTATTTGCCTGACAATACCGATTAAGCTCAAGGTGACACTTATGTCATCCTCTTCTTAGCTCAATCACTCTCTCGATTCTCATAATGGATTATAAACTTTTAATTGACTCTTCAATCACCTCGATATGATCATGCACTTTCATAATCTATTACATCGAGGAGCCAGAGATACCTCTACTATTTATTAAAAAGGGCAAATTTTATCTTGACCACTTCACATCACATTATATGTTTCATAGCAAACCTAGAGACTACTTTTATAACTACTTAGTTACAGAGTAGCGTTTAATAGATTTAAAGTAAGCTAATATATATATTGGGAACCATAATCTTAAGTCTAAAGACTTTATATAACACTACTTGAGACCAACTAATGACATATCAAATCTCAACAATG
Source organism: Zizania latifolia (assembly GCA_000418225.1). Taxonomy (NCBI): domain Eukaryota; kingdom Viridiplantae; phylum Streptophyta; class Magnoliopsida; order Poales; family Poaceae; genus Zizania; species Zizania latifolia. The sequence continues at coordinate 484,885 of KE372012.1, forward strand.
TCTTATAGTGGGTTTATCTAATACATATTTTCTAACATATGTCTATATTATTGATTCGGTATCTCTATATCATGATCCATGAGACATGATCATCTATCAATACATATGTTGATATTATAATCACGTATGTTTCTCATATGAATGAGTCACATATAAGGAACAGAACAATATTTCATAAACATGATATGACATATACAATATCTTTATGTTGTCTCTAAGACATATCACTAATAGATTGATCACATCACCTAGGTGCCAATGTGGTACATAGGTCGGTGTCTGATAGTGAGCTATAATTTATTTATACAGCAAGTTTTTTTCAGAGTATATTTGTGAAATAAATTTATTAAAAGGGCTAAAGTTTTGGAATTCATGATGGAACGACGCACGGACCAACCAAGCCATGCATAACATGAGAGATCAAATTGTTGAAATGTTTAATTTGTGGTCAAGGCAACACGTCAGAACGTACACTGCCAACTAAACCAGATGGTGATATCCCATCTTTATCAGGTGTGCAACCTGTGAAGCATGACATGTCCGGATGAGGAAGGCTAATTAATCAATGATTAAAAAGATTATATACATTGAGAAATGTAGTTAAAATAACTAGAGAACAAGCTGCACACCGCTGACCAATTTTAATTAAATATGTTACGAAATGAGGATGGAAATAACGCCGGATTAAATAATATCATCAGGCAACCGTGAGTAAGTAGCTAGCTACTCACTTTGTTTAACTTTATACTTCTCTAACTTAACCAAATTTAAATAAAAATGTACTAATGTCTACAATATCTAATAAATACTTTTTAAGAGATAATTTATTATAAATTTAATGAAAACAAATGTGATATTACAGGAAATATTTTTTCTACAAAATTATTTAAAGTTAGAGAAATTTGAAGTATTAAAAAGTTGGGCATGTACGTTGTATCCGAACTAAATAAAATCAAATGAAAGGAGAAAATTAAAAAGAATAGAAATGACGAGAAATAAGCCAGATTTTTATGGGGAAAAATCTCCAAGACTTGACCTTTCGTCGCGTTGAATATTCGAGAAGATTAACATGGTTGGAAGTGCTAATCATGCAAAAGCAAACACGCAATTAATGGCGCTTAGCCTGCCTGCATGGGTCAACAGCTCGCCCCCATTCTCCAGTGGAAGCATGCGTGTCACGTGACCCAATTCAATAATTTGTCTGATCAACTTCTGAAACGTGCACCATACCACGCCCTGTCAGGGCCTCACACGATTCACCCATGAATGCAGTAAATACTAGTAGTAGTTTACTTATGTGCAGACTGAAAATTGGATCTTGATTTTTGCTGTTAAAAAAATAAATCTTACTTAATTTCAGCTGCATCAGAATCGAATTGACATCAAACTGAAATTAAAAATTGCATTTTTTTCTTTGAAACTGCCGAGAAGAACCATGTAGCTAAAGCTGAGGCTGAAAATTTCAGCACATGTAGGAGCATCATGTCACAGTAGATGCAAGAAATCACCCATCTGTAAACTGTAATGGTTAAGAGTACAAAAAAAGGTATGAGGTGTGCGATCGTACGTGTTCTCAAATCATAAGCCGCATAAGTTAGGTTAAATATTTTGTGTATATTTTTTGAATGAGATTCAATTTACTCTAATTTTATAGCATAAATTAAGTTATTATCACAGAAAATATACGCACTTTATTCTCTGATTATGGTTAAGACAATGTACCCCTTAGTCATGAAATATTATCTTGAATCTCGTCTTGCCATGCTTTGAGATTAGCATAAGAACTCGAAATTTTTTAGACAGCCCTAATTAGATATTATCTTCAATCTCGTCTGGCCATGCTTTGAGATTAGCATAAGACCTCGAAATTTTCTAGACGGCCCTAATTAAGCTTTTGCTTAGCTTTGCAATAATCAAACTCCTCTGTTGACATCTTTTCTACCCTTTCCACACAAAGCCACCCTCTCCTCCCTTTTTACTTTCTTTTTACCTTTTTTCTTTGTCTTTATAACGCAGTACAACTTCATAGAGAAAAGAAAATGAGGTGCTGATGACTTAGGTTACCGAAAGTGCCTTGTAGTTGCATCTGCTTTTGTGAAGCAATTTTTTGCATCAGGATGAACAGGTGTGCGTTTCTGGAATTAAGACACTAATAATCGGATTTTTTATTTGAAATGACTTCACTGTTGGTGCATACATACTAGCTTTACCGATTTCGTGCTTGAAAAAATATCTTAAAAAATAAAGTAGCTGGGCATATTCTTTTCGGTCACAAATATTTACGGTTGTCAAAAATACTATATAAAAACTCTTCTACGGTACATCTCTTACCTTTAAAGTTAATCTTAGTCCTTATCAAAAATAATAATAATGATTGATTTACCGGCAGTTTTTAGTTGATATTTCAACTTAAACATATTGGATTTAGAAAACAGAATTGCTAATGATACGTCAGGTTCAGCTACATCGCATGCAGCACACAATTATTCCATACATGGCAATTAAATCCAGAGATTAGAGATAAAAACTATTATAATTAATTTCTATAATTATTAAAATAAAAAATAAGGGTGACATATTACCTATAATACGTCGATTTCTTTTAACCATGACATTAGATCTACGATCCTTATTAATTTAGATGTTCCTTAAAATTTATCGTATATAAACATCTCTTAAAATGTTTAGATCAAAATGATATAATATAATATTTTGATGGTGGCATAAATATGTAACAATTGAAACTAGTAATCAAAATGATATTTGGAAGACCATATCATTATCCACACGGCAAGTATTCTTCGATGGAAAAGTATTTTGTGTTAATTAATATAAAGGCCCACACAAACTCACATTGGGAGACAAATCATGCCGACCTCTGCTCTTAAACAATTACGAATGGAAGCCACCAGAATAATTAAGGCCCCTTCTACACGGATGATGTGCTACTTTTAATATATTGTGAAATGAAAAAACTAGTCAATTTTTTCCTAATTTAAAATAGCGCTTCCAAATTAATATAATTTAATATTATCTATTTTATACTCCTTTTTAATATTAAACTGCATACAAAATTATTCCAAATAATGCTCTTATCAATTAAATATCAAACAAAATAAGTCCAAAAATAATATAATATTTTTAATATACTATACAAATAATAATTGTATAAGCTCGGATTTTATAAGCTATTAAACATGACAATAACTTGTTAGAAATTTTTTGATATTTTATTTGAACGGTTAAGCTTAAACTTGTAAGCCAAAACTGTTAGAAAATGGGACCCATTTTTGTTTAGTTGTTAATAGCAAATAATGCATGTCTAGCTCTTTTTTCTCGTGTTCTGTTGATCTAATACCTGATGGTTGAACCGTTGAATATAAATTCTGACGTACTACACATCATGGAATACTATCCAACACATGCATCATCAATACTTGTTACTTACTGTGTTATAGTACAATGTTTTATGATAAATGAATGTTTTGTCTCCGGTAGTTGAAATGTTATCAGCAAAAGTAATGTTAAATCACCTACCCCACCAAACCTCGGTGAACCTGCAAATTTCTCCAAATCTTGGCCGAATTTAAACTCTTTTTTCTGCAAAGTTCGTACAGAAAACCTGCGAATTTTCCTCCTTCTGGAGGGTAATTTTGTAATTTAGTCCTCCTTTGGAATTGAGGAGTTTCGGAGAAATTTTAAAGGGTTTGAACTAAATCCTACAAAATTAAGCCCTTACGACTTATTCAGAATACATGAATTTCACAGAATTTAGTTTAAATACTCCAAATTTACTTTAAAAATTCCTAGATTTCGAACTAAGCCTTACCATGAACAAAGGGAGAAATGGAGTTTCTTTTAGAATCAAGGAAAAAAGAAATTAAAGCGTTGAAAAGGACAAGATGAGAGGGAGGGAGAGAGAGAGTACTGGACGTTACTTTGGAGCGGAGTGCATCATCTCACTACCTCCGACTTTTTTTCAGTCTCTCTCTCTCTCATCCCGAACGCCCAAACGAAACAGGGAAACGCCCACAAAAAAATTTGATTTTTATTCGGTTTGCTCGCCGCAGCAAAGAAAAGCTGGAATTTTTATACTCGTCCCATGGCAAGTAGTGGTCGTACGAGCCCAAGAGGAGAATAAACTAGCAGGGAGAAGGGAGCGAGATGGAGCCGGAGACGACGAGCGCATGAGGAGAAAAGGTTGAGAGGGGGAAGAGAGAGGTGTTGAGAGGAAGGGGACGACGTCCCATCCATCTCTAGGTCTCTAGGTTTCTTCAGCTCTCCTCTCTCCATCGCCACGGCGACACCTAGCCCCGAGGTCGCAGCTGCCGCGGCGGCGCTCGGTGCGTCTCTCTCTCTGGCTTCTCCCCCGATATCATCTCTTCGTGCTGTGATTCTTTCGGTTGCTGGTTGTTTTGATGATTTTTCTGTGCGGTCTGAGGTGATGTCTCTGTGGCTCCGCTCCGATCTGTGTGTTCTTGTGTAGAGTTTGTTTCCGAGTGATTCCTCTCTGGTCTTGGTGTAGCATGTGATTTGCTTCAGAGTTGCTGTTTCTCTCTTTTTTATCTCTTTCCTCAGCTTTAATTCAAAAGTTTCTGGCGGAGATGTGGTGCAGGGTTTTTATATTTCTCTCTCTATTTTTGGTGGGTTGGGGGTGGGGGATTCTGCGCTGATTTGCTTTTTGGTGTATGTTTGTTCGTGTGTCGGATTTAGATGGGTTTAGTCTTCGAGTTTTTGCTGGATTCCGCATCGATTTTAATTAATATAGGATCACGAGAATTCGTTCTATAGTTTAGGATGAAGAAAAATTTTCTTACAACTACACTTGATTAATCATGCCTTCTGAAGTTATCTTTGTGTGTGGTTTAGGATTTTTGTTTTCGGTACGGTGTGTTCTTGTGTTTGCGGAATTCGATAATTGGATAAAGCTGTAGTCTTTCCGGAATTGAGGTGAAATGCTCAGAAAAGCTGAGAAATATAGTAGGCACGGGATGGCGTTGTTTTCCTTCTTTGAGCTTTGATCATGCTTGGTTACTGTATGAAAGTAGTACTTCTTAAGCACATGTTATGAAATGTTAGGAAGCAGACAGTTGACGTTGATGCGATTTTCATCGTTTGGTGCCTCAAAATAGGCCCGATCACTTGATAACAAGAGCTGATCAATTATCAATTACTTGATCAAGAGAGACACTAGATGCGAGGACAATTAATTAGAGCCGTATCTATTGTTTCTTTGCTGGTCTGGAAAGGCTGTACTGTACTATATCTTACTTCTTAAGCTCATGATGATTTTTTGTAATGATGGGCCTGTTGCTTTACTTGATTATGGCAAATCCGTTGATGTGTTAACCTTTGGTACTGTGGGCCTTAATTGACTTGCTGCTTGTGGCATGCAGGTTTACATTAGAAGATTCTCTCGGTAGCATCAGACCTTCATCTTGGAAGTTCAGTATGGGTTCAGGAAATTTGGTGATGAAGAAGGTGGCCAAGGCCAGTTCTTTCGATCTGGACATAAAATTTGATAAAAGTTGGATGGAGGATATCACTTGTCCAATCTGTTTAGATTTCCCTCATAACGCTGTCCTACTGAGGTGCACCTCGTATGAGAAGGGTTGTAGGCCGTTCATATGCGACACTGACCAGTCTCGTTCAAACTGTCTCGAGCGGTTCAAAGGTGCTCATGGACTGCCAACCAATATGAAAGTTCCTTCTGTTAATGGAGCTCCTCTTGATAGCATTCATATCATTTCATCAAATGCAACCAACCGCGCGGCTTGCCCGTTGTGTAGAGGCGATGTTATTGGGTGGGTTGTTATTGATGAGGCCCGTCTGCATCTTAACCAAAAGAAAAGATGCTGTGAAGAAAGTCGTTGTTCGTATGTAGGCAACTTTCATGAGCTTCAGAAGCACACCCAACAAAAGCATCCAAATTCACGCCCTTCAGAAATTGATCCTGCTCGGCGAGTTGATTGGGAGAATTTCCAGCAGTCTTCTGACATTATAGATGTCTTGAGCACAATACATGCGCAGGTGCCTAATGGTATAGTTTTGGGAGACTATGTCATCGAGTACGGGGATGATGAAGCTGACGATGACTATGAAGTTTACCACAGGGTTCGGGGGAACTGGTGGACGTCCTGTATTTTCTGCAAGGCATTCAGCAGATCTTCAGGAGGCAGAAGTAGAGCAAGAGCAAGGGAAAGGAGAGGTAGTGGAAGGAGGAGCAGCAATAGGTCTAGTCAAGAAAGCTTTACTCTTGAGGTGCCCACAGGAGCTGTTGACATAAGAGAAATCAGATTTGATGAAATAGATGATGAATATATAGTTACAGGAGCAATGCCTGGCATTGCAGCATCCAGGAGAATAGCCAGTCATTACAGGTGTGTAAACTTTTTTGTCTTGCTCTATGTAGCTGCTAATAGATTATATTGCCAAAATGGCATATGATCAAGCTCTCAAAAGACATGCTGTAGCCATATAGCCTATAAGAAAGCATGAGTATGCATGCAGACACCAAGCGATAAAATACAAAGATGGCCATAGTTATGCATGGTAATATTCCTGTTCCAAACATCAGTTTGATACTGTGTGTATTGTGAATTATAAAGTATCAAATGGCCATATCCCTCTGTGTGCATGGAATTTTTGTCACAGGAGTTAAGAGAGATGTACAGCCTATGCATATTAGTTCACAAGTAGTTCACTGATAGATACCTGTAATCTTTGCTTGTCAAGATCAGGCATTGACCTTGCACCACTTGGCATGAGCAATCGCCAGCAAAGCTTTATTTTCAACTGCTGAGAAAAATCTTGAGCATGTCCTTTGAAATTCAGCACAATGAACACGACTCTTTTTTGAGTTTGACACTGATACATCTTCTGTTGTTATTGATCTTTGCAGGGACCCTAGATATGGACGCAGACGTTCATACTACTAGGTTGAACCAGTCAGCTGATATGTAATGCAGTGCAGCCACAATCAGAATGTTGTACCTCTACCCACCTCTTCCTTTTGATCTCTCCCACTTCTGGAATGTGCTATCCCAGCCCAAAATTTGGTGTGCATATAAGATAGCAGCAAGCCCTTTCTTCCTTGTTCATTTACAGCAGGTTTTACCATTTTAGATTTCTTTGTGTAAATATGTAGCCCCTACCTTATAGCAATGTTGATCCAAGGTTTCTCTCAGGAAAACCATTGTATGTAAAAAATGCTTCTCTGGAAATACAGCAAAACTTTACAGGAAAACCAGTTTATCTCTGCGCTATCTTTGTATCGCGATAATTGTCGAAATTTTCAGATTGTGCAAATGTTTCACATGGGGATACAGACAGCAGGGCTTGCATTGTGAGAAGCATATGCATTGATGCTTTGCTTCTGATGCTGTCTTTGTAGAGAAGATTTCGTGTTGGAATCTACTGAGGCTTGTAGTGTAGTGTTGCTTGTTACCTAGGCTGCTGGAAGAATGCATTCGTGCTGAGTCATCTTACCACTGATGGGTTCTTGAGGAGCTTTTTCGTGCAGTGTCAGAACTGCTAATGTTGTCAGAAAATGATGGTTGCTTCATTGGCTTATCTACTTGATTCTGGTTGACTTCAGTTTGGGCTGCATCAATGGCTTAAAGATGCCTTCCTCGTTCAGGATGTGCCTTGGAATCTTTGTTTTGTTCTAACCGTCTTTGTTACGCATAGCCGATGGATATTTTACTTTTCTCTCTACGAAAATAAAGATCTACTGCCTCCGTTACAGATCCATTACAATATGTAATTCGTTTGACTGACTTATTTATAAGTCAAGCTTATCTAATTTTGACCAATTTTCTAAAAATTATATCAATAATTATAATCTAAAATTAGTTTCATTAAATTCAACATAAAACACTTTAGTTTCATTAAATTCAACATAAAACACGTCTTAATATGATATTTCCTTTGTCCCATAAAATTAGATTTAATATTTTATAGTATAACGATGTCTAGATTCGTTACAGTTGACTGTTCAGATTTGTTGTATTATAAAATATCAAATCTGATCCTAAAAACAGAGAGTAAATTCTAGAACATATTAGCAATTGTTGTTCCACTTCCAGGCATCAGCAAAATCTCCGTAAGACGGCGGCATATTGCTATGAGGTTCTTAGGACACGTGTTTGTATGGAAGCAAATATGCCTGATTTCCAATGATCAATCCAGAAGCCTTTTCAGCTACAATTTAAGTTAGAAAAGTATAATCTTGTGGTCTATGTGAACAGAGGTAGTCACACTCTATGATTAGACATACAACACGTGTAAGAGAACAGGTAATTGACAACAAATGTATTGCCCGAGGAAAAAAACATGAGAGGGTACAACCAATCAGTACAGAATCATCACTATCACTTTGGCCTTCGAGGCATGCTTGTTGCATCAGAACTTCAAACTATACAATTCTAGATTCCTTTGGTTTGTAGACCCATAAGTGTAGGAAACATCTGATGTGAACAAACGGATAATTATTAGGTTATGAGTGGCAGTCATTATCTAGTTATCTTGTAGAAGACCAAACAAATTGTGCCAAGAGTAACCAGGTTTGATCTACTTGGAACTAGTAATCATCACTTTCCAATCAAACACAACTAGCCTTCCAATAGAGTAACTCACTTTGCTCGCACATTCCATCGGTGTTTGTAGCTTGGACGGTGAAAATATCCAGACTTCAGTCACATGACGCCAATAGCCTTTCTCTAATCATCACTTCAAGGGAGCTGGAAGCCTGCTACTCAGACTAACGAGCTTGCCAGAGAAAGCTCATGTAGTTCAGTAAGTGTCCACTCCTCTCCAGTTTGTCCTCCAAGAACTATTGCCCTCGTTCCTCCCACGACACAGGTACTGTGGCCCCAGGCAAATCGCGGAGGGTGACCAGGAACATTCAGTATCCTCCAGGTAGGCTTCTCTTCGGTTGGATCAAGCAGGTAAAGCTTGGAAGCAGAGTGAAGACCAGCCACTGACCCACCAAATATCAAAACTCTCCCTCCAGGAAGGCTCACAGCAACATGGTCAAGGCGAGGGGGTGGGCCAACTCCAGCTGGATTACCAGCTCCAGGCATTCCACTGCCAGTGATGCACCGCCAACATGGCTCATTTTCACTTAAATCCAATGTGAAGACATCATTAGACCTGAGTCTTAGAGGGCCACTTTTAGCAAGACCACCAAACATCAGGATTTTCCTGCCATCGTAGACAGAGAGTGAGTGACCCAATCTACAAGGTGGAGTCCAAGATGCAGGTATCTCCCTCCAAACAGGTTTTTCCATTGTTACATCTAAAAGATAAGTATCACTGAGAAGCACACCAGAGTCAGCACAGCCACCAGAAACCACCAATTGTGTTCCATCCAATGTGCAAGAACTATGCCATGACCGTGGAACTGGTGGTGCAAGGCCAGGAATCTCACTCCAAGTTGGATGTTGAGCATCCAAATCCAACATGAACACGTCATTGAGCAGGCCCTGCCCTCCACAGCCACCAAACAAAACCAACCGTGATCCATTTAGGCACGAAAGGGTATGACCCCAGCGTCCAGGAGGAGCTGAGCTCACATTGATGTGCCTCCATTCTGGCTTGCTGGCATTCAAATCAAGCACAAATGTATCATTCATTGGCTGCATGTTAACACCTTCCCCACCAAAAAGGACAACACGGTTCCCTGCAGCACAAGCACTGAAGTTGCAGCGAGAAGGCTCCACGGCACCACCAACTGTTAACTTCCTCCAGGTGACAGATTCCAGGGTGGTCAACTCTCTTGCTAACCGCCCCCATGCCAAACTTCTTGATCCAGCCACAGTCTCAAGAGCTCGAGTAGCCTCAGTTCCCCATGCATTCTGACAAACCATTCTCCAAAGGTCGTCATTCTTTGTTAAGTGGTACAGCTGTTTACATACAGAGTTTACAGATGCTATATCCCTGGGTGACAATCTTGAAAGGATCTTCTGGCAAATTACCTCGTCACTTAATAGGAAAAGATCAGAATACTCTGAGCAGAAGTTACCCTTCCCCATTGGACTTGGTCGGACATTGTTATCAGGTTTAATCGATATAGATCTTACAATCTCCTTTGTTGTAGAGCTAGATGATGGTCCCAAATCAACATTACAATCATTGAAGAACTGCATGCCCATATAATGGGTTATTGTTTCATCATCTCCATATATGGGTGTTAGTTGGAGCCTTGCCATGAATGGTGAACCATCTTTCCTAAAGTTCAGCACATCACCCTGGAACACAGTCCCTTCCTCTAAGCATCTCCGAATCTCAGTAACCACTGTAGCATCAACAAGGGGATGTCTTCTCTGAGCAAATGGTCCTCTACACTGCAAGAATCGGCTGAGGAAAGCAGCAGCACAACAATTGTAAGCAAGACAAATAAGATAATCAACAATTCAACAAAAGTAAAACAACTAATGTAGCATGTTGAACAAATTTGCAGGGTTGCTAAAAACAAACAAAACAAAATGTTTTGAGAAACAGCATGAGGTGAATCACAATGGCAAGGATATTGAAACTAGCATGCAGGGTAACTAAAAAAATGCTTTGAGAGACTGCATGAGGTAAATCGCACCAGCAAGGTAACATATATGTCTTTATCACTACAGATTGAGAGAGCATGTTCAGCCTTTTTTTCCGCGGGGTGGGGGGTGGGGGAGCAAGTTACTCTAATCAGGAGTTCTTTGCCTTCATATATAAATCCCACTGTCCCAGTAATGCTAAAGGCTACCACTGATGTGCAGTCACTGCTACCATATACATCATGATAATGAAATCCACCATAAGTTCAGTTAATTCTACCATTAGAACCCAGCCATGATTTCACACACAAAAACATGCAAAAAATCAGCCTACTCAACATAGATGTATTCTGAAATTTGTAAGCATTTAACTTATTTGAACCACCCATGAAATTAGCAGGCCATGCTTTCTTTCTGCTACAACTTTTTCATATTCATACAACCCCAGGTCTACAGATAGAACATGAAACTTCTACCTGGCATTTCTTACCTATAGAGAAACTCCATAAATAGCATCACTGGGAATATACAATGGTTGCGTATGAATTAACCTATGTCCTGTTTGGAAGACATTAATTTCACATGGTACAATGCGATTCCTGTAGGAATTGTGAAAAAATCTGCGTTCAAACAGAAATTGGGAGATTTGATGATTTGCCACTCAAGTTTTAGCTATTTGATGATGTCACAGGTGTGAATAACATGTGAGACTATCTAAGTCTATGACTATGGGATAGAGTGGCAAATATTCGGACCCACTTCTTTTTGAGTGGCAAATCTTCAAATATTCCTTATTTTATATGAGGAAAAAGTCTACTTAACCAGGGAAAAAGTCTACTTAGCCCCCCCCCCAAGTATATACCTGTAGACACATATTCCCCCGAACTACAAAACCGGATTCTTAATCCCCTCATCTTTTCTATACTAGAGAAATTACCCCCTAGGGCAGTTTAGGATGGTGGTTTTGCCTACGTGGCAGTCCACGCTGGCAGGGGGCGCTGAGCTAGCTCGGATGACATGTGGGACCGCCTTGTCAGTGACACAAAATAAACCAGCCTCTTTCTCCCTCCTCCTCCTCCTCCCTCCCCCCTCTTCCCTCCTCCTCCTCCCTCCTTCCTCCCCCTGCCCAGCCCTCTCCCCCGCGCCCGTGCCTGTTACGGATTGGGATCTGGTGCGTGTGGGGAAGAGAGATGGGTCGGGGCATGTAGTTCTACATCCGTCCGTAAAGGCTCGCCTAGACCTGCTGTAAATAAGTTCACCTGCTGCACAGGAGACAAGCCATCACAATGACAGAGCAATAAAGAAAATTGACGTTGATATTCTTCCACTGTGCCTGTCCGATAGAGATCTTTTAATTTTGCCAGTCCATTATGTCGCAGCGGTGGCCCGAAGCGCATGTGGATGAATTCGACGAACCGCGCCCACGAGGGAACGCCATGATCCCTCTCTAGGCTGTAGTACCACTCGGCCGCCACTCCC
>KE372012.1:505570-515868 GCA_000418225.1 Zizania latifolia
TGGCGCGCGCGTGCGTGTGGTGGGTCCCCCGCCTGGCGTTGCGCCCAGGGGTGGGCCGCGCAGCCACCTGCCCGCGCGCCACGTGGCCAGGAAACGGCCACGTGGCCCACCCGGGGGGCTATCCCTCACACCCGTCTTCTCTCTCATTGCATCAAGAAGCCTCCCATGCCTATAAATAAAGATAGTGACACGTCTTGCACTTGCAATAGGCTTACTAAAACACTTTATTTTGCCATTATCCTCCAGCATGAGGTCCAAGCAATGTGCAACACATATGGTCCAAAACAGTGCTGGAATTTTTTCCATGAGAAGCTTGTCAGTAACCTTGTAGTTAGCACAATTGTCGATGACCAATTGAACAACAGTATCTCTGCCAATGACATCAATTTTCTGTTGTAGTAAATTTGCCAACATCTGTGCATCATGTGCTTTACTTGATGCATCAATAGACTCCAAGAAAAAATGTTTCCTCTGGACTATTGACTAGGAAATTAATCGTGTGCATAGAACCACAATAACAGTAAGTCTTTACATATTTCTGTTATCCAATTAAATATCTTTCTCATTAATCGTGCATTTCCACTACAGTGTTGCAGTCAACCTCCTAACGACCAATGTGGGTTCTATGTTACATACCATATGATGTTGGCCTTAGAGGCAACCAATCTACAATCGTCGGAAGTAAGATAATACAATGAGCTATTTAATTATTGTTTTGTATTTATTTCTTACTTATGTAAACATCGACTAATATAAAAATACTAATTCTATAGGGATTCAGCATACTAGACGATTCTCTCGAGAATCTGACTTGCACGACATTCGCTCACGGATAGTGACATTCATAATAACAGAAGTCATCTCTCTAAAGTGATAATTCCATTTTAGAGACGCCGCTTGACTTTTATTTCTTGCAATGTACATGAATTATAACAACTTTGTGAACGGCTAAATTATTGTTCATAATGATATATGTTCTTCAATTACAATATAAATTATGTTGTCAATGATATGATGTCTACTAGTGTGGTGAATTTGATGTGACTAATCATTTCTGTGATGTTTTTGCATTGTAAAATGATGATTGTCAAATCTTAACTTTGATTCAGGATGCAGTCTAATAAATATTATTTTTTATAATATGGTCTTCATATTACCGATGAGTATAAATAAATACACAACACTATTATATGTATTAATGATGGGCATATATAATTACCTGTTGCTAAAGATAGGGCATTATTGACAGGTATACATATTGACCTATCATTAGTGTTCAGATCTTAAGTAATGGGTCAACATATACACCCGTCACTATATGTCCACATATAGTAACGGGTTGATATATACACATGTGACTACAGGTTGATTACTAGTGATGGGTTGATATATACACATATCACTATAGGTCGATTACTAGTGATAGATGTACATGCTAACTCATCACTTTATGTCAATTAATGGTGACGGGTGTTTATCTGTCACTAATAACTAGTCTTTACTGACATGATAATAGTGATTTGATATATGTCCATCACTAATAGCTCTTATTACTGTCACTAGCGAACCTTTCTTACATAGCGAATGATATTTATGTTTGATTAGAATGCCGTCGCACCGGTGCAACAAATATTTGGATCGATCAACGAGAATTGAAATGAATCAACATGGGCAACTACACAACACGTAAGCCCTACAATTAAATGCGCATAGGCAGAGGAAACACTACACCACTTCGAAAGAAAGGCAGTGAAGAATGGCCATTGCTGCATTGCATGCCTCTAACAAATGGCAAACTACGTACTACCGAGGAATGGACATGTACGATGGAAAACGTGTAATGTCCTCCAAACATTATACCCTCATAGATCATAACAAACATTATACTAGATCGTAATAAATTTTATGATATATTCTATTGACTTTAGAATAAATTTTAACATTTGATCTTTTTATATAAGGGTTAAAAATAATTTATACTATTGTTTTAATTAGAAAGTATAAAACGGTTTAAAAATAAGTGATGCGAAGAGATAAAATTATAATTTTATATAACAAGCGTGCTGGAGAGAAGGCGACAGGTCCAGTAGCGTGAAGGAGAGAAATTCAGCAAATATACTAATTTATTCTTTCAAATTGACACCCGGGATAGATTCTCCTAGTAGTATATACTACCAACAGACCGTAAAGGTGCTCCAAACGATGGACAAATACTCTGAATTGGAACTAGCATGACATATCGGAACTTTCTCTGGTTTAACTATGTGTGCTTCCTTCTTCAAGCTCAGCTCAACTATGTGGTGCCACACACACTTGATGGCTTGACACTGATCTGCAAAAGGAGCACGCGACGGATCTAGAAAGGATGGTGCTACTACATACCTTACCTTGTCTTATTCCCTAGAGAGGTGATTGAGCAACATGCCAAGCCGTTTCGTCTTACCCTTGTATTTGCCTTTTTGCAAATCATCATGCTCAAATCGTTTCAAGTTCGACTAGAGATGGATCCGGTGCAGAAGAGACAATAATATATGTCGTCTTACCGATTCACTCAAATACTTTTATCTAATTTATTATTGATGATGACAGTCTAGTATATGTAGTGACCTTAATACCATATTAAAAATCATAGTGTTAGTTATTAATAAGTTTACTATGACACTATTGATCTGAAATTATAGATCTGCCGCTAAGCTCGAGCCATCCATCAATTAATCAGCGTAAAGGCAAATGATGTCGATGACAACAACATAAAATCTCGATGCGATCGAGTTGCATAAAAATGGATAGCTAAATGGCTTTCAGAGTTTGGCGAGATCGAGGAGGACTTAAGCTGCGGAGATCGATCCATTGACGAGTTACTTATTACTTACTTGTGCAATGTACAGCTCGATGTATCCACATCTTTTGCTTTTCTCTGTGAAGTTGTAGTCTCTGGAACTGACATTTTTTCAGTAGAAAAAATAATCTGTTACAGGGAATACATGACGTTTCGTTTTGTCCAAATCGGTTCATATAAGTCGTTTGGTTTTTTTATAACTTAAATTTTTTAATTTTTGATAAATTTTATAGAAAATCATATACCAATAACTACAAAATCAAATTAATTTCATTAAACTCACTAAAAAATATGTTTTAATAGGATATTTATTAGATATTGTAGGTGTTAATGTATTTTTTCTTTAAATATGTTTAAAGTTAGAGAAGTTTTTTTAAGTCAAACAATTTGTAATATGAAATGGATGGAGTATTTATTATAATTGATGAAATAGTCTGATGTAACTTATGGGTCATTGGATATAATTAAAATTTCAAAATCATGAGGGGTCAAGTCTCTTGCTCTTCCTCCACGTATTATGATGCACGAAATTTGATCTTGTCAAAAAAAAATTGAGTAGTATTGTCAGGGGCAATTCAACCCAGCATCGGGTTGGATATTGGACCGAAAGAACAAAAGAAAAAAGAAAGGAGAAAAGCTCGCCTTACGTGTGGTAACTTTCTCTTTGGAACAGAAGATTTTTCTGAGGTAGATATTTCAGTTGTTGTATACACTTTGGGTAATAAGAGAATCTAGAATTTTTTTTAAGTCTAACATGTCTATGTGGATCTAAACCCGGGTATTGGCCCAAGTGGCCAAG
The DNA here is from genome assembly GCA_000418225.1 of Zizania latifolia. NCBI lineage: Eukaryota > Viridiplantae > Streptophyta > Magnoliopsida > Poales > Poaceae > Zizania > Zizania latifolia. The sequence goes on from KE372012.1 coordinate 509,209, forward strand.
ACTTGGGTCCGTATATACTTTCGGTATATTTTTTGAGTTATGATCAAGTGCACTCTAGTTGCTAACCTATTGGTAGTATCTTCACTTTTTCCAAAGTCAAACTTCAAAAACTTTTATCAAATTTAAATAAAAATATATTAGTATCCATAATATCAAATAAATACACTATTAATATATTTTACAGTTGATTTAATAAAACTAATTTAATATTATAATTATTGATATATTTTTATAGACTTATAATACGTAAGAATTAACTAACTCAGCATCCATACCACTGTTACGTGCGGTGGACGGCGGCGCCACGGCGATCATGACAGCGACAACCACGGCGGCGCAGGGTTTATGGCCTGGTTAGGTCACGAACAATCTGATTTTTTTCGAGAAATCGAACAGACCGGAAACCAGAATACCACTGCTACTGCTGCGTGGATGACTGAACTGCTTTAAGATCAGCGCTCCTGCTGTACAGGCTGCTTTAAGATTAGCGCTGCCAGATCTAGCGCCGAACTTCACAGTTGCACTGCCAGCTTCAAATCCGTCTCGCTGAAATGATTAAGACGGTCTCCTTATCATCGCCAGTGGGTCTGTGGGTGCATAAATAATACAGATCATTGTGTTCACATTAAGTTTTTTTCTCCCTTGAGAGGAGTTGTCACTTGTCACAAATTATACCGTAGAAAAGCTCATTCATTTTGCCATGGCAAACACTTGAGAGAGGAGTTTCAGAGCACAACCAGCTTTGTTATTCACAAATTGGAGTGAACAAAGACAAGATTATTTACATGTCCACAGAAAAGATGAACTCCGAATACATACTAACTACTCCCTCCGTTCCATATTATAACTTATAAGTCGTTTGACTTTTTGATAAGTCAATCTTCTCTAGCTTTAACTAATTTTATAGAAATATCAACAATTACAATATCGAACATGAAATATATCTTCATAGTGTATTTATTTGATATTGTAAATGTTAATATATTTTTATTTAAATTTAGTTAAAGTTTGAGAAGTTTGATTTTTTTAAAAATCAAATGACTTGTAAAATAAAACAGAGGTATTATATACAAGCTTGAACCATCCAACTGGGATTAGCTCATAGAAAGTTCTGCTGAAGCTTTGCATATTGGACACCAGTTCTTGTGCTTGAGCCACTGGTGAATGCAGGACACATGGTACTGATGATCACATCCCAGCCGCCCAACTTCTTCACCCTCCATGTACTCCTCCTGGAACAGACAGTCATTCTCATTTCAGCCAGAATTTACCAATAAGAAATCCATCTTTTCTGGTGTAATCTTAAGGGAGGACGTTTCAGATAACAGCTTTTATAAAATTGAGCACTAGATACAACAATGTCTGAACATCTGTGGGGCGAGATAGATTAAATGAAGTAGTAATTATAAAATAAGTTGAACGAATCATCAGCAAGGAAGAAGTAGGGACGATGCAAATTTATCATAATGTGTTTAATGCATTGGCAAGAGCGAAGTAACAGTTCATTCAATCTATAAAAAGTAACAGGCCATTTTCAGAAGAATGTAGGACAGTGGGATTTCAGGTGTTTTGGTCTTGGTCGCTCAGCAAGAAGAGTAAATTGAACAAAGATAGAACTTACAAGTGTTGAACACCAAAAGTCAATATTTCCACTTAATACCCAAGAAATCAAGGCAAACCACGAAGGCCATTTGCTTACACATGCTGACAATTTCTTTTTTTCTTAATCTGAACAAAATTGCAGGTGTGGCGCAACATGAAGTAGCCTCATCAGTTTCAACATGAATGAATAATAGTAGACTCCTTAAAATGGTGCAACACAGTGTTCATTGCTTATATGTTAACAAGATACCTGGCATATGCTGCATTTGATGTCATCTACAACCTGCGCATTTGCTTCTGTATCGACTGGTCTATATGTACTTCTTCTTAGGCATTTCACAAACTGCTCTTCAGAAAGAGCAGTGCTAACAGATCCTATTCTCTCTTCTAATGCTAATAGTTCCTGTGCAGAAGAAGGAAACAGAATATCTATTGAATAAGTATATACTAGAAGTAGAGCCATGAATGACCATTTACTTAAACAAAAGCACTTCTCTAAAGCATCCCTAAACATAAACTTTGCTGGGCCCAATCAAACGAAGTGAAAATAATACCTCATAGGACATGTTATCGATATCCATGCGCATGTCACTATGCTGATCATGGGATGCGAAAGCACCAAGTAATAGATTTGTCTCCAGCACCAGCAATTGCTGCCAAAATTTATCCAGATTACAGTGAAAAGTTAGGCACAACGAATTTTCAGACATATAGGCAAACCAACTAACCTCATAAGTCAGTTCTGCTTCTTGTTCAATCCTGTTCAGTGCTAATAATACCTGCATGCAACAAACCTATTACATAAAATCTACTTCCTCCATCACTTAAAACTTTACTTTTGAGATAAAATTGATAAATTAGTTGTGAGAGTGAAAGACAAGTGTCACTCATTAATAAAAAAGTAGTATTGTAAAGTGATATATAAAAGATAGGTAAAGGGTGTTGAAGAAATAAAACTTCTTATTTGCGAACCAGGAGTAGGTAAGGAGGTAGAAGTAAAGTTTTTTAGGATAAAGTTGAAGAGGTAAAAGTAAAGTCTTTTGGGATGGAGAGAGTATGTTCATGAGGGAAAAAACAATTGCAACTGTTATGCAAAAGGACCTCTGCAATTCCTTCTATGGCTATGCGCCTGTGGCCATCTCTCTCACTCAAAAGATCATGGAATGTTTGTGGAGGGATTTCCTCAAAAACAGAGCTTGATCTTCTCCTTGCATTGCAGACATTTGTTCCCGCACGACCAGATGAATAAATTGCACGAGGTAGCTCCACAGAGAATGGTCTTGATGAGCTTTCTGAGGAGGCTTCTTCCAAAGATGAATGCACCTGATCTGACTGTTGATTCCCTGCAGCAGAATCATGCACAGTAAACATGCCATGATCCTCTCTTTCCTCTGAGATCCTAAACCGAGCGTCCCAAGGATAAGGTCTTCTTGTCCTTACTGACACTGCTGAATCCTGAAAAGCTCTTCTGCTTCGTACTGTTTGTTCAGAAACTGCCTGTTCAGTTGTAGTTCTTGTTCTGGTTCTTGGAACAGTGATGGCAGGATAGGTAGGAGGGGAATGGCAATGGCCTAAGCTAGCCGGTCCACTTAAGCCACCTGATCTAGAAGAACTTCCACCATCAGAAGCCCTTTTTCTCATAGCATCAAACCTCCTGCTATGAACAGAATCAGATGAGCAACCTGATGGCAGAAAATTATATACTGAAGAACAACCCAGGTTTTTAAGACCATTTCTCTGAACTCCACCAACATGACTATACGGAGGCTTCGTGTCAGTCGCAGAATATACAGGTATAGTAGGTTGGTCAGTGCACGACGAAGAGCAAGCTCCTGGTTGACCCAAATTCAATTCTTTATCCTTCTGTCTATGAGTTCTAGAACTTAGTGCAGCACTCCTTACCAAGGGCTCATCAGAATGTGCAGAAATATCTGAAGAACTAGAAGAATCCGGAACTCCAGGATCAGGTGCTGCAGATTGTCCTTGTTCAGTAGCCAAACCTTCTGGCTCAGTCTGCAGAGCATCTGAACTCTTGTCCTGGACAAGGATTCTCTTACTACCCTCCAGAAGTTTGGCCCCAGCATTTCTGCTGCTACTTTCAGCAATGTCTACCCCTGCCAACAAAGACTGTCTTCTTTTTTCGTCACCAGATTTTCTAAACGGAACCTTGGAAGAGCTTCCAGGCATGGCCATCAAGGTTGAAGATTTAAATGAATCACGTAGATATCTTGGTCTCTCTTGATTACCAGCCAGCCTAGCTTTCGTAGGATTGAGTCTTGTGGCGCTTCCTGGTCCATCACAGCTCTGAATGGTCCTCTCTTCAGGGCTTCGATTTCTTGAAGAGACACCAGAACCTCTTCTGAGAAATCCAGCAGCTGTTTTGGATCTCCTACTCGAATGCTCCTCCATATGATTAGCCGGTACTGACTACCGAGATGGAAATTTTCTTCAGTGCCAACAAAGCCTGGAGAATGGATGACAAGACATGAATGAGCAAGAGCAATCTGCTATTGTCCAGATAACTGCTTTGAAAGTTGAAACTGGCATAAGCATCATTTGTAATCATGACGTACTAGAGACATCAGCACAGAAACAATATGCTGCACTAATTCAAGATTAACCAAGCATCTCTAATTGTTAATTACTTAATTCCTGAACAAACCTCACGCAGTTGTTAAGAACAATAAGTGCAATGTAAACTCCTCGAATGGCCATTGCCGAATGTCATTAAAAATTCAGGCAAACCACTACCAACTACCAAGAACACAGTTTAGCCATGGAAAGACCAAGAAGACATTAATTAACTTTAATACACAATAATACATTTTCAGGATAGCTTTACAAAAAGATTGGGACCACGCTCCACGTATGATGACATGACCATCGATAAGATTTGTGTGCTGACATCATTCGTCTATCCACATTCTCTTGTCAAGTAGTGATTCCTCTTAACCTTATGACTAACCACATTTTATAACCGCTACTAACCCAGCCTTGGCGACCAATCTCAACTAAACAAAATATGTAAGAAATTCGTAGAAGAAACTGTAAAGCCATCAAAGTATTCTTGGGACGAAAAGAATCGCTTCACTGGAATGGAAAACCAATGGCCTCTCAGTCACAATCAATCCAACGAAACTAGGCACAAAATGCTCCAAATTAACTCCGGATTCCCATCGAAAATCCCCTATGACACTGACCGATCACTCTAAAACACAACAAAATCAACGCGACATCAAACAAGATAAGCTGTCGAATCGAAAGAAGAGGAAATGAAGAGAGAATAAACAACAACCTCGCAGATAGGAGCACCACTGCACCACTTCTGATCCTGAACCCCCCCAAAAAAACTCACCTTTCAATCCGGGCGAGCGGAGAAACGACCGGAAAGGGAGAAGCTTTACTTCCTCCGCCGCCGAACGCAATCGCCCCGTTCCCCGAACGCGACGGCGTACCGGATTCCCCAGGCCGGAGCCGGAGCCGGAGCAGCAGCAGCAACAGCAACCGAGGAGGAGAAGCGAAGCAAACAACAAAAAATGGGGGCTCCTTGCTTGGATTCTCTCCTTGGTTGGATCCGAGGCGACACTATTAACGGACGCATTAGCGGGTCGCATACTTTAAACCCGACCCGTTTGGATGGTTGCTTGCGTGTTCGGGTATATCGATTACGCCGATGTCTCTACCACTTACCCCTCTCTCCCTGAGCGATGGGCCCGGGAGAAGCTATTGTGCATTTGTACTATACACGTATACATGAGTAGTAATGTGGAGTACGCGTGCACGTGACAAAAAACAACCCGAGCAAGAGACACCGGCAGCCTCCACGTCAGCATCTTAGCAGCTGGATTATTCGGAGAAATCCATCTACTTTTTTCCTTGTCTCTATGCCTATTTGTCAACCTAGTAGCGATACTATTTCTTATATAAATCTATTTCTTAAATATAAGTTATTTTAAAACTTTCATATATTTTTTATCTTTTCTTTCGTATCTGTATTTGTTAAATAAATACTACACTCCTCGCAAATAACATCTAATATTTTTAAAATCAGAATAAATAAAAGGCAATAAAATAATAAAATAATTTATGTGTATAAGTATAAAACAGCACATATCAGCAGCCTATTTTTTTAAAAAAAGGAATCACTAGCATGAGTTTTCTTTTTAAAAAAAGGAGTCGACAACCTGATTAAAAAAGAGACGGTGACATGATGATATATACTCCCTCCGTTCAAAAATCACTTACGTATTACATTTCCTATTTTTTTAGAAAAGTTTGTATTATAGTTTACATGCATACAAATCTTGAATAAATATTAATACTGCTTTGTTTAGCGGCTAAATTAAATTGATGTCACATGATCTGAGTAGTCATGGTTTAATTGGTCTTACATTCATAGCATTAGCATCAGTATTAGTTTACATGCATACAAGTCTTGAATAAGCAGTAGTAATACACGTGCATCATGATCAATACGACTATTTAATACAACTAACAAAGTTTACTTTTTTCTTGATCTCGATGAAAAAATTAATACATAAGAGATTTTTGGACGTAGGGAACATATAGCTAGTATGTACAGATATTTATATAGGCATAGAGGCATAGAGCAATGTTTATTTCTTTAAGTTGCTTTTTCTGTAGTCGAGCCAAGAAAATGTCACAGGCAAACAGTTGAGAGGCAAGAGAGCACTGTATCATTCCAGGTTATTTTGTGCCAACATGCATGGTAACATATGCCTAAAAATTAAAAATATATATAGTACCAATCAATCAATCATATAATGGGCACAAACTTGATTGGTTTGATCATGAGAGTGCATCCACAACACCATAAGGCATCCATCTTTTCTTTAGACTAACTAATCACTCCACTTAGCTAGCACTAACCAGAGGCATTAGCCACCTAATTATTCTGTCTGTTATATATTTGAAAAGTCGTTTGACTTTTTTTAAAATTAAACTTCTTTAACTATGACTAATTTTATAAAAAAATATACTAACAATTGTAATATCGAATTAGTTTTATTAAATTGATTATTAAATATATTTTTATTT
>KE372012.1:538231-553042 GCA_000418225.1 Zizania latifolia
GACGACGTATAAGAGGAGCGCAGCCTGGCGAGCTCGTGGCGGAGGCGCGCGTTCTCGTCGGCGAGGCGCTCGCACCACCGCCGCAGCAGCTCGCAGTCCGCCTCCGTCTGCTTCAGCTTCGTCCTGGCCCTCCTGTTCTGGAACCACACCTCCACCTGCCGAGCGCTCAGCCCCACCTGCCTGGCCAGATCATGCTTCTGCGCCTGCACCAATTTCAATTTCGAATTTACACTCTAATCAGAATTTGAAAAGCAAAATGATTCAAACTCAATTTTACACTCTGTTGATCAGAATTCGAAAGCAAGATCATTCGAATTGAAACCTACATCCTTCTGATCAGAATTCGAAAGCAAGATCAATTGAATTGAAATTTAGGACGTACATGGGAGAGGATGTTGTGGGCGTGGAAGCTGTCCTCCAGCAGAGTGGCCTGCTCCCTGGTCAGCCGGAGCTTCTTCCTCGCGCCGTCGTCCTCGCCGCCGTCGCCGCCGCTCGGGCTCCGGCGATCGCCGTCGCCATGCGCCGTCCTGGCCTTCTTGCTCTTCTCCTGCCTCGTAGAGGCAACGCCACCCCGCTGGTCCCTCTTCCCACTCGTAGTATGGCCATGGCGATGACCATCCTCGCGCGCCGGCGCCGCCTCCGCCTTCAGCTTCTTCTCCGGCGGCGGGAGCAGCTCGCCGAACAGCACCACCGGCCGTGGCCTCCGCTGCCAGCTCCCCCCTCCTCCTCCGCCGCCGAGCCCGAGAGATAGCCGCGTGTCGAACTCCTCCACCGACTCCGCCTCCACGCTGCTCCTGCTCGTCGTCGTGAGGCTGGAGCTCGACATGGCGCAAGATGGCTGAGCACGCAGGTTGCAGCTCATGGGTTAACTGGGGCCGCGTGCGCGAAGCATTTATAGGGGCCACCCAATCGACAATGGTCGCACGGTTACGTGTGGTGATTAAAGGAGACAATTAAATTAAGTTACTAACAGCAGTGGCTTAGCTACTGATGCTAGTATTAACCTCTTGTTAATTAATGCGTGGTTGAAACAGAGATTACAAAATTGTCCGCTGACCAGTCACCGACGGTGACCGGATAGTGGTAACTAGTCTAGGGAAAAAATCTAAAACCAATTATTCAAAATTCGGTCAAATCAATTATCGGTATTCTATTCAGTTAAAAACATATGCTATTAAGTGATTGATTAATGATATGATTGATTGATTGGTATAGACATTCCTCCCGTTTAGCTCATAGAGCATAGATCCACTCCGACCAAAGAAAATCCTCACCCTACTCAGAACCCTAACATATTAGCCAATTTAAATGAAACCAAATTTGGTCGGTTTTTATCTTCCTGGAAGCAAGTTCGGTGTCCAATTTAGTATAACCAAAATTTTTGGTAACTAATTTAACCAAACTGATATGTAAATGTTTAAGGCTTAGCTGTAACCGATCCGATTTCTGATTTAGTATTAACCGAACCATTTACCCTGTCCCTTTGTTTTGAGGACTGTAATTAAGGGAGGTAATTAAAAGCAGAAGAAACTTAAGCGCCGCAGGAGTAGGACTGGCACTGCAACTACTCTGTGTACAAGTACAAGTCGGTTAATTTGTACTACTAGTATTTTTTTTCTTGGTCAAGCAAGCGTGCGTGATGAAATGCTACGAGACAACGAAACCGACGACGAATTTAGGGCAGTATAATTCAACCTGCTTGCGTTGGCTAACGCTGCTCCCTTCGTACACACACACCAGCACATTAATGGCACGTACGCTGTACCCATGCATGGTGTGAAGTGATGAGATGTTTTGACTTTTGACCAAGTGAAACTTCCAGTGGATGCAAGGAACCACCGTATATATTTTAGCACATTTTTGGGGAAATTATGGGATTATTTGGTACGGTTTGAGCTGTGAGATTAATGTTGTATTTGAGCTTAGTTTGACCGGTTTTAAAAAAATAATAGATATGAATTTGTGCCAAACGGAGCCTATATTTACAACTCATATCCATGTGTATCTAATTTTTTACACCTATTTTCTATATCATTTTAAAGGTACTAATATTTTGAAAAGAATTTATAACATAGATTACAATAATACTAAAAAAATGCACACACATATAACACAACAAAACAAAAAAATCATGTCAGTATTTTTATAACTGAATTAAATTTATTTTTTACTATCTATAGACTTTCGATTTGAAAATTTAAAGGACAACGAGTTTTATTTATATCAACATTGTTAATTTTCAAAAACTATTTACAACTATTAGATCGATATTCGGGGAGAAATAATCAATCCGTTATGCAGGTACATGGGTTGTAATTACGGGGGCTGAGTCAGTAATTGACAAAGACTAGAGCTAAACTAAAATATTTTTTTATCTAGTTATATTAATTTTTGAGAAATTTTAATATGATCTAAACATAATTATTGGGCCAAACCTAGGGCTGAAGCTCTATTTGGCTCCGCCCCTGTAAAAATTAACTTAAAGTTAAATATGTGCGCATTTTCATATTATTTGGAAATGGTGAGAATTCGAGTATGTTTTTCAGTTTATGTATTCTGCATTCAACCTTTTGCAGCGCAGAGAGTAGACATCGTTAAGGAGTACGTGGTTTTTTTCTTGTTTTCTAACGAGAACATGTCAGCAGAAGCCGTATGTGCGTACATCCATCTAGTCATTCTCCTATGTGAGCCTTGTTTACAACGTGAAATTCTTTCATGTTTTTTTTTTTGCTGACGATTGAATATTATTTTTTTTATAAAAAACTAGTAGTACCCTGTAGTCATAATCACGTATAAATAGAATTACTCTCGCCAATGAAACATTAATTATAAACAACTGTATATTGTCGAGAGAAGAAGTAGGTACCTCCTCTCAATTTTACTGGTAAGATGAAGTTAATAATTTAGTAGTTAGAGTCGAAGAGCATAATACTTTTTATTAATAAAATAATAGTATTATAAAATGATAGTTAGACGATATTAAAGAAATAAAACTTTTTATTTGCTAGATTTGTCGACGGAACTTAGCTTAAGTAGAAGTAATTTTTTAAACAGCAATCACTCTAAGGCGAGGGTGGTTGTAAACTTGTAATGCACCGCGTGTTTGTTTGTTCGGAGTATTAGATGTCGCCCTAGGGTTTTCACCGGTCAGTTCATACACATCACAATCAAATCAAAGCGCAGGTATCCGTGCGTGGTGTTAGGTAGGAAATTAACCAGTTAATAAATAATTCATCGATGGTCATCAGCTAGCTGGGTAAGAAACTGATATATAGGAAAGGACAGCTTACAATAATTCCTATTATTATTAGATGGTTTAATTGTCTAAATAATTTAAGGGTTCAATAATTTAAGCCGTGTATCGAACTGATTATCTTATGTTAAAAGTAAAAAGACTTAAGACTTAAATGTTCTTAAGCCAAATGATAGAATAGTATTTTTATACCAAGATTTATGGGTAATTCAGATAACTTCAGAAGGTATAAGTATAAAATTAGGCTATCGGTCCAGATAATAATAGGGTTTCATACTATTATGATTATTAATTTATTATTAGATTATGATTATTTTCTACACTACAAATAATTTCAAGTGTGTTGAATAATCGTCTATGGATCGATCAACTGACTTGACCAAACACGTGTGACTTGCGTTTGCATTCGCGGAAGGCGTGCAAATCAAACGACTGAATTAACGCCGTACACACGCGTACTCTAATTAACCGTCAAAAAAGTCACATTTACATGCACAAATATTGTAGTGACAGAACCAATAATATGTCGTATCTAGAGCTAATCTAGCTGTTCATAAATAATTATTCAAAACTTTTAAATATCTTTATAATAATTTAATAAAATGAAGGAGATATAGTAGGGGTAGTCACCTCAGCCAATGTCCATATTATATTGTCGTTGTTGTCCTGCATTGTGCATTTGTGCATGTGAATTCGATTGAGTTTTCAATTTTTACGAACAATTCCACAGTACACATAAAACGAAATGATGATCATCTCTACGTACGGGCCATTTATTCTCTGGCCTTAAGAATATTGTCCGTGAAAAATATTTCTCTTGGTTTCGCCTCTATAGACTATATGCAGCAATCAATTTATTATCTCATCACACATATTCATCAAACCATTTTTGTTGGTTGTACATTAATTGGACACCAGCAAGTAAAATACTTCCTCCCTCTTATAAAACATTCAATTTTTAGATAAAATTTATAAATTAATTGTGAGAGTAAAAAAGATCAAAATGTCTTTCATTAATAAAAAGGTATTGTGATTTGTGAAGTGATAGGCGCACGTAATAATATAGAAATAAAGTCTTTATAGGACAGATTTAAAAGGAAAGATGTAAAAATTTTATACGGAGGGAGTACATGATAACTAGAGTTTTGGACTATACTGTATATCGGTATTTTTTTTCTAGGTTTGCCACTGCTCCCTCAATTAATTATATTCTCCTCGTGAAAATTGTATTCCTATCGGTTTTGTGTTAAAAGATGCCGATTCTGGTACAGAAAATTTTAATGGAGCATATGTTTTTTCTGCACGAGGTACGCTCGTACAATCAATCGATGGCAAGGCCGGTACGCTTGTTGCATGAGGCGCTACCTCAGTTTCGAGCACATTAATGCATACCAGTAGGTAATTACTTTTTTATTATATAAGGTGGTCAAATAATTTTTTTAATTTTGATCTTCTTTAAAAAAAAAATCAACACGTACTCGTAGCATTAAGACTAGGACCGGATTTAATATTTCATACTATAACAAATCTGATTAGTTTTGTTGTATTATGGAATATCAAATGTCAAATTTGATTTTAATCTCATAATATTATGAGACACATGGAGCACTACGTTAGATAAATACATTATTAATACATGTTTAATGATAAATTTAATAAAATTTAGATGATGTTACAGCTATTGGTATGTTTTCATATAAAATTGATCAAAATTAAGAAAATTTTAATTTTAAAACCAAAGGAACATTTGATTACATACGGATCGATCATGTTTCCCAAATGAAGTCAGAAAAAGCACATACAAAATATTATTAAATCAGAAATCAACTCATTAATTAGTGAAGGATGTACCTGGGCATCATTCCGTCCAGGTGGGCCCTCAAATCCAACTTAATTAACGACGTTACACGTACGGCGATCAAATTATCCGATGATTTTTTCAAGCAATCAAGATAAATACAAGTACCCCCCTGGTTCATAAATATTTGTCACTGGATCGGATACTAGTTATCTTGGAGCTTAGTCCAATTCTTTTTATAATGAATGTATAAATATTCAGGAGTATATCACACTGTCAAAGTGCACTACATCATAAAGAAAATCAAGCAATTTTTATTTAATGCAATGTAATAATTTAAATTTATTGGACACCAAAGTTGAAATAAAAATATAATCAACAAGTAAATAAGAACTGTGAAAGTATATATTACAACATCCGATTAATTTTATTAGTCGTTTTAGCATTATTCTCAATTCTTTCAAAAATATAAGTCATTTTAGAATTTTTATGTACTTTTTAATATTTCTTCTATATTTGACCTTGTCAAATAAATGCTACACCTCTCATAAATAAGGAATCTGTTTTTTCATAGTAGATAATAAAGTCATTTGAGTTAATTTCTTATTTCTTGTACATAAATATAAAAAGACTTATAAAAAATAACCAGAGAGATTAGGTGACATATATGACACTTGTACCTGCCATAATTTTTATAATGGATGCAATGTATAGTAGAGCATACAACTATTTTTTAAACAGCATGAACATTAATTTTATAATGGATCTACTGCTCCATTACCGGCGCATCAACAATGATTTTCTAGCTAAACATTTTTCGGAGAAGGAATAATTAAACTTTTCCTAGCAAACCTCACATCATAAAAAATAATATAGCGAACGTGTGCGAAAATTAATTGCCGATTGGTGGGCGAATCATGTGTACGTTGTATACATGTAGATTGTACGTACATGCATGATGAACTTATAATCGATCACGTGCGTACGTAGAGCAGGTAAGACACGACTCGTCTGCGACTATGTGCTGGCAGCCAGTTGAATACTTGAATTGAATTAAGTCACCAATGAAAGTACGGACAGAGTGGTCAACAAAAAACTAACACCCTACCGGTTGTCTCGGATGAACAAACCACGTTGTCTGATCACACCCTGGAACAGGCGAGTCATCTGTGACAAGCACTTATGAATACTATATAATGCTACATCTAACACTATGATGGTTCATAAACTTTGGAACCACGAAGAATGACCTGTATCGCTCCACACATCCGCGACAGATGATAATTACGACCGCTATATATCATTTATAACAGTTCGTTACTACTTGTCACGGATATTGGATCATTTATGACGAGTTGTAATTATGACACACTACATAAGACATATACATATGATTATTATTTTTCGAGATGCCTGAATCTGTATAAATATATTGATTCTGTTTTTTGAGTCGACCATCAGACCTAAAATTCAGCGTTTATACATACCACACAAATCACAATCAAAAATATCTTATCGGTGGACTGATCGGTAAAACACCGATACTGGATAAATCAATCTGTACTGTTATAATCGGGATATGCCATTATCTACTCTTTTTTTCTTTTTTTTTGATTAATGTGTAGTTTTTTATGTCTCTAAGATGAACGTGGTGGCCGTCTTTCGCATGTCTTGATAGTATGTCTCTAAGATGAACGTGGTGGCTGTCTTTCGCATGTCTTGATAGTATAATTATAAATAGGCAGATAAATAAACTTTTTTATTATTAAAAAACTAAACTTAATTGTATGATTTTTTTTTCTATCATTGCTACCGGGTCATGCAGGAGGCCTGTACTTCCCTTGTACTAAAAATACTTCGTTTTTAGCCATTCAACTTCATCACAAAATCACTCTATTTCTATTTTCTTATGTACAATCGATTCTCAAATCACAATATTTTATTATTTCAATACTACTTACGTACTCCGTATTTTTCAGCCATTCATCTTTACCACCAAATGGCTTCATTTATCATCTTATTTACCATTGGTTCACCTGTAAATTATTTTATTGCTTTAATATCTCTTACTATCATGCTATCATTTTCACAGTAACATTTTTAATTTTTATCAATAAGAGATATTTTGTACGGTTGCCTTGAGCTGCAAGGCGCAGCGTGTAGTCATAGTCACCTAGGAGTAGTCAATAGGCAGGATGTACACGTAGAAAAAGAAAATGGATACAGTTCATACATGTATGTCATGCATGCCTAGATTTCCGCACGTACTGTTGACTTTCCCAGTTCCCACGTACTGTCTAGTCCAACATTTAGGTTTGACCGTCACAGTACGGCCTACCTAAGTCCTCCATAGCTGCTGGTTTGATTTGGAGCAGAAACAGCCTGACTAGCTAATGATATCATCACCATTTGACATTTCGAGCCACAGATCTAATACAAATCAATACTCGCTGCTGAATTTTATTTCAAATCGGAAGAACATACGCTTTGCTCGGAGAGATTCTAATAACCGTAACTGTTTTCATAATTTGAATATCAAACTCTAAATGATTTATATTTGATTTTAGATCGCGAAACTCAATAAACTATAAACTATATGTTTTTCTATATTTTTACTAGCTAACTAATTATTTATTTCTTAGAATCTGAAATTACTCAAACTCCGTAACAAGCTCAAAGCCATATTTTATTCAGAGCTGAAAAGTCCATCATACTCGTACAAAAATACACAAATATTTATGTGTGAGTCGGAAAATCGACCGAGGACATATGCAGTGATGTGTGCACACACGTGCGTTGACCATGGATGGTCAATGTCTGAGCCAATAAGCAGCCCCATTGAAAGCTTAATTCCAAGTGCATGATTAGTAGAAGGTCCGATCGATCTGCTGCTGCTGTTGTTGTTGCAAGAAGGGATCATGTTTCTTTGGCAATATTAATTACAGCTAGCAGAGGTTGTTGGAGGAAAATTTGATACTCCCGATTCCTTAAGCACTGATTTAAACTTAAGAATTAATGTTTTGCACGATTTAAGAAATTTTGGATTCAGAGTTATGCGTAGAGACTGAGGGTGTTTGAGAGCAGTCCCAACCTTTCATGTAGAATGATGTCTTAGATATTTATTAAACCGTCACATAGGAAAAAAATCCGATATGACAAGAAAATTAAAGAAGAGTAAAAATAGAAAATAAAGAAACTATATCTAAAGTAAGATATCATATCGTCACAACGTCCAAGACAGAAATAAAAAAGTGATTGGATGAGAGGCTAAGAGATAAATGAGAGAGATGCATAGAAAATTTATTATAGGCACATGCTAAGAAATCATGGTTAAGAGTATGATTTTTAAAAATTATGTCTTATTAATATGATAAGATAGGATGCCATCTAAGAAATTTTGAGTTAGAATTTGCCATGAGGCATCTGATTTTTTATTTTAAACTAAAAATAAAATTTAAATTACTTTATTTTATTATATGAACCGTAGATTCAATATGAATTTCAAAACTAGAGATATCCTAAACATGTTTTAAGAAATCAACTTAAATATTTTTGTTATTCATTCTGTTTTGGAAAAATTGAGTTAATTTATTTATGAGAGTTGTATTATTTATTTGATCAAGAGCACAATAACACAAAGATGAAAATATGCATATAAGTACGATTTATATTTTAGAAGTAGTCGAGAAAATTAAGAGGATGAGAAATCGGAGGGGGTAACTTGCGGAGAAAAATCATGACGATGAGGTTAAATTTTCTCCGCCTTCATTTTCATGGTTTACTCGTGTGGATGGACGGCTTGGACAAGTAAACAATGTGCGTCGACTAGGTCTCTTGGCCCAGCTGGAAGATGGGAACAATCTTGTTTTTATTAAAAACAGCCCATCGAGATCTCTTGATTTTGACACCATATTCCTGGATTTCCACAGATATTATGATTGGGGTTTTGACATTAGTGATTAGCTCTTTTGGAGACGGATTCAAGGATATGTTATATTAATTGTATTATTATAAGTTTATCGAGTAATGATAAAGGCTTTTGTTAGATATTGAGACTACGGAGAAACTATTATTATTAATATTGAATCAGACACGATTATTTAGACAAATCGATAATATATTATTGTCGTGAGACAATAATAATAACATTTTGGATCCGCTCCTAAGTGACATAGGGCCTGTTTGGTAGAACTCCGGCTCCGGGATCCTGGCCTTGCGGAGCCAGAGCTCTACTAAATGCACCAGCTCTGCAGCAATCTGGACCGGAGCAAGTAGATCCGCTCCAGAAAATTACACACGCGCACCGGAGCTGGTCTAGGGTTGCTCCACCTGCTCCACTCCATTTTCGATATAGCAATGCCACTAAAGTTCACGTTATTTACCCGCAATGCCATCGCAATAAAACCCTTCAGCCCCAATCCACCTGACTTGATCCACGCGCGAGAGAGGGGTATCGCACCGAGCTCGGCAGCGGTGCGAGGCCAGGGGGCGTACACAAGGCTAGCGGCATGGCCAGGGGGCGTTGCGCGGCCCGACGGCGTGCGGCTAGGCGTCAGCAGGCGGCGCGCGGGTAGCTTCACGGGACCATGCGGCAGCGGCAGGCTCGGCGACCCCATATTCGGTGGCGGCGGTAGGTTCGGCGGCCCCAGTTCCGGCAGCGGCAGGCTTGGAGGCGCCAGATCCGGCGGTGGCCGTCTCGGCGGCGCCCAAATCCAGTAGCAGCAAGCTTAGCAGCGCCCACATTGATATATCTAATGGACTTTGCTTTATATGTACAAATACCAATTTTTGTGCCATATTTTTATAAATTAGTTTATACTATTTGTTCTAGAGTTATTAATTAAGATTATTTTTAAAGAAAAAAGGACACATTCAAGATTTAATAATACATCTATTAAACAGCATAATACATAAGGATAATATTGTCCATTTACCCTCTACTCACCTATTCCAGGATTTTTGGAGTAGCTCAACCCAACCAAATACTTTTAGACCCACTCCAAATCATATATAGATTCAGAGCTAAGATCTGAATTTCTGAATCTAGAGTCCTATCAAACAGAGCCATAGTAGGAAAGATTCGGATGCACCGTAGTCCCTGAAAATTGTGCGATCCATTATATTCAACCAGCAGACATGGCAAATCCTAAAAGCTATGATTTGAAAGCAATTTTTGGTAGCAAAAGACGACATCGTATGGCTTTTTGCGAAAGGAAAAATAGATGGAACTTTATACAGATCATACAAGCTAAGCGTCGGGCAAAAACCATGTTGACTAAATAATGATCTCGCATTGGACCTTCTACGAGGACCAGGTTTGTCCTTTGAACAGTTCTTGCGAGCACTTTAGTACTTTTATACTGCACTGCTTAAACATAGGTGATCTCCCCATGATTTTATTTTTCAAGATTTGGTCAAAAAGGGGATTTAAGCTCGTAATTGGAGCTAGGTTTTGAGATATATATTAGAGTTAGAATATGAACGATTTCTATTAGGTTTTTTTGTAAGACATGAATCCTGCTAGGAGGTACTATAAATATTAGTTGTAATCTTTATTTTACATGCGTGTAGAAGCTGTGGAGAAGAAAAGAAGAAGAAGAATTTATTTTTTGTCTCCTATTGTTCTGGTTTTTCGTCACCAAATTTTATCTCTGAAGCTAATGTCCTTAGCACTTTGCTGAGTACTCGTATAGTCTGATAAGACCGAGTACGAACATAGAAAGTATTGTGCGTAGTCAGTTAAGCGTGATATTTTTTCAACAGTTTACATACATATATATCACTTAGCTTTTCTGTGCGTGAATGTTGGCTACCTTGAAAAGATCAATATAATGAGGTACCTGCAGCAGCATACTATGTATCCATCTTAAATATCCAAGCTTTTTGGTATCATGTGCCAACCCAAACTTGTAGTTTAACTGGTAAGGCATCTCAATTACAAGACTGGTCAAGCTACAGACCGGTTCGGCTAATCTTGTTAATTATCTAGGACGTACGATGCAACTTTTTTTTGGAGAAAACAAAGACTTCAGTGTGCACCAAATTGCAGCTGGAGATCAGGTCTGCAGCTGCTTTAATTTTTTTACTCGTTCCACTCTTAATTTGTTGCATAGCAAATCAGTTAACATTTGAAAGAAAAGACCCATTCCAAGGTTATGGGTATATTTTTAAAAACTTTTATTTTTATTATAAAAATAAAAGTCAGGTTGTTCAACTAAATAACATTAACATAACGATAGCTCTAGATTTTTAAGCTAGATTTAACTAAATAACATCAACGCATCCATCAGCTCTAAATCTAACATTTTTTGAGCTAAATTTGACCTGCTAAAAAAATCTGGATGTAGGTATACTTATACTTCACCGTAGTAGAGTACGTAGTCAATGTTGCAATAATTAACTGAAGGTACGGTGATTAACTTTATAATGCTGTTAGACAGTCAAAACCCCGGAAGCTCTCGTGAACCAACCAGAGTTGCTTTCTCTGTTGCTATCTCGTTTTTTCTACCAGTGATGTTGAAATTAATTAAAGAAGAAGGCTAGATGTTATATGCCAGCTGATTCGGCTAATGAAAAGCTCTTAAGCAAAGCAGGCTAGACAAGGTCAGAAACTTGAGCTTTTTTGACTCCGGCTTCCATGCTCGATCGCCTATCAAAGCGGTTAGTTTCTGATTCACAAAGTGAGAGTGAAACGGGTTTTTTTGCGTCCCAAAGATATCCGATATAGCTTATTATAGCTATTTTTTGAGATTTTAGATTTGAAATATCTCTCTAACAATTTTTTTATCTGACTTCTAATTTTCAGAGATCCTAAAAACTCCCTTGCATCCTCCCGTTAGTGATATGAAAGAGACTTTGGTTTGTTAAAATATGTAGAATAGAATATTAGGAGTCGGTTGGAGAGAAGAAGATTTAAAGTGAATTTGCTAGAAATGCTATTTATACAATGATATTGATAGTATGTTTTTGTGTATCTCTTAAAGATGCTCTTATATTGTATTCACTCGGTCATAAAATAACTTCATTCATAGCATCCTACGACAAAGTTAGTGATGAGAAAAAAAATAAAATGCATCTCATTAATATGAAAACAGTATTGTTATATGATAGATAAATGATATTTAAGCGATACTAAAGAGAAAAACTTTTCAACCAGTGAGACAAATGGGATACGATATAAACAGAGTTATTTTGGGATGGAGTGAGTAGTGAGTAAAATCTTCTTTTATGTTACACGGAAGATGCACACGTGCGTACACATATTGAGAAACTAGACGAAGTTAATACTCCGAACTAACAACATAAGGGGTATGCAGATGAGGGGCATAATCTTGAACATTGGACAGCTAAATACTCCCTACATTAAAGTTTGATCAATGCCTAAACAAAAATAAATTACTCATGACTAATCAGCGTCTAAACATATTGTATCATGCATGTGACCGAAAAAAGCCATTATTGTATGGCTGAATAATTGCTGCATTACTACACGGTGGTTGCATAGCTATAAGTTTCAAGTAGTCTAACATATAAAATACGTTACGTGTTCTGGTTATATGAGATGCGCTTGGCTTTTATATAAATTAAATAGATTATAAAACAATATCTTTTATCTTTGAGTCACACACTGATGATCAAACTTAAATAAAGAGAGAGTAACATCGGTAGGTGGCCACAAGCAATGCAAGGTGAAGATACAATGGTAGGAAGTACACTGTTTTTGTCTTGTAAACGCTAAAAATAAATAAATATATTATGACACTGTGACGACAGTAACTTGTTTTCTCCGAGCGCGACGTCATTGACCGGATGATTTTGTCAAGCGATGCAATTATGCAGAGGAGAGGGGAAAAAACTAACAGCCAAGAGAAGAAAAGACAAAGAAGAAGATGCGAGATGATAGATGGAGGAATTGACCAAAAGAGTGTCTTTAGATGGACGGAATGGTCAAAACCCAGATGTGCCGCTGCCCTGGAGGAATTGACCAAATGCAATTGCCGATGACGCCGCGGGTGTCCGTGAAGATAGGGATAGAAATGAATATTAGTGATATCATTTTTTTTTAAATTCAGATATTATCAAATACGAATATAATTATGGATATTTATCAGAAAAAACAATCTAGTAGATAATAAACATTATCTAAATTTAGATTTTTTTTGAATTCTAAAATCTTTTAAAAGATCTTATTTCTTTTTAAAATCTTAAAGAAAATATAACATACGCTACGGGAAAACAACTCTTTGCCGAGTGCCTAGCTCTTTACCGAGTGTATTTTTTCGGGCACTCGGTAAAGAGGGTTGTTCGCCGAGTGTATTTTTTTGAGCCTACGTGATATTTACAACTTGGTTTGAGCTTCAAAATTTTTTTACAGTCAAAATACAACATATCATATCGCATGAATTTTTTTGCATTTGTCTAGGTCCGTTTGCTATTTTTAATTCATTAAGTATGTTTCTAGGATTTAAATTGAAATATGTGAAATTTGAACTGCAAGTGCTTGAAATAATGAACCAAAATATATAGAAAAATCATATTCATGTTTTGAGTACATTTTTAGTTTTTATCAACTAAATTAAAAGAAATTTTAAAAAATCTAGGTTGCGACACTTGATTAACAACGTGGAGCTTAATGGTTTTTTAATTTAAAAAATCAAATAAAGTCTGAAAAACATGAGACATGTCATGGTATTATGATATAATACATAGATGCTGTGATAAAAATTTAAAAATATTTCGTGAAAGTTATCACGTACGATTTTAAGAAAGTCAAAGATCTTTCGAGGACGAATTAGGATTTAAAGAAAAAATGGGTTGTGTTTAAAAGCAAATCGATGGTTAAATTTTCGTTTGAACTTAAAACTTTTTCTATGATCAAAATGCAATATAGCTTATCTCATATAAAAATTTGGTATATTTCTATGTCAGTTTACTATTTTTAATTTATTAAGTGTGTTTCTAGGATTTATATTAAAACATGTCAAATTTGAACTGTAAGTGCATGAAATAATGAACCAAAATTTATAGAAAAATCATATTTATTTTTTGAGTCCATTTTTAGGCCATACCCACTAAATGAAAAAAAAATTTGAAAAATCTAGGTTATGACACTCGATTGGCAACAAGGAGCTTAATGGTTTTTAATTCTAAAAAAATCAAATGAAATTTAAAAAACACGAGATCTGTCATGGTGTTATGATATAATATATAGATGCTATGATAAAAATTAAATAATATTATGAGAAAGTTGTTACATAGGATGTTAAAAAAGCTGGAGATTCTTCGAGGACGAATTAGGATTTAAAGAAGAAATGTGTTGGGTTTGAAAGCAAATTATAGATTAAATCCTCGTTTGAACTTAAAACTTTTTATATAATCAAAATACAACGTATCTTATCCCATAAAAAAATTTGGTATTTTTATAAGTCAGTTAGCTATTTTTAGTTAATTAATTATGTTTTTGGATTTAAATTGAAACAAGTCAAATTTAAACTACAAGTGCATGAAATAATAAACCCATAATATTAAGGAAAATAAAAATATAGATTGTATGCTATAGACCAAGTAATCTTAAAAAATCTCTACATTTAAAAAAATATTTCTTCTTTTATTTTTCTATTTTTTCTTTTCTTTCTTTTATTTTTTTCTTTCTTCTACCTTTCCTTCTTCTTCACTCTTCCCTCTTTTCTCTTTCTTTTTTCTTTCCATTTCTCCTGCGCAGGAAGAGTCACAGAGTAGGGCGGCTTAGGGCAGCCCGAGG
>KE372012.1:553341-566290 GCA_000418225.1 Zizania latifolia
TTTTTTTTAGCATTGCAGCATACCTTATAGCATTGTTAGATTAAATTAAAAACAAAAGTTAAATTACAACTTTCCTGATTATTATCTTTTTGACCGGACAATCAAATATTTATACGGGTCTTATGGCCTTTTAATCTAGATAATCCGAATAGGATTTATTCAGATTATCCGAATCTAAATCCGTATCCGTCGGATACTAGCAATGTTATATCCGTTTCTGTATAAAAAAAATCCGGATCAAAAACCGTTTTTTCGGATTCAGACGGAAACTATCCGTATCACTTTTATCCCTATACGGAGGAGCAGCACCAACGCCGAACAAGTCTCCTTTGTTTATTTCATTCAAATTATAATTATCTAAATGGAAAAAAATCGTTTTATCAGATCCATCTAACCAAGATTTAATATGAAAAATCATAGATTTACTCTATTCTATTCACTCACACCAAATGGATCGCTTCGTCTAATTCCCTCAAAACAAATGGACCTCACTTAAGCGAAGAATCAATTGGGAAAAATGCAGCGTTTAAGTGATGTTTTCCTTATAAAATCATATGAAATCATGGATCGCTTGGTCCATTTTCTCAAACTAAGAGCATATTTAAAAAAAATTGTTATTTTTGGTTCTATAAAATCTAATATAGGAAGTTATCCTAATAAAATTTAATCTTTAAATCTTCTTACTCTCAAACAGACTCCCGATATCATATTCTCTATATTTTATTCTTGTATCATTAGATGGATCATATTTGTTAAATCTCTCGTATTTTCTTTTATTTGTATCTCTTTTATCATCGATAAGCGAGACCAAAGTAGATAGGGAATAAGAATTACCATCTAGAAGTAGAGTGGATGAAGGAAGATTTTAGATATCTCTAAAAATTAGAAACCAAATAGAGAAACTATTAAAGATGTATTTTAGATTATAATTTCTAATAATAGAGATACGGAGTTATATCGAACGTATACGCTATAAATAAATGGACCTGAGTACACGAGGAATCGCGAGGGGAAAATGCGGCGTTTCACTGAGGGCGATGCGGTGGACGGAGAGAGGACCCAGCTAACCTGCAGCCCATGTCGATCTATCTATCTATTTGGGCCCTAATTCCCCTGGTCCTGATCTGTTCTCCTCATTTTTCAATTCGATGTTCCTTTCAAAGCAAATTTCTCAATTCAGTGGATGCAGCCACCCAGTCCCGTCTTGGTTTTTCCTTCTTACACGGCAAAAAACCCCGGTCCTTCCTACTGTTACTAGCTACATTGCAAAATATAAGAAATTTAATTTTTTTACAAGAACTTCTGAGAATATTAACCATTGATTATTTTCACTATATGGAGGTATTTTTAAATATCAATCTAACTATATGACATATATAACACTAAATTCTAAATATTTTAAATTAATTATTAGTCAAAAGTTACAAATGTTTACTTTCCTAAAAATATACACGCTTTATATTTTGAACGGTTAGGCATGTAAGTTTTTACACACTTCTCTTATAATACTGATAATTAGTTATTTTAATTATATATTGTTAACGATTATTAAGATAACAACATATGAAAATACTTTTAAATATCAATATAACCACATGACATACATAACACTAAACCAAAATATGATTAGCTTAACTATTAGTTAAAAGTTATAAATGTTGATTTTCCTACAAAAATATATCTGATTTATATTTTGGAACTGTAAGGCATATAAGTTTTTTAAGTCTCTTACAATATTGACTAAACATATGGAAACATTTTTAGATATGTATCTAATAACTATGCGTCATACTAGTCAAAAGTTACAAATATTAACTTTTCTAAAAAAACACATGTTCTTTATATTTTGAATATTTTGAAACGGAGGTAGTGAAAAGAGCAGGGCTCAAGCGCTCAAGCTCAACATATTGGTAGTCGCAGTTCTTCATGTTGCATAACCTCAAATCCAGCAAGAAACCTCTAGCCTTCGCCCTTGGAACCATCAAAGCTGCTCATGGATTCTTTTACAGGAATGCTTATCATGGTTTGGAAGGCCGTTTTGAGGGGCACCAGGAGCAGACAGATGGTTACATACTGCAGTGTACAACTGTGCTCAAATCGTTTAAATTCAGTACCATTACACGCATTTGAAGCTATGAAAAAGAAAGCTCTAGCATGGAACACAAGCACAGAATCTACATTCGAAGTTATTATATAAGAAAGATACACCTTGGACCATCTCACATAGTAACAACACTAGTCCCCATCGCCATTCTGCTCCTACATTAATTACCACCACCTAGGGTCAGTCAGGAGCATCGAGCGAGGATCAAATTCAGGCAAAGGTCAGTTTTAGCAGCAAGATGGCGGGTGCCGCCACTGTATGTCTAGTGCAAGCATCAGATACAACAGATAGAAACGAGCCATGCTGCTGCTGGGAGCAGCTATGAGTTTTGGTTGCTGGTAGCCTCCTTACTCGGTCCACCTCCGGTCGCCATTCCCTCCAAAAAGCGGACAATGACGACGGTGATGTTATCAGCACTACCCCTTTGGTAAGCCTCTTGGAGAAGTCTCTTTGCTGCTTGTTCAGGATCCTGGACAGGCTTTACCATGGAAACAGCTTCCTGGAAATAGAATTCAGTAAATGGCAACATACATGCAAGAGAAGGAGACTCAAAAAGTCTGTCGTTACCTCATTAGTTACAACATCCCACAGTCCATCACTAGCAAGGATGAGGAATTCAAGGGAGCTGTCGACTATCTCCTCCTGTAAATGACACAGTAAGGTATATTTCTTTTACCAATTCGAAAGACAAATGATTTGGATGTTGGTGAAGCAGGCACATTATTGCTTCCTTACATAAAAGCAATGATGAACTTAGATAAAAGGTATTGTTCATTGGTGGACTGTTAGAGTTGCATACTGGCATGCATGGCAATGACAATTATGATGATAAATATTATTTTGCATGTGACAGGCTTTAGTTGAGAACTTAACAAACAAAATTAAGCCAAACCTTGATTTCTGGATCAGCAACTACATATTGCTTCAAGAGCTTGTCACCAAATGCTCTAGAAACAGCAAGAACACCACCAACACGCCACGTCCCTGCAAAGTTCACCGTTAAAAAAACCACTGGTACTTGCAAGTACAGATCAAAATAGATAGTTTAAGAGGAATCCCAGAGGTACCAGCCCACATCACAAATCCCCCAGCTTCTTCAATTCTCTGTCTCTCATCTGACTGGTCAGGTTTGTGATCCCTTGAAACTGCAATCGCTGCAAGGGCAGATAGAGAAACATTACAGTTGAATAACACATGTTAAATATGACTAATGTGAAATCCTGTTATCCTGTTAATTTGAACTGCCGTGTATCCCAATCACAGAAAAGAAAGACTGCAAATTTCTTTTCAGGCAATTTGAGCATCCTGACAAAACTTGTAGAAGAAGACACAGAACACTCCCTGAAGTATGGAAGTATGTTACGCACATTGAACTTAGTTACTTACCACTACCGCCTCTACAGACAACTGCTCTAGAATCTCCAACATTAGCAACCAACAAGCGATCACCTACAAGAATAGCTGTTGAGGCAGTTGAGCCAGCATCTGTAGTGTGACTACTATCGGCTTTCAGAAATTCCGAATCTGTATGGTTGTATGTTTCAGCTGCAGGGGAAGTATGGAAAGAAATCATAATCACCTTCTAGCTTGATAGAATTTTTTGTTCCAGAGTAGTTAATGCATGATGAATCATGAATGTCATACCGATAGCGGACTTGGTATCACTGATAAACTTTGGGTGCTTAATTAAATTGCTGAAAAGGTGCTGCTTGACATATTCAGCTGCTCGAGCTCCACCATGACCTATATGGACAACCAAGCATATCAGTATATCACTATCCAAACTACTAAGTTGATCAAGGAAGTTGTGACATACCAAAACTAAAACAGTTAATAATATTTCTCATGGAACTATATAGTACCATCAAATACGCCAAATAATCCAATAGTCTCTCCATCAACACCATCAATTCTCGTCTCATAGAAATCCTCCATTGAAGCCCTTTTCCCAGGACAACTTGCATACCCATAACTGAACCTGCTGTTTTCACTGTCATGGAAAAGGGGGGACATTTTATTAATTACACGCAGATATCAAAATCATTATAATCCAGTACACATCATTTCCTGTGAAATCAAATGTGTTATCTTTATTAACTCCTGGTAGCTTTTATTGTCAGTTAAGATAAAAGGATAACAGTTTGCGGGAAAATTTATGTCAACGGTGAAGAATTGTTACATACTAAAAAAATCTAAATGGACAGGATCTTGTTTGTAGAAATGGAATGCTTACATGTTTATTTGATAAATGCCATAGTATAATAATCTATGCTATATTTTTTGACACACTAACCGAATCAGATCAGAAGTTCTGCAGATCCCTACAACCAAACATGAAAACTGCAAATCTAAAATGTTTCCATATTTCATACTACAAAATATAACACTCGACACACCCTTCCCATCAAAATCAATCAGTTTCTACACACAGTTGTGTAAAGGAATTTTTGCTCTTCTGCCCCATAGCTGAGTGGTTTCTGCTCTTCTGCCACACTCACCACAACCAAGCCAAATTCCACCAACTTATGTGTTATGCGATTCTCTAACACCTCCTCCCGCAGGAAATGATAAGCTTTACTTTCTCCTCTCCTTGAAACACAAACGCATGGCCACACACCCTAACACCAGCCAGTGTTGGGATACGAGTAGGCTAAGCTAACGCGGCATAAAATCGAGCAGATCCAACTCACAATCGCCACTGATGTCTCAAACCCTAGCCTGAATCAGGATCACTACTCGATATCTACCCGCCCATCAGGCACAAGCCCCACCCGCACTACGAACATCTCCACCTCTTAACCATGGACCTTCTCTATCTACCAAAACAAACTCCGAGCCTCACAGAGAGAGAGAGTAGCCTAGATTTCCCTGACGGCGAAACCAACCAGAGATGCAAACGAGTAACAGATCACCGAGAAATCAAGATCGAGAGGAGCGCACCTGAGACCGCCACCGCTAACCGACGACCCGTCCCCGGCGAGCCCCATCGAGGAGCTCACCCCCGCGCTCTCCAGCCACCAGCAAGACGACCGCCTCGGAAAGGCAAAGACGACGGAGATGAACAGCAGCGGCGCCAGGAACAGGCGGGACAAGGAGGATCGCGCGGGAGGCAGTAGCCTATGCGGCCTCCCGACGACGAGGGAGGGGAGAGGGGTGGAGGAGAGAATGGATGGACGGGGAGGACGCGACTGCGAGCTAGAGAGAGAAAGAAGAGAGAGAATGGGAGAGGGAGAGAGGAGCGGATGGGATTTATCCATTTGTAAAAATAATAATGATTTGCTACTCTCTAAATAATCTCTTCTTCTTTTATAGTATAATATATATGAGTTTGCATCCGCTAAAAAACAATTAATATTTAGTAACTTATATTTATTATTTTTAAATCTAATATATATATATATATACTTTAGATTAGAAATTAGTTTACAAAATATAATAAGTTGCTCTGCTCTTAATTATAATACGTAACAATAACATATAAAATCAACAAGAAAAAAAATCGAAAAAATAGCCTATGAAATGTGTTATTGGCGGGGGATGACGTGGTGGCGATGAAAGGAAGACGTGGTAAACAGGTCCTCCCTTCCCTTGCGTGCACACCTCCGTTTATTTGCACCCGCTGCCGTGGCCCCTGGCTTTGTGCACACTGGTTTCTTCCGCTAACCCCATTGATCGCCCAATTTTTGTTTACAGACTAGCTGAATTTTCTACTTAAATTGAGCTGATTTAGATTAACTTAGAGCTGAATTTGCCTTATAGTTAGTTATCTGAAATAAAAATATGTATTTGTGACACAAAATTGTGTATATTTCTAAAAGCTCATTACATTTTCTATATATCTGTGGCAGTAGCGGATCTACAGGGTATGCCAGTAGGGTCCTGACGTACCATATTTTTAGGGGAGTAAACATATATATATATATATTATACTTGACTCAAAGTATCACATGGCTTAGTGGATATGACGCTTACTTATGTGTAAGAGATGGTCGGTTTGAACCCCGTGGCTGAAATTATTCTTTGTTTTTTAGATTTCACATTCAGAAACAAACCCTCCAAATTAATTTTCTACAGCCAGTTTTTTTGTCTTTGGCTATTTGATTATTTTTTTCTCTGCGGCTATATTGTTTTTCCTTTGGTCTTTGACTGTTTGATTAATTTTTTTCTCTGTGTTTTTTCTTTGGTCTTTTTTCTCTACAGCTGTAGTGTTTTTTCTTTGGTCTTTGGCTGTATGCTTTTTTTTTCTCTGCAGCTATAGTGTTTTTTCTTTGGTTTTTGGATGAGGAACAAACCTCTCCAAATTAATATTTCTCTGCAGCTATAGCGTTTTTTCTTTGGTCTCCGGCTGATCGATTATTTTTTTTCGGCAGCCATAGTGTTTTTTCTTTGGTCTTTGGATGTTTGAGGAACAAACCCCTCCAAATCGTAAGCATGCTTTGTTAGTATGATATTTGAACTATTTATATTTATAGATGTTTTTAACTTAATTATTCAATTTAAAACTTATTATATTACTTAGTATACATATACTAAATTACGGTGTAAATTTAATAAGTATTTACCCAATCAAAAAAATATTTTTATTGAATTATGTATATAAATTTGAACATGACATATCCATTGATAAAATCCTAGATCCGCCACTGATCTATGGCCTCCCTCTTTGGGATACCTTATATCGGTATTATGATTGTATTGTTTGTCAAACTGGATAATTATTTATAACTCAGCAAATAATCATAATATGAGAATAAATTAATTATAATCATATAAAAACCCAATTATTTGGACCGCCGGTCTTCTGTTATATATATACCCTTTAAAATTGCCATAAATTACTTGTATATTGTCACTTGGTATGAAAATAATCGCTGTCCTTTCGTGCATTCACTCAACAACATTCTTGTCACATAGGATAATCAGTTTTAATAATCAGGTTCGTGGTTCACCGAACAGTTTAAATTATTCATATAGCTAGATTTAATCAAGATTATATTATAATTCTAATTATTTTAAATTATCATGTGACTATTATTTTTTAAGATTATAATATGAACCTGTTACGATCTAACGATACATGCCTTTTTAATTCTTTAATTTTATCATCATCATATGCATCCAGTAGTCGCCAGTCTGTTGAAATACGAATGATTTGACCTTGTTTGGTAGGACCATTAGTCTAATTGCACCTAACTAACATCAAACGTGTAACATCATTACGTATCAGCTAATTAACCAAAGTACCCAAAGAGAAGAAACCCAACAAAAACAATTTATCTTCTTCTTCTTTCTTTTCTTTTTTCCCTGCTAGCGCCAACTGCCAACTGTCGCTCTAACGCTAGGCGGAGCTAATAAAAATTAGAGGATTTACATGTTAGATTTTATAAACTGATTTTTAAAAAGTTATATGTTAGATTTAAATATAAATATATAATGGTTTGCATTTTTGTTGCGGCATCATCTATAGAGTATAGGTGGCTCCAGCCCTGTTCGGTGGTAGGCATGGCGTGATTGTGTGATCTTGTTTCCTTTTCAGAGTGACACGTTGACGTGGAAAGAGACCAACATCTACCCTACACGCTTGTATGTATCCATCATCCATGAGCTGTGTGGTTTCTCCATTCATTTTCTCTCTCGATGCGGCTAAGGAAGCTGGACAATGCATCTTTAAAACTACTATTATGATGGAAGATGAAAGATGGATAAAACTAAAATCTGAGTCAATTATTTAAGGTGTAGATGAATGAATTTAATGCTAAAAAGTTGATAAACGGAAAAAAGGTGTAAACAAACGGATTTAATGTTAAAAAGTTGATAAATAACTTTAATTTTTTTTTATAATTTATACTACCTTCTCTAAAATATAAAAAATCATTTTTTTTAAAATGAATATTAATAACTTGTGACTAATAATTAAGTTAAAAATATTTAGATATGTATGTTAAGATCGATATTTGAAAGTACTTTTATATGTTATTATTTTAATAGTTTTGATGATATAAAGTGAAAATAACTAATATTAAGTTGAAAATCTTATAAAAACATATATGCCTCATATTTTAGAGGAAAGATAGTATATAAATATTTTTATAAAAAAATACACTTTTAATAGCTTAGAATGCGTGACTATTTATAAAGCCCAAAAGCCCGTTGCACGCATAATTGCAATCAGTGGATGGACGATGGTTCTCTCCCACAGTTTCTTTCTACAGCACCTTGTAAAATCTGCTTCTGAATATTTTTAATGGCATGCAACATTGCAAGCAGAGGACTGATTGATGCGTCACTTTCATGCAACAATTGTTCAATACATACTTCAGCAAGTTGATCAAATTTCGAAAGATGCAGGTCAGGGTCATCTGGAAACTGTATGCATACCTCTGGCTTTTGTCCAACATTGTATGTTTCCTGTTTTTTTTTTTGTCGTAATCCATATATACATGTGTGTTGCAAATATCGTCAGACAGCTAGCTTGATAGATGAAAAATACTCACGAGTCATGCCCATTCTTGTGAGCAGTGGACATTGTTTGTTGAGACAGTATGTATGTACTACATATTGACTTGGTTCTGAGCATATAAGTAGGGATGGCAATTAGGTCCATTCCTATTTTTTTACGGAGAATTCTACTACTAGGAGTAGAGATGGAAGAAAGTTTATCTTTGTGTAAAGAGAATTAGGGAAAATCTCTTCCCATCGGGTGTGACTTGTGAGGATGTTCTAGGAAAAATCTCTATTCATGTCTAGAGATCAAATAAATTTTGATATGTGAACCAACTCATACCAGAATATATATGCCATAGAAACCCTAGTCACTCTAGCCTCCAATCGTGTAGGTACCCACGACTCAGCCGTGCTATGCCGTGTGGATTTTTGGTACCTATTGATCCGATGGAAGTAGGGATAGAAAAAAAATTATCGCCAAGGTTAGAAATAGGAATGGGGAGTGGAAAAAATTTGACTCGAGAGGTAGACGACATCTTCCCTGTCAAGAAATATCCCCATTGCCATCCTTATATCCTTATATACGAGTGTGTGCCAGGCTGCCAGCTGCTAGATAATGTGCATGAACAGTACGATGTATTGCAAAAATGTCGTAGGAAAGGAGAGATTCTTTGCCCCAGTTTCTTCCAAGAGGAAAGCGATCCATACTCCAGGACCATCTCAAGATGTTTTTGCTGTTGCACCATGTACCTCTTGTTCTTTCAATCTTTGTTTCCTTTTGCATATTTTGACAAACCTGATGAGTTGGCACACACAAAAAAGAGAGAAAGACGATGAAAATGTTCCAAAAGGCAAAAGAAAAGGAAGAACAGAGTTGATGGCTGTAGCAGAACAAGGGAAAGTTCAGTTTCATAGCCAGAATTCAGAAGGGCCAGCCAAAGGCTACAAAGATAACCTATGAGGTTAACTGGGCTAAAGCATGCAGCCCAATGGTACAAAGAGAAACGAATCCGTACGGGATTTGTTTCCTTTCTGTCAATCCAAATTCTAACAGATATGGAAGTCATGTTTATATCTAATAGAATTATTATTATTACCTATAAGAGTATCTCAAGAAATGCACAATATAATTTTCTATCTCTATTATTAGGGATTTTAGATTTAAAATGTCTCTCTAACAACTTCTCTATTTGGTTCTCTAATTTTAGTGATCCTTAAAATCTTCGGCTCTTATTTCCTATCAGCTTTGGTCCCATCCATCGGAGATAAGGGAACAGAAAAAAGAAGAAATAAAAGATTTGATAAGTAGTGTCCACTTGT
Organism: Zizania latifolia; assembly: GCA_000418225.1. NCBI lineage: Eukaryota > Viridiplantae > Streptophyta > Magnoliopsida > Poales > Poaceae > Zizania > Zizania latifolia. Next base: position 563,210 of record KE372012.1, read on the forward strand.
CAGTAATAAAGAGATGTTCTAATAAACCCTTATAGATATAGAGGGTTAGGGAGTAGGGTGAGACAATCTAATAAAGAGATAGATATATCCTTATATCGGTTTCTATTGTCTCTTCTGGGTGTTTGTTGGAAAGGAAGATGGTAATCTATATCTTCTCGACGTGCTATGGGGGAGAAGAGAAGGGATCTGAGCGATTATCGAACTAGGCCGTTCTGCAACACACACAAGCACAATGACAAGTTGAAGTGTGCTAGGGTAACAAAGAGCCAAACAACCCCTTTGATTTGGTTAGATATATCATAAGCATCGATCTCTTCCATCTGGCCTCAAATCTATCAACAGGGTGAATTTTTAAAGAATTCAGAAGCTGGGGCAGATGATGCATGCGCTAGCTAGGCTGGGGCAGAGAAGGGCTACAGGAATGTTGAGCCCGTTGTGGTTTGTCACCTTGCACTGCTTGCTGCACGGTGCACATGCATGGGCCATCGCATGCACATTGGATCGAATATTCCACTTCCACATGTAACACGATCATATGCCTTTTTTTTTTATCTCTTGATACGGTCAATTTACCATGATTCATATAAGCTTGGTCAATTTATCATAATTCATGTAAGACTGAGATTCAACTACACTAGCTGGCACGGTTCTTTTTGGGGGGAAAAAGAGTGTACTCTCTCCGTTTCACGTTTGATATTTTTATAGGCCAAATGTCTCTAACTTTAACCAAATTCATAGAAAAATATGCTAAGAACTATAACATCAAATTAGTTTTGTCGAATTCACCATAAAATATAATTTAACAATGTATTTATTTGATATTTTAGATATTAATATATTTTTCTTTAAATTTGTTTAAAGTTAAAAATTTTGACTTAAAAAAATAAAAGACTTATGATATAAAACAGAGAGAGTATGCATGATCACGGTGAAATAGCATTGGAAAACTACATCAAATCCACGAATAAGGCTGCATGACATTGATTCATGGGTTAATTAGATCCGTGCCATCACGATTTTATAAGTTTGAAGGTCTAACATTACTATTCATCTATTCATTGTCATACTATTATAATTTCCGCATAATTCGAATCATGTTATTTTGTACGCGTGGGACAAACCACATCATCAAGGACATGGAACTGAGACTTAGCTGTCGAGGATATGATCCTCGGATATCCAAGATAGGCTTTGGTAGATTGGACCGAAGGTGGGCTTAGCCTGCATGGTGGTTCGATACGGCCCAAAAGAGTCTAACGTTGACAAGGAAGCTTAGGGCCAAAACAGCTAGTCAGATATAGATTTGAAATGAGAGATAAAATATGTATAGATATCCTTATAAATAGGAGATAATCTAGAATTCGGTTATAAATCCCTATATTTTAGGAAACCGACTCGAGTCTGGTTCCATATCTATACACCTCACCCCTTGGACTATATAAAGGGGGTGAGGGATCCCTTCGAAGACATCCACACTTACATCAAAGCTTAGATCTATCCTCGAGATTGCTTTTAATTTAGCTTACAAACCTTAGATTGCTAAGCACTTTTATGTATCCAATCTACAAAACATAAAATATAAGGCTATTATCCTTTAGGAGACCCGAACCTGTCTACATCTAGGCTCTTTTAACTTTTAAGTCAACCATAAGGCTTAGATCATTGTGCTTTCCTATACTTTAATTATCACCACGGGCACCCTTTTCAGTGGACTGCTCGATAAAACCCTGACACCGACATGGAGCCCGAGCGAGTAAGGGCGGTGTCGACGTGGAGCTCGGACGAGCAGGGGTGGCACCAGCATGGAGCTTAGGCGAGCAAGGGCGGCACCAGTATGAAGGGACTCCGATGGCTCAGGCTTAGGAGATGGAACCGAAGGGGAAAGCATTGAGCGGGCAGTGCGAAGGGAGGATGCAAGAAAGCCTAAAGCATGAGCACTACCGGCCTACAAGAGGAGGACGAAGGTGCGGGTTGAGGCGTTGTAGGTAGGCCCGACAATGAAAAATACATATAAAATGATATGGTTCGAAATATACAGAAATTATAATTGCATAATAATGTATAAGTGAAAAATAACGATAAATCTTCAAACTTGCAAATTTGTGATAGCACGGATCCAATTAACCCTTAATTCATTGAAGTATATGCCGCGGCTGAGCCCACTCCAATAGAGTTCAAATTTAAGGAATGCTATTTATATTTGTTTAGATTCACTAGAACATAATAATTATGGATGTATTTTGTACTCCGTCTGGTATGCATATACTAACAATCACATCCATGAGGTGTATAAGCATATTCATGTTACTACGTACAATTACTATACCATACAAAGATCCGTTTGATTAAGATGGAGTTTATGAAAAAACAGTTTTAGGACGTGAGATAAGTGAAAGTTGTTGAAAACTAAGAAAAACAAATAAACCGATATCACATATGATAAGCAGTTATAGGACGTAAGCTGTATAAAAGTTGCAAAGTTGTGATGAACTGAAAAAACAAATAAACCAATATCACATATATATGACATTATAAGTAATTACCATGTAACTTTTTTTATTATGCTTAATTACAATAGGTTAAGAATATATGTAATCGAGATCTAAGCAACTTTAATTTCTATTTTACATATTAAGAATCTGTTGTTTTTTTCATTAATTTAAATTGATAGGTGAGCTGTTTAGTTTGGTTTTTAGATTTTAAACAAGAATCTAATTGAAAAATGCCAGGCAAACGTGACAAACGTACGCATGCTGCTTACAGCTGCCCACGGCGTCCCCTTCCATGGTGTTCACAGTTCACCGTTCACACTTCACGCCATCTGGCTCTCCGTTCCACTCGCACAACGCCAAGCAAAAGGCAAACGAAACAAAACGAGCGGAACGTGTCCTCCCGCCCGGAAAAAAATCCACGTCCGTTTTTCCAACCCCTTCCCCTTTCCCTTTCCCCTCTCCTCTTCTTCCTCCCAACCTAACCCCCCATCAATCCTCTCTTGTTCTTCTTGGTGGGAGGAGGGAGAGGGGGGAGAGGAGAGAGAAAGAGGAGGGGAGGAGTCCAGGTTGTTGTTGGTTTCAGGGGCGG
>KE372012.1:604657-629136 GCA_000418225.1 Zizania latifolia
TCATATTTAATCATATTGATATATATTTTAAATATATTTATACTATTTTATTAGAAACGTTTTATTTCAAGAACTAAACCAAATAATCAATGGAATAGAATTAATGAGCTTGGCCTGAACACTTGGGGCTCGCTCGAGCTTGTCTCGTTGACAGGCCTAGTCCCATACACCTTATCCTGCACCCAAAAAACTATTGACTGTTTTTCCAAAATTGTTACCCTAGACTCCAGAGTAATTTTTTTTTATAGGTTAACTACCTATTCAGATCAGTATATACTGGGAATCGTTAAGGCTTCATATGTATATGTTGACATGATTAAAACCATTCAATGGTGAATACATGACAAATTCGTACTCTTACATAAGAGAAGTAAAGGTTCTGGGAGTCAAAAATCATTTCTATTGAGAGCAAAAAAACATTTTTCGTTATAGGTTGTAGGCAATGGACTACTGATCATCCAAGCATCATCTCATGAAAAGTGCAAGCAGAATATAAACTAAAAACACACACACAAGAAAAATGAGAGTTAAAGACAACTCCGAAGATACCACAATTCACTCTATCATGCCAAGATGTGAAACAATTTTCACTAAACCATCAAATATTTTAACCACCTGAGAAAAATCCCAGAAAGCAGAGAATGATCTAATGACGTAAAAAAGGAACTACTTAAACAGCAAACGTTGCCCAGCGTATCCTAATCCATAATACCACACCAGAACACTCGCATGACTAAACATTCTGACAAAATTTGCATCTGTTTTTAAGTAATCCAACAGGATATCATAGTTTTCGAGATAATACTTACAGTTCAAATGCAACTGACTTTATCTTATACGCATGACGCATCAAGTAATCAAGACCCAGCTCGGAATCTATATGCTCATTTAACAGCTGACGTCCCTTATCTACTGTATATTTAATTCAGTAATACTACTTAACTATCCTAAACACGCACACACATATTTGTTCCGCGGAAAATTTTAGAGATATCCTCATGTTTGATGCATCAACTGGAGTTTGGGTTCATAAATGATTTAAAGTGCATCAACGGGAGGACGAGGTGTGCGGGAAAATATTGATTTACCACTCTCCTTTTTTCGACACAGAGACAAAGAAGTCAATGACATGCCATGCCATGATGGTAAAAAAAATCAGATCTATTTTGCAAATTATCAAATCCCTCGGGAGTGAAACGTAGGCGAAATGACTCAAAGAAAAACACGAATAGCACACTTGTTTAAAGTTTAAATTTAAATGTCCCGTTTATTTCACGCTTGGTTTATAAGTACTTAATTCTGGGCACACTTTCTAAACTGTGCGTTTTTTTAAAAAAAATCTATATGAAAAATCTATAAAAAATTATTTTAAAGTCGTTTATCAACTTTTTAGTATTAAATTTATTCATTTAAATTCTTTAATAGTTTATTTGATAGCTTATATGAACCTCAGTTTATCCGTCTTATATCTTCTACGTCTCTGTTCAAATGGGCCAGACTGACACTGACACACTTATCTAAATTAAGACACTTAAACACTACTGTACTAAACAGCTAGCAATAGTAGCAGTAAGTGTAGCATGGGAGCGCAGCGGGAGCAAGCTTCTCTTCCCAGCGCTTATCGGGTATAGCTCCAATTCCGAGATTTATATAATATAATAAAATAATTTAAATTTTTATTTTTAATATAAAATAAAAACTAAATTACTCAACTAAATACCCTTAATTCATCTATAGCTCTAGCTCTAGGATTTTTTAGAGCTAGGCTAGACTAACTCCAAAAAAAATCAAAAGCTGGAGCTGTCCCAAACAGGACCTCACTCTTCCTCCTCAGATTGAGAATCCACTCTGTGGAGGGCTGAAGGCATTGCTCCCTGCATTTTGATCATTTTGTGCGCCGAGACAAATGAGAAAAATATTATTTCACGATCTATTTAATCTATGCAAAGGTAAGACTCAGCTCACAATGAAAAACACATGACACATTCTACGTATCAATCTACTTATCAAACTTCTTGAAACTTGTAATTATATAACCATATATCAATTACTCTTCTTATAAATTAAATAGTACACAACCACACATATAATACAACATGTTTAGACGCTAATCAATCTTAAATGATTCATTTTTATTAGATGTTGATCAAACTTAAATAGATTGAGTATTCAGGACCTGCGAGTAATTCCTCCAACCAGAAGAGCCCAAAAAAGGCACTGCAGTCTAGCAGTGGCAGTGACACACGATCTGTCAGGAAGAAAATGTAAAGGTCCTGAAATGCTCAAAATACACAGCTCAGTGAGATGTGAATGTAATGGCTCGAGTGAGGGTCTATTTTGTTGGGAGAGCTTAGCTCGGAACTTGACCGTGCAGCATGATTCATCCTTTCTAAACACCTTTGCTCTACCATTTTGTGGAGCGGCCAATTCCACCATCTGGTGTCCTCCGGTAGGAGAAGCCGGTGAAGAGGGAAAGAAATGCTCGTGGAGATTTTGGCATCAAATGTCAGCCACGGATGTACTGCTATCACACAGTGTTCTTGATCTTTATAGAGGAGATCGGCTGTAGTCAGCACAGATGAATGAATTGCATATCCATTTACTGAAGCTATGTGCAGTTCTAGAGCAACCGAGTCTAGCCACTGAACATGTGGATCTTACTGACAGAAACCTTAATGTCAATCAGCCATTGCAGAATGTCGTTGCTGTGTGTGCATGTTATTCAATGATCTAATTTTGTAGCCTCTGAAGGTTTGGTGGTACATACAGTGCGACGGGAGGGGAGCTGGTTGTCATGAGCAGTCCAGTTCAGAGCTTGTCAGTCTCCGCTTCAGGCACTCGTTCTCCTTCCGGAGCTTCATCACCTTCTGCTTCAGTGTCTCCACGTGCTGGACCGAGATGGAATCCCTTTGCTGCTCTGCCTGTTTCATCTTCATAATCCTCACTGAACCATGAGAAAACAATCCTGTCAAGAATTAACCAACTAGGAAGAGAACGCAAACGTGTCATTGGACAACTGAAATTGTTAGCTCCAGGTTACTACACTCGAATCCATGGGCAACTACAAAGCAAACATATGGATCATTCTCTGTTTCAACTGAGACAAGAAATATGGGTTGTTCGCCATAACTTGATTTGCTTCTATCAGATTCCAGGTTGAACTTACACTCATTTTCAGCATTCTGAAGCTTCCTATGCATGCCATTTTTCTCCTCCTGTTCAATTATAATTATATCCTTTAAATCCTGGATCTCGTTTTTATCTGTAACAGGAGCCAAGAAATATGTGCATCATAATAGTTCGACACCATATTCCAGAAGAATTTATCTTTCACATGGAAAGGAAATTTAGAACATTACACTGCAGATGCACATCAGCAGTAACCTGTTCCAACCTGCTACTAAGCATGTCAATGTGAGCTTTATGAGCTTCCAGTTCCAACTTGAGTTGCTTTATCACAGCTTCATTGGTTGCTTGCTGAACGAGAGCGCAGCTGGTTACAGTAGAAGTTAGCTCTCACAAAGCAATCATGCAATCAACTAAAAGGAACTTTACCTGAGGTTGCTCTCCAGGGCATTGCTGTTCATTTCACTGCCAAGCTTAAGGTGTTCGATTTCCCTTTTATACTCCTAAATGAAACGAACACTATTATACATTATATGTTTCATGGATTAACCAGAAACTTGGGAGGTACTGATTACCTCTTCCATGGATAGCAATCTTCTGTTTGCCTTTTCCAGTTCTTTCTTCAGATTTCGAGATTCTGTGTGAAATTTCATCTGAATAACATCAAGCATACTAGAAATTCAGAACTAATCCAGTGTTTCATAGACATAAATGAGATGCATATAGTCATTCTAACTCTTATCCTGGTATCAGATGTTCTGTCGCCAGTTTCCAGAGTCCAACTAGGAAAAAAACTAGACTAAGTTGCACACTTGAAGGAAGAACTAGACAATCAACATCACAATTGAAATGGTGTGCATAGAACTCAAGGTGAATTAACCAAATACCTGATTCCATCTGTAACAAGTAGTTAACATTGAAATAGAACAGCTAATTTTGTTGTGCATCATTTTAGTATTACATCTTCCCTCTCCTTATAATTGCACAACATAGTAAAAAACACCAGACCTGGTTGGTGAACTTGAACAACGTTTCAGTGTACAGCCTTCTCAATCGCTCATTATCTGCACGGCACAGAAAAAATAGCTCAGTTCTTGTTTCAACCTCAACAAGCAATAAAAACCATGAGCTATCACACAATTCACATTAGCAGGAAAGCAACAAGCCAACAAACTGAAGCTAAGCTGTTACAGAATGGTGAAATATCAGCTAACCACTCTTAAGATCTGCAATGTGCGACTCAAGAGCTTCACGCTTCTGGGATTCAGAACTGTAGCTCACTCTTAAAGCCTGGACCTCCATTAGTGCATCCTTATACCCCTGTTTGAGACGAGGGAGCCGAAAAACAACAGAAAATCAGTATGCAACATAGAAAACGCAGAGAGAATCAAAGTTGAGCTCCTGAAGCAGAGATCGTGCATTGATTTCCTACATAATTTTGAGCATGTGCATCATTTACGAGTAAATTCTAAGGATCAATCACAGCGGGTTAAATACAGAGGGAGGAGCACTGAGTTTGAACTAATCACTAATGGCAGTCGCCCGATATAGCATCGAACTGGAAGCAGCTACTAACAACGGCGGTTACCAGCTCGCCGGCTGAACCGTAGCCCAAATTCCGAAACGAACGGGGCGAGATTCCGCGAGAACGAAGCGCAAATACGAATCGCGAGCGGAGTGGAGCGCGGGCTTAGGGATTGTTGGGCGGGTACCTGGGAGAGGCGGTGGAAGTTTCGGAGCAGCGATTCCAACTCCTCGTCGCCCGCCGCCATTGCCTCCTCGCGGTAGGACGCGACGGCGACGCCCGTGGGAGAAGGCGGAAGCGGAGGGTGATGCTGGAACTCAAATCATTTTGAGGGCTCTTTTGCAAATCTTGTGCGCTACACGTGTCCATGAGCCGTCCAACTTACTCGCTCCGATTCCCTATTAGTAGTTTTAATATAAATAGTTTTAGAATTCTGTCAGTCATTTTTTTATCTTTTTCTAGTTTTGTTGTTGACAAATAAATATTACTCATCTTACAAATAAATTATTTTTTTTGATATAGAATAAATAAAGAAAAATAAAATTATTTAAATTGATTTCTTAATTCTCGTGTTAAGTAATGCTACACCCCTCACAAATAAACAACTCATATCTTGAAAAACAAAATAAATAAAAGACAATAAAATTATTTAAATTATTTTCTTAATTCTTATATATAAGTTCAAAACGCAATATTTAAAACGACATAGATATATAGAATCAGAGTGACATACATAAGGAATTAATTAAAGAGTGTATTATCGGACGGTAGAACGTAGCTCAGCTAACTACAAAGCAAAGCAAAGCAGGCATTACGGAGGGAGACGACAGGAGCAGTAAAACGATACGATACGGTGAGACAATGCTGGCATGCTGAAAACAAACTGCACAGTGCCATCTGTAAATAAAAGATTACATCTGACAGAAACACCATGCATTCATGCTGAACTCGTCCATTCATCTACTGCAATGTAAAACTATAGTAAACCCAGCACAACCACAGAATGCCACAAGCACCTGATTCCCAGAGACTGGCATTGGAGCATACCACTATATCATACAGCCGGTTAACTTCTTGAGCACCATGACGGACGATATGCAGCATCCTCGTCTCAAGCATCACGCGCCTCCCGACTAGGGGTCATACCCATTGGCAGCAGCAGCTGCAGCCATGACCTCCAATGCTTCTGCTGCCAAATTTTGCTGATCGACACCTGGCGCTTTGGCGATTCCATTTTGCTGCATGGCACACATATTTCAATTTTTAAGGCTACTAGACCAGTTAAAAATTCACGGCTCTAGCGATACTTATTTTTCTTCTATCAAGGCAAACTGCAAGTGTTCGATGCTCAAAACCTCATCATACAAAGAAAATACAGGTGCATCTTAAGGCTGCATTCCATCTCTAGTGCTCTAATGCCAATAGAAGAGAGGAAAGTAAATTTAGTTTAACTAAATGCAATTTGATCATACCATGGTTTTACAGTACTCTAAATTCAGGTTACAAAAGGAGGAGAGAAGTAATTTGCTAGATAAAATTTGCAATCTAATAAGCTGAATGAAGTGCAACTTTAATGACTTACACCATCATTGGTTGCTGCTGGCACAACTTGCAAAGGCGCAGGGGGACCTTTTGATACATCTCTCATCGTACCCTACAAAACAGAACAAATTGGAGAAGCAACATCTCAATAACATCGAGATGTGAATAAAAGTTAAGAATGTAAGTACTTGCCCTATAAATGCTAAATGCACCACTGGTCTGCAAGCCAAGTTGCCAAGGACTTGAAACTTAAACACTGAACTACTAGAGGCATGGAAGTTTCAGGAGAGTGTTACAGTTTTCATCGCTGTTCACTGGTGTTTCAAGATGGGACCGTAAAGGGAAACTATGATGAGGAATGTATTGGACACTCAACTCAACAGAATACACAGAAGATACACCCAAAAAGCAACAAAGATCCAACCAGAACAATTTTATAACTGGGCTCTACAAAAGCAAAGGATTGTTCTTAATATCAAAGGAGACAAAACCTCTTTGCAACGGAGGTCTAGAAAGATATTAATGCAGAACAATCAAGAAAGTAAAGTACCTTGTTTGCCCACATAAGTCCACATGCATTGCACAATGTTCTTGGGCCATCAGGACCTCGGCGCATCATAGGTGTAGATGTTGCACTAATACCACAATGATGACATCTGAAAGAAGCATAACAGGAAAACAGTTATTAAAATGAACTAGATTTCATATTCTGAAGCAACCAAACTTAGTAAATACAAGACAACATGCACAAGGAACAAGTGCAGGAGGCATCTATTATCATGTGGGGGTAGCAAACAATTAATCGGGAACAACTATTATTTTTAGTCAACAATAGCCAAATAGCAAGAATCAGTGTGAAATAGAAGAAGTAGACCTCATTTTGATTAACTGGATTTAATGTTACGCGGCATGATCCTCTACAATACAAGAATGTTGTTCCATGCACACAAATCACACTTGTTGTGCGGCAAACACTTTGGACAGTCCAGATTTGGAGTTCCATGCTTCTACCATGGCCAATAAAGAAATCGATGTTACATTTTTGTGCCAGAACTAAAAATTGTATACGTTGATTCATTTACATCCAGAGGTGTGAGGGCCCCATGCATACCTGTCTAATTTTTTTTGCACACCCAACTATCCAAGTGACTTGTTATCATGCATAGTCATTTTTTTTCTTTTTCAGTTGCTTTTATATCCTTTTTTTGGGATGTATTTTCTAGTTTTGAAATTTTGTCTCTGGTTGACCTAAGTTCTGAATCCTCTGGACTCTGGTTGAAAATTTTCACTTTAGTTGGTTGTTGTGTGGTTGAAAGTTCTCAGCATCTAACCAAAACATTGCAGTATCTGGATGAAAAGTTTTTAATATCGTTTTATCTCTACTGAAATATTGACAGATTGAAAATTCTTATCATATCTCTGAAAGTTTCATTCTCTTGTTTAAAGTTTTTCAACATTTACCTAAAAGCTTTTGGTATTTGGTTTTATTAGCAATCAAATTGAAATATATTCTTGAAAGTTGTCTGGTAAACTTCTGAATATCAAGCTTATAGTTATGAGCTTGATACAAACCTTCTCACGATATTCAAGGATAAGAATAGGAAAGGGTAATAGCCATAAATATTTCACTAAATTGGCCATTTGGCCCTAGCCGACTCCTACGACATACATGAATGCTGCATGGCACGTGCTGTGGATGGCTGGATGCTAGGTTGGCTTCTAAGAGAAAACGCAAAGATTGTCCACAGTTATGCACCATACCTGTTGTATGCTTGAACAACAGACTAGATACCCCTTGCACAATAACCATATGGACCAGCACGAGCATGAGATAATGTGTCATGACTCATGACTCAGGTAAAAGATTTGGGGGGCTAACAGTGTGCCCATGCATTGCAATGGAAATTAATTTTCTGATGTTGGAGAATATCAATGCATTTTCAAACTATAGAAGAGTTTTTGAAAGTACATTTCAGTTGACCATGTCGGAAATGAGGAATCTGTGGAGAAGCATGGAGGACCCACACCCACAGGTTTGTTTGGAATTTTTATGTGGGAAGTGGGTAGAGGGATGGGTTGTAGACACAACCATCAGCATCGACAATTCAAATATTAAAAGTAGTGAAGAAAATCAGGCACTAAGATGCCAAGCAATTAAACTGATAAATATCATATCAGTAAAACATAAATAGTTGTGGCTATCCTAGAGAAGCCTAAGAGACGCCCCAATGTACGACCATAGCAATTTCCAAAGGCAACTGATTACCCATGTTCTGTTCAGAGCACTTATTTACATGCAAAGAAATATCAATCCTTCTCAACATATAAATATGAACAAAACAACTTTCAAGCATATACGTATACTAGTGAGGTGTACCAAACATATAATAGTACAACAGTTTGTGAACATACTCAGCAGCTGACGGAGGTCGACCTTCCACTGCACCCCAGTTTGGTGAACCATCTGAACTAGTCACAGTGGATGTTGCTTCTTCAGACTTCGATTTTGATGATGTAAACTGGCCTCTATTGCGCTGCATCCTGAAATGCATAGAAAGAAAAAAAATGCCTCGTGAAACTGCAAAAAAACAAAATTCACATTGCCGAAAATGAAAATGGATCAAATGCACACAAGACAACCAGTTTATCCACCTTAAGAATACTTCAGCAATCAGAACATGAACAGAAGAAAATAGACTATGTTAACAAGCTAGCACTAAATACAGTAATACACACAAGACAACAAGAGTGTCCATCTTAAAAAAAAAAGACAAAGTTCCATATTTGCCACTAAAAGTTTACCCGGTTTCATATTTACCATTGACTCTCACTGACATGTGGTCTTAGGACCCACATGTAAGTGAGAGAGGCAGTGGCATATATGGAACCGAGTGCATTTTCAGTGGCATATTAGGAATAATCTCATCTCATAAAGAGAAAGTTCAGAATGTAAAGAGAAAAAAAGACGATGTTAACAAGCTAGCACTAACCTAAGTGCAACTTCCTTCCTAACAGTATACCGGATCTTCTTATCAAAGTTTCTCTCTTTCCGCTTTTCCCGGAACCTCAACAATGATGCCATCCGGTGTGGAAAATTCTTCTAGAAGAGAATAGATAGTGACATCAGTGCCATAAAATTTTAAATTGTCTCGACTGGAAAATACTACAATTCACACAGAGATGACTTAACCTTACTGTATGAAGCCGAAGATGGCACCGAGCCCGAACCTGGTGTTAACTCCCTTCCTCCAAGCAATAAAAGCACAGCTTGAACCTGCCAACACCAGGTAATTCAAACTCCGTACTGAGTCAATGGGCAATTCAAAACAAGCAAACATGTGTGCAAAAGGAAAAATTTGCAGGCAGGGATCAGAGGCACAGTACCCTCTCAGCGGAAACGGACTCGAAGACGTAGACCTCGCCCTGGAACGACAGCGTGAGCGTGTTCGACGCCACGTGCGGGAAGCCACCCGCCTCCGCGCCGGCCACCGGCACCATCTCCCCGTGCGCCGCGGCGATCGCATCAGCGTCCATGGGGACAGCCTCCCCACCCTCGTACTCTTGCTCCTCCTCCTCCTCCTCCTCCTCCTCCTCCCCCTCCTCGTGCTCCTGCTGCAACTCGTAATGCTGCTCCATCGCCCTAGCGTCAGCCTCCGCCTCCACCGCGGCGGAAGCAGACGCCTCTTCCACCGGAGCCGGGGGCCGCTCCGGGCCGCGTCGGGGCTGGTAGGGCTTAGCTTCGTGGTGGCCGCTCATGGCGGGGAGGCGCGGGATCGGATCGGACGATGACGATGGAGGCGAGGCAAACCCTAGCGCTTCGATCCGTACGAGTCTCGGGTGTATAGGTGCGAACGGTTTGCGAACTGCAGAACTGCGCGACGGGGACGGTGGATGGATCGTGGCCGTCCATGCGGCTTCCTGCTAGCTTCATTACGTGTCAGTTTGTACAGTGGACACGCTACATTACAGTAGAAGGAAAAACATATGTTGGTAATGACAAAATTTTGGATTTTCCTCAGTTTTGTTTCGTATTATAATCATTTAACTTTTTTAATCAGAACTTTCATAATTTTGATCAAGTTAAAAGAAAATATATATTAGTATTTATAATATTAAATAAATAAATTGTTAAGACATATTTTATGATAGATTTAAAAATAATAATTTGATGATATAATTATTGGTATATTTTTCTATAAAATTAATCAAAATTAACTTAAAAACGTCAAACTATACTAATTATAATATAGATCGTATAGATTATTATAGTAGAATTACATGACAATTGTTTGATTTGAGGTAATGCCAAAATTTAGTATTGTAGTTCAATTATATCACTGTATGATAGTTGTTTGATTTGATATAATGGCATGGCTTTTGTGTCAAGAAGCTTCTGGAGTTACAAAATTCCGGTATGAAATATTATTTGGGACTTATTTGGAATGTTGTCCGGTCAAATTCCACATGCTCAATGTTTTTTACTTTCTTCGCTTGCTTCTTTATTAATTATTTAATTTAATTAATTGTTATGAGCTGTACTGTTGCTAGAACTGGTATTAATTGGATGGGATTATGGCAACGATCAGGTTTCAGTGGTTTTATGCAGTGTGTATGACAGGTTTAACTGTAATAAAGTTCAAGGAAAATGAAGTGAGGACTGTCTTGAACTCAACATCTACATAAACCTGAGCAGCATCTATAAAAATATACTCCGCATATAATTTGAAGTGTCAAACCATTTTTTTACCTTTTTCTTGAGTAACAAATCAGACCACAATTGGCTTATATATATATACATACAAATATGCAACTACATAACAAAAATGAATAAATAATATTAACTATGAATCATTTGATAGTCTCATTCTTGTGAGAAATAAAATTTTGCCTGGTAATCTTGTAAAAAAAGGAGAATTAATTCTTCTAAATTCTAGTATGAATAACATTTATATTTAGTTAGCAGAAATTCTAAAGATTCTATTTAGAATGAGCCTGAACCCAAGAATTCCTATCAAATGAGACCTCAGGCAGTTAGGCTCTGCACACGCCAGTGAAATGGAATTTCTTTATTCCGTCTGTCACACCTCAAAGACAAAAAACAACACGGGTATGTACAAATATTATGTAGGGCTTCGAGCCGTGCTAGCAGTCCATGCTAATTGCAACCCATGAATTCATGATTCAGGACGTTTAAGATTTCGCATGCCATCTTGATTTGCTGATTATCCTCCTAAGCGCTTCCTTGGCTTCTTCAAGTGTTTCTACGTTGCGATCCATCTCAAAGGCTATCCTCTGGACGTTGAACTGCAAAACCTCAGTACCTCACGTTAAAAAAAAGATCGACGATTTTCTTGCATCGATGACAGTATAACATGCAAGATCAAAACTACCAACTACTGATCATGAACACAATTACTACAGTGCATAGTATCAAACATGTCAAACATATGAGTAAGTACCCAAAAAGTGAAATTTGGAATTAAGAAAAAAAAGCTTGCAACTGCATTACATGTTTGATTCGTCTGTAACCAAGCTTATTGTATTAAGCTTTTAGATTTAATCTTAGATTCGAGATGAAGGTTCTGGACTGCCTTAGTCTGTACTGACTTAGTCTCAAATATGCATGCAATCTTAAGTTGTATATTTTAGGCTGACGGAATTCATGTGCTTCTTGAACAAACTATGATAATGTGTACTCAAGGTTATGAATATATGGCATCGCACAACAGATGGTCACCAGTTGGCGCAGGCATAGCGCATATCCCCTCTTAGTATGTTACCTTACCCAAAAAAACACTGGAGAACAGTTGAAAATGCAAGACATTCTTCGAACTTCAATTAGACAGAAAATGCAAAGTGCACCAGAATCTATGTAGTCAGATCATTATAGAATAAAATGAAGTAGTTCATTCAGTAATTAATAAGTAATGTTTCCAAAATCTGTACCTGTGCACCTTGTCGAACACGTATATCGATACCTTTGCTATCAATTGATATAAGAGCTGCATCATCTACCTCTCCTTCAGTTGATAAAAGCTCTTTCAAAGGCTTTGAGTACATTGCATTGAGTTCCTGTTGAAAAGAATAGAAGACACAATGAATTACTTATGAAAAGCCAAAGAGCAATGGGAGATACCCCCCATGTTATTCTTGAGGAAACGATCAGAGGCTTACCTTTAAACTTTGCTCCCCACCATCAGTTGCAATCTTATCAGGTTTCAGAGCTTCATATTCTTTCACATCAACCCAAGCAACAGTACCAAAACCTCCAATGAAATATATGTCGCTGGAATGTTCACAAACATTATGAAAACCATGGAAGAATTACAAAAGATGTGTATCTGCCATCTGATATAGCAAATAATTATATAGTCACAAACTTAAGCTACTAAACATGTGCAACCACACATGCTATGCTAATGCAACCGTGTATCATTCTTCAACAAAAAAAAATGATAATAAATATATCGGTCTGAAAGAATACGATGAACTGGAATAGAATATACATCAGCAATTATTATTATAATATTAAGAATGAACCTTTGTCCTTTTTCATCTCTCAAATTCTTAATTAGTTTTTCTACACTAAATACAATTTGAGGATGATACACATTTACTTGTTAATCCCTTATTTTTATGATGCAGAGCCTAAACAATAGGCAACCAGATCTCCTGAGCAGCCCACCCTTTGGGCCCTTACATAGGTACACAACAAATTTGGTTAAACTACGGTAGTACATCTTGTAAGTGAACACTGAACAGAAATAAGTAATGTGCTAAATCTTTCTATTCTTTTTTTACCATAATTGAATATTGAGAAAAACTAGTTCTACGTATTGCAACTTCAAAAACTACCTTATTGTCTGCATTCTGTAATAGTAAAAGTTGCCCCATTGTTGGGATGCCCACTGTTGGTGCTTCGAAACATATTGTTGGTGAGCCCATTCCTGAAAGAGGTTTAAGTCACTATTTCCATTGGAGAATTAGCCAAAACCTGAAGAAAAGAAAAACAATTGCACGAGATAATCACGAACAAATAGTTTCTGCTTCAGTCTTTCATTTCAGATCCTGTTACGCAGATTAGTTATTTACATCATATACTTTCACAGTTTTTGTAATAACCACCTCAGGTACAACTAACCCATAGGCCATAGCCCATGTCTGGGTATCTTTACATTTTTCCCTTGTGTGTGTGTGTTTGGCAGGGGTGTCAGCTAGGATGAACATAACAAGCTAGTGTTCCAGCTCAGCAATGGAATTTAGCTTGGACTAAATGCATTGGTTTAAGCACAGCACCAGCAGAACAAAATGCTCAGGATGTTCCAGCTGGACCAGAACAAAATTGATAAGTATAAATTCAGAATTAACTGGTATAGATGTACTTTCACAAGCAAGGCTCATACAAGATAAAGTCACTAGGATGAGACTTTAGGATTATAAGCTGTAAGTGGAGCGCACATATAAGCAGACCAAATCAAACTTCTCCAGAAGTCAAGAGACACCTTCATCGTTTCAACAGATAGATCATTATATTTACCAAATCAAACAACATAACCTAACAATGATATCAATCATATGACATTAGTGAGTGGCTAGCAGTTTCCCTACAAACCTGCAGGTCAGCAGGCAAGGGAACAACATCACCGAAAATTGATACACGTGCATTTGACAATCCACTCCATCCAGGTATCTGCAGACAGATAAGAAGCTTTAGCACACAAATACTCTAGATATGATAAATACATCAAAAATCACCTGGACAACAATTGTGCATCTTGGGTCTTCTAGAAGGTTTCTTGTGTGGATGGCTAGAGGAGACAGTGAAAAAATGGGATCTGCATCAAGTAATTGGCGAACAGAAAGATAATAAGGAAGCTATCCAAAAGGTGGTAGATAAAAGAAAAGGTAGGAGATTGAGAACTTACGTCCCATTGGATCAGGCGCAAAATCCACTAGAGAACCAAATGGGTATCCTGCACGTCGATGATGCATCCGAGACATGACAGTACACAAATGAGCAAACCTTGCCTGGTTTTGGAAAAGAGATGTGAGTATTAAGTTATTCTTTATCCAGGTACGATAAACCCAACCATTGTGTGATTATTATCCACTGATTACTGGTATTTAAGAGTAAAAAATATTTGGATTAAATACCTGCTCCATCAGATTGCGAACAGCTAGAGCTGGTGGTGGTAAATCATGAACAGCAGTCGCAGTGTGTACACCACCAGAAATAGGTGTTCTAAATAGGCCGGCTCTGGATCCACCAGAGCTGCTCCCACCATTTCCAGGAATACAAGTCTCACCATGTTTACTTGTTTCCATACCATGGCTTTCACTCTTGCAATATTACAAAAGGAGGAAAATAATCATCTGTCTTGGAATCTTGGATACCTCACAGACATTAAATAACCAATCAACCTTTCTTAGCTTTGCAATTTTTTATAGTTTTTCATTGTAATATTCCCTCTGTTACATATTGTAAATTGTTTGATTTTTTTATAAGTCGAACTTATTAAACTTTGACCAATTTTATAGAAAAATATACCAACAACTATAATCTCAAATTAGTTTCATTAAATCCACTATAAAATATGTGTTAACAGGGTAATTTTTTAGATATTATAGATGATAATATATTTTTCTTTAAACTTGATCAAATTTAGATAGATTTGAATTTAAAAAGTCAAACGATTTGTAGTATGAAACGGAAGGAAGGAGTATTAAGCAAAAATCTGTATCAGTTCTTCTCTTGTTAATTAAATAGCAATCCCCTCCACTAGTTCAGATTTCCAGGTGATTAAGTCAACTGAATTGTCACCAAATCTGGCCAATACACAGCCGGCCATTCATCCACCCAGAATACCTCAGAGAGTACCTCGAGGTAGGGCAAGGCCTCCGCCTGGTCATCCGCGCCACTGGAGGAGGCCGGAGAGTCCTCTTCCCCGCGTCCTCTCCTGGCGCTGGCGAGGAGTCGCGCGCGCCGGCGAGGAGCACACGCCGGCAGGCACGTGGATTTGATCCTGGCGGAAGGGATCGTCCGCGGCTTGGTGAAGGCTGCGGCGACCGTAGGGGCTCTCCGGCGGGAGGGCGATGGCGACGCGGCACCGGGGATCGCCGGCGGCGATGTGACGGAGCGCCCGAGGACTTCCATGAGAGGGAGATGAGTGGGAAGTGGGCTATGGTACACCTGCGCGCGCCTATCTCGTCATCGCTACCGCCTGGTGGAGTTTGATAGCCAAATGGGCGGCCTGTTAGGGCACGGACCCAGCCCATTCAGGTATGACTCGTTTAAACTTGGCCGACACAGCACGAGAAGATTATATAGGCTCAGCATGTAACTCAGACGTAGTACTACCACGTTTCGTGCTAATATTATGATAAAAATCAAAAGATAATAAATATCTAAATTTAAAATAAATAATAAAATAAATTAATATTCACACCTAATATTTTTAGATCTCATGATAATAGAAATGAAAGACTACACCTCAACACTAGAAAATTTTAAGGTGACTTTCTACCATCTTATTATATTATTAAATCCATAGCAAATATGCTTAAAAAAATAGCATAATAAATTTAATCAGAAAAACACCCAAGCCATCTTATTTTCACACACGGTTATACCAATCATTTGTAATAGAAGTGCACTACACTACTAAGTGCCATACATGAGTGATGGGTGTGCATGCAGAACAATTATAGTATCATCATTAGCATATGTTTTTATTTAGAAAAAAAATCATCATTGAAGTAAGTGAAGCTATAATAACAGAGTAAAATACTAACCACCCGGTTAGGCAAGAGTGCCAGAACAGTCGGAGATAGGCCACGATACATTCCCTAAAAGCCTTCTCTCTAAGCAATCTATTGTAAACTTCTAATTATTACACTACCTAGTAATGTTAGAACAGAAAACTGATGTAATACACCTTATCTTCTAAAGCCATTTTCATATGTAAACAAGAAAACCTTGGTACGGTAGAAAACAACTTAATCTAGACATGAGAGAGGCTTCTTGCCCGCGAGAGGCTTCATGATTGGCGCAAGCGCCGTTGGGGTCATCTTCTTCTCCGTGCCGCTGCCACCCCCCACGTACTGTTGATTGATTCGGCGCACACGTGCGCGCGCCTCGATCGTCCACGCGCCCTCACCGGACACCGTGACACCTTCGGCGATGTAGAATATGGTAAAATCAAATAAGCAGGTCGGCAGAGCTGATCATTTGCTAGCTTATCGAAAATGGCAGGTCGGCGGTTTGATATTTCGCCGACTATAAATACAGCTCTACAGGTGTCAGAACTATTTGTTGAATGTTAAAAAGAGCTAAGATATCGTTACTTGTTAGATCCAGGATGGACTACGGTTCCTGGAAGTTGTTGTAGGCCTATTGGCAGTTTGGCACAGGGTGTACAAAGAAAAAGTTAGTCCATTGAGATGGCACTGTGAGATGCTATCTAGTTCGATTGGATTTAGAATGTTCTGTTCTGTTCAAATGGCACATGCAGTTCGGACAGGGTGTATATAGATTCATTAGTTCTTTTCATTTCAACCCCCTTAGCATCACTATGTGCACTCATATTAAGCAAGTGCCCGTTCAATGACTTCCATCTGTAGAAGAAATTGGTGAAATTTGGCTGTTAAACTAAAGTTCAGGAGTTGGTAAATGTTACATGATCTGAAAATAAATATATAGAACAACATCTTACCTGATACCTAGATTATCAAATAGTACGGCTAGCCTTCTTTTGTATGTTTTATTGTCCTTCAATGCCCACCATACAAGTATCTCCTGTTACCCATAAGGAAATGAGGGAAATTTCCATCTTGTGTAGTTACAAAAACATAACTATGGACACAAATACTGTAGTCAATAGCAGTCATTCTTGAAATGTTCAAATGCATTTAAATTCTCAATAAACTAACACATTTTAGAGTGCCCAACTATCCAATTGTGTGAAACATCATAATCATAATATGTTTATGGAAAAAGAAACAAGGTAAACTAAGTAAAATTACATTAAAAACATGCCTGAATGAAAAACAAGAAACTTCAGAAAATAGGAGCAACATTTAACATCTCGTGTTTGTTATTTCGTTAAGAAAAGAGCAAGTCTAGTAAATAACATACCGCTAGTAACATTGTTTATGCAAGGTCATTAGACGCCACCTTTGTACCTCCACAGGGTTGCAAGCTAGAAAATTATCAGTGGAGGGAAAGCAGCAAAGATGAAAATTACACATAAGTAAATAAGAAGTGACCATTGAGACAGTTCAGTTGAAATAGAAAAGGAAAAATCTGCAAACACATGAAAAGATGGTTAATCCCAGAAGGATGGAAACACATGTTCCTAAACACCGTTTTAACTAATTTGTCTTTTACGGAAGATACTTTGCAGAAGGATTGCACCAGAGGATGAACATAGAATACACGTGTATTTAGTTCTAGTTGAATGTTTAATTTCTGATTAATCTACCGCATCCTATGCACGTACACAAGTTTCACTGGTTTGCATTAGCAATAGAAAATTATTGGATTGGTCTTTCCATGTATGTTTTACACGTATGAATAATGGAGATAGGTAAAAAGAGATGTCAAACACCTAAACACCTGAAAGGCAGGAAAAGCTTGCCAGTTGACCGTTCAGAGCATGTCACATTTGATCCATCACTTAGTCACTTTACGATGGCTGATGAAGAATAATCCTCAGTATGCAATTTATAACAAAGGAAGGGTAGCAGAAATTATACTATTCTCAGTTACACAATCCATTACCTTGTAGGGGTTGAGAAATTTGTAATGCAAAGCTTAAGCCATCCAGTTTCAGATATGATATAACAAATTAATAAGTCCATGCATGTCACCCTGCAACAACATAAAACTGGGAAGGAGCAAATAAATCCCATTACTATAGAGATGAACACAATCCAAAATATGAATCGTAAAAGAATCACTCTAGACTACTCTGACTGATCAGGACATAAGCGAATACATTCCACACCCACCACATACGAACATTACACAACAGACACAACTAATGATTAAAATTACCAAACATTTGTGCCACATTGCAATGGAAAAAACAAGGAACAAAGCAGTAAACGTGTTAAGAGGAGTCACTGACCGCGTTGGTGGAATTGTCAGCATCCATGTCAGCGCGGAGGTGAGCATATAGCTGTGGGCTACGGTACATCGACCCTAGCGCTGGACGCGCGATGATCCGTGGCACGATGTCCAGCAGGATGGATCCCATGTATAGTAGCATTGCTGTGACGTATAGCGGTGGCTCGTGGACTCGGAGGGGGCGATGCAATCACACGCCGTTCGGCCGGCCCCTCGCCTTCTTCTCTTCGCCCTAGTGTGGAATTCCCAGCGGGACAGTGAGGAGGGGCGTAGGGTGGCATCATGCGAAGGGGAGGGGGCGAGGCAGCGCCAAAGCTGTGGTGGGGGGCGACGTCATGTAGAAGGGTAGGGTGCAGGGTGGCGCCATGAGGAAGAGTGGGGTGCAGAGGAGGAGGGAAGGGTGGCGTGGAGGCGAGAGGCGGGGGGCAGGCAGCGGCTCAGGGTTGGGAGGAGGCGGGAGGCGCCTAGGCGATGTGGGAGTGCTGGGGGGAGAAGGCAGGGCGGTGGCGCTGTATCCGTGTGGTCGTGTGCGCATGGTTTGCTGACATTGAAGGAGGAAACAGATCTAACGAAATTAGAGGAGGGTTGCGCGATCGAGCGGCGGCATGGGCTTGCGAAGGGCAATACAGGAGTGCTGTTGGGGTGCGGGGGAGTTTAGGCGAGGTAGGGAGTAGCAAGGGCTAAGATTTACCAGATGAGTGATGATGATAGATGAATGGTTGAGATTTATCAGTTGAGTGATATGTCTATCTTTTTAACTCATCAATTATATAGTAGGATAGATGCATGGCTAGTTATATTAGAAAAATGGTAGATATGCCCCATAGTTCATGGGGACTTGCTAATTTATCCCAAATCTTATACACCTTGTAGATTTGTTCCATACTTCATCTGAATACTTGCTGATTTGCCCCACTCTACAATTACTTCATATTTTAATTCAATTTTTTTGTTTTCTAGCCTGTGAAATGTCTCTTTTGCCCCTATCAGTATCGAGTTCTAATTTCCTCCAGCCGACAGCAAGCCTCATCATGCACGACTGATCGACCACAAGCCTCTCCATGCAAGGTAGGGTCACGTCGTCGTGCACGACTGATCGACCGTTGCCACCGCTGCTGTCGCAAGACCCCACGCAACCACTGCCGCTAATCTCGCGCGCCGCCACTGACCCGGTAGCACACTGCCTACAGGGTCACGCACAACCCTAGCTCCGTCCTCGCATGCAGTCGATGCCGACGATGACCCCACCACTGTCGTCGAAGTTGAACACCGCTAGGAAGTGGTAGTCCGCCCCTGTGCCCGTGAAGACCTTAAGCACTAGCACGACCGTGACCACCACGGCGGCAGCGATGTACGGAGGCACCATTACCGCTATGCCTCATCGTCAGTGGGCGCACAACAAGCGAGAGCGATGAGGGTGTGTGCAAGACGTGGGAGGAGGACGGAGCGAGGTGCCGATGGCGATGGCGGGGCGTGGGGTCGGCGGTGGTGGCGGGGGCCGGGACCAACGGTGGCAATGTTGATGAGCGGTGGCAGCGCGTGATGTTGACTACGGCTGCGCTGGGCCTGCGATGGTGGTGAGGATTAGGGTCGATGGCGGTGGCGGGGATCAGGGCCGGCGGCGATGATGAGGAGCAGGACCGGCGATGATGGCAGGGAGCAAGGCCGACGGTGGCAATGTTGACGAGCGGTGGCAGCACGTGGCGCCGGCTGCGGCTGCGCAGGGCCTGCAGTGGTGGCGACACGCGTGGGGCCGATGGCGGCGGCGTGCGGAGGCTGTGTCGATCGGTCAGTCCTGTATGAGCAGAACGGGAAATGTGAGATCACAAGGCAGAAGAGGCATTTCATAGTCTAAAAAACAAGAAAATAAATTAAAATATGAAGTAATTGTAGAGTGGGACAAATCAGCAAGTATTCAGATCAAGTATGGGGCAAATCTGCAAGATGCATGAAGTTTGGGGCAAATTAGCAAGTCCCCATGAACTATGGGGCATATCTGCCATTTTCTCAGTTATATGTTATGTCCACCTATTTAGCTCAGCTAGCTATTGGGTTAGATTAAAATCAAGCCTAGATCTAAAAGATGACAATAGACTAATAGAGAACCATATGATTATGCTAACCGTTTAACCGAGTTGCACCCGTACCGTGGCATGTTTATGTTAAGCTAAAATAATAGGCCTAGTATTGATAATGCTATCCTCCGGGTGTCCAGAGTAAGGCTTTTTATCGGACGCGTGGATGGAGCGGCGAGGTGGGGCATGATTTAATAGGCTCGTGGCCCACTATAAGATGCAGGAAAAAACAATTCGAATACTACCGAGGTTAGCACACTGGCAGTCTCACGTGGTTGCCAGCTAGGCAGGCCCATTGCCATGGGGTTTATGGACTTTTTCTGCGTTTGGTTGGTGGGCCCGGTGGCAGTCACACGCAGCCCACTAGAAGTTCAGCCCAAATAAAGTTTTGGCTATACGCGTGCAGCCCAGCGAGCTAGCCTAGCACACAGACAGCCTAGTACACAGCTAACAACGAATTTTAAAGATGAATATTTTATTAGTTGAATACGAATGTTTCACCAGTTAAAGAAGAATGTTTCATCTGTTACAGTAGCTGAAACTCAATGTTTCATACGTGATAGTAAAATATTTTACCCTTTTATTTTAAATGTTTTACCCTTTTATTTCAAATGTTTCACCCTTTTATTTTAAATATTTTTCACTCTTTTTATTTTGAATGTTTTACCTATTAAAAATAAATGTTTCATCAGTTGAAGATAAATGTTTCACCAGTTAAAGATAAATATTTTACTAGTTGAAGATGAATGTTTCATCTGTTACAGTAGTTGGAACTCAATATTTTATACGTAAGAGTAAAATGTTTAATCATTTTATTTTAAATGTTTCACCATTTTATTTCAAATGTTTCACCCTTTCATTTCAAATGTTTTTCACTCTTTTTATTTAGAATATTTCACCAGTTGAAGATGAATATTTCACCAGTTGAAGATGGATATTTTACCAGTTGAAGATAAATGTTTGACCTGTTAAAGACAAATATTTTACAGGTTGAAAATGAATGTTTCACTTGTTATAGTAGCTAGAACTCAATGTTTTATACTTGGGAGCAAAATGTTTCACCCTTTTATTTCAAATGTTTCAACCTTTTATTTTAAATGTTTTCAGTCTTTTTATTTCAAAATGTTTTACCTGTTGAAGACGAATGTTTTACCTGTTAAAGACGAATGTTTCATCAGTTGAAGACGAATGTTTATTAGTTGAATATGAATGTTTCACCCTTTTATTTAAAATGTTTCACTGAAATTTAGTTAGTTGGTTATGTGATGCATTATATATATATGCCACAAGGCATTAAGAAATAAAATCATCGAAGTTGAGATTATATGTAATGTACGTACGTTATGCGATGGCAAGTTTTGTGATCGTGGATGGAACTTTGCCAGTTTGGCTATAGTATGCAATAAAATGTTTTTATTGTTTCCCCTCAACACTGAAGTCAAATGTTATTGTTTCGTCTCTCGTGGTGGCCGTTGGAATGGAGAGGAGACGGCCGTGCGAGAGAAGGTAGGGTGCCAGCAGCAGTGAACTAGTGACAATCGGTGAAACAATCTAGCGTTCAGAGTTTTACCGACTGTTCGATTTTTTGACTCCTTCCGGACATCCAGATGGTAGTCATACCCACCTAGTATCGGTCTAATTAGCCCACCGATCTAACCATTTATAAAACCAGATCTAGTTTAAAAGTTCAGAATCCTAGGAGAGCCCGATCTGTTGCCCACGGGGAAATATTCCACAGGGCCAAATTACATGTGCTTCCTCGGGGATAGAATTCTCGCCTCGGGAGGTCGCAAATTTCTCCTCCCCACTGATTAGCGTCGCGTATCTTGTGACCTGCTCTCAGCCACCATCGCCGCAAGGGCTTGCTCTGTTAGAAATATGCGCAATAATTTAATTTCAAATTTTATTAGAAGAAAAAATTCATAGATAAATAACGATACATAAAGAAACACTACCAGACATTTCACATACTTCAGGAAACACATGCTACCAAAAACATATAAACTACTTACAGAACAACTGAAGTAGTAGCAGGCAGCGCGTAGATGAAGTAGTCGACGTTGAGGTTCACGCGAGCGGTCTAGCACAAGCGCTGTCTAGAAACCCGATTGCCGTCTCGTGCAGGTGTTCTCTACGACAAATGTTCGTAGATCTCGCTCTCCTTTCAATCCGGTGCACGCCGAACAGAAGACCGATAAAGTCTTGATAACACAACAAGCTCAGAATAGTGGAGTAGAGATGGAGAAAGGAAGAATGAGGAAAAGCTCTCTTCTAATTGGACGTCTCCAATTCTTTTATAGACAGCTATAACCATGCCAGAATAAATGTACTATTAACTGCCACAATAAAGTTACTAGTAACTATCAGAATAATTTCACTAAATTATTACCGGTAACTGCCAGAATTTATTTCACATAAATTTAGCCACAAATACTAGTAACTAAAATATTTAATCCAGCATTTAAATGACTATTCAATTTTTAGTTTTAATCGCATTAAAATAGTGCATTTAGATATAGATAATATGTACATGAAAATCCAAAAAATTCAAATTGACTTAGCGTTATTTTACTACTACGTATGCAGTCGCTCGTCACAAGTCACAAGTCACGTGGTATCTCACACAAAAAATACGTTAATACGCGTGTGCGTGCGTGTGACTTTAGCCAAGTCTACATGAGTCTTCTCTATTTAATAAATGAGATTATTCTTGATATGCCACTGAAAATTCACCCAGTTTCATATATGTCACTGACTGTCTCACTGACATGTGGATCCTGGGACCACATGTCAGTGAGACAGCCAGCGATAAATATGGAACTGGGTGAACTTTCAGTGGCAAATATGAAACTCTCTTAATAAATAGAAAGAACTCCATCTTATAAGTGGGTCTTCATCCCACTAAATAGGCAATATGGTACTAAACATGTACACATGCTTTGGAATTAAACAAATGGGCCACCTCATGGGCCAATTTCCAACAATCCCCCACCAATTCCAAAGTAATCAGAAAGAAATATGATTACAAGACCACTGCATTGAGCTATTGTTCATATACCAACATTGTGGTGAAATTCCCATTCAGGTTGAACTTGCACCTAGATTGGCAAGATTCATCTTTTCACATCTGATAAATGGACTAAGCTTTGAATTCATAGATTTTTATGATAAGACTACACTTGACAATCTAACTAATACTAGGCTGCCAATAGACTACATCTTAACGGAGCTTTCATGGTTATGCTCCCTGATCTGCTCATGAGCCTTCTTGAGAATACCCTATTCTCATGAACTGCAACCTCACAGTTAGGCTCAAGTAGGTGTATTCATTATAGGTATCCTGTAGACCGATACCTGTTTCCCTCATTGGACACTAGAATACATTAAAGCTTTAAGCCAACCTTCCGTACAATTGAGAGCACGTTATTTATAGGACATAGGTAAAAGTATGAATGTATGTACTCTTATTTTTCATCAATAACTTGTTTTTTCCATTATCTAATTCACGGGATCTTCGATCAGTAAGACATGGGTTACCATCATGATGAAAATTATATGGGCCTCATACCCATGTCCAAAGAAGCAGCAGAAATCACTTTCCGTCCTAGACCTTTTAGAAAAGGATATGCTAGGTTCTTCTCGGTTTGAATATAATTCACTGTGATTACTCCAGAATTTTTCATCTTCCTAACAGATTTAATCCTATACTTCACATGTCTGGAGGACTTCATATTATCCTTAGTACTCATAACCTTTATTAATATGGTTTGGTTATCACAGTACATGAGGATTGCCAGTATTGATTTCTCAACCAAAGGCAAAAGCTCTCTAAGCCACTCGGCTTCGACAGAGGCTATGTCTAATGCTATAAGTTCAGCCTCCATGGTTGAGTGTGTCAATATGGTCTGTTTATAAGACCTCAATGAAATTGTTGCACCGGCTAAGGTAAACACATAGCCACTTATAGCTTTGATCTCATCCGCATCTAAGATCTAATTGGAATCACTATATCCTTCTAGTACAGATGGATAACCAGTGTAGTGAATTCTATAAGAGGTTGTGCTTCTCAAATATCGCAACACTC